>OX276336.1:129051621-129435071 GCA_946251815.1 Dasysyrphus albostriatus | reverse complement strand
AAAAAGCTTTGATTTGAGGGTTTTTGTGTTCAAAAATAGAAACTCTAGCAAAAATTTCAGATTTTTTCAACCGAGGTAGTGATTTTTTGTTAATTTAAAAATCCTTAACGAAATTCATTCAATTTTCTTGTTAAGCATTTTAAAGACAATAAATTTGAAAGAAGAAATTTTACTCCGTAAAAAAATTTTTTTAAATTATCTCGAAACACCCGTTACATATTTTGCGTGCGTTGTGTTTCGAATATCCTTCTCCAGTATATATAGAGGTGCTTTGCATATCTATGTTACTTAAGTAAATGTTGTAAAAAAAAACTATTCATTTTCTCATCCTTTGGGATCAAAAAAACAAAACCTATACAAAGCCAACTCCGATAAAAAAGTTAAAAAAAAGGGAAGAGATGAAACCATTTTGCATATGGACTGAGTATAACTTGTAACTTTTGGATATTACAATTCTGTCCAGGGTTTTGGCCGCAACATGGAAACCATCATCATTGTCGTAGCCATCATCATCTGGTATATCTTTCGTCCTTATGGCCTGTCTATATTATATGCAGAAAAACTATCTTCTTACGAGTGTATGGTATGGGTGATGAAATGATGACGATGATGATGATGATACTGGAGAGATGATGATGGAGTCCAAGTTGAGAATGAAAGCGCCATTTGGTCATCACTGCTGCTGCACTACCATAAATAGAAATAACTGCTGATGTTCACCAACTTTGTGCTAATAAAGGAAAGGATGACAAAAATGTTGAATAAAAAATATAATAAAAAAAATTTCTGGGAGGAAACTACATTCAGGATGAGGGATGTGGTCTTCTGTTATAGGCCACCCACTGTAAGTTTCAAAAATAAAAAAAAATAAATATATATGTGACTATCTATAAACATAGAGAAGCTTTGAGAATGGAACACTGAAAGTTTATACAGAATGAGTAATTAGCTTGGCAACTTGTTCAAATGGAAAAACCAATTTAACCGCCAGTATTTAAAGTGGCTCCCTCTGTTGTCCGTGTCCGTGTCTCTGTGTCCATGCCTGAGTGTATCTCTTATTTGCTATGAAATTGTCCAGAATGATGGACTAGAATTTAAGCCCATTTAGGGATAGACAAGCCCCACACAGCCTGGTCCGGCCTGAAGTATATATATGTATGTATATCTGTAGGTATATTATTGTATAGAAGACCGAGGACAGTGTAGTTGCAATTGTTTGCTTTGGTCTGGGGTAATTTGTTTAAGTAATTTCATTTATTTCAACTGGGTGATAAATTAGGTCCCGCACTATGACTAATGAGACTGATGAGTTTAAAGGACATTTTGTTTAATTGTCGCAGATATAGTGAATGTTGGGCAATCCCTGCTTTTTTTTGTATTGTGAATTTTAAGTTGGAATATATATAAGCTTAAGTTATTAGCAGTTATAGCTCTGAAAACATCAAAGTTTGTGTTTAATTAAAACATTTAACTTAATGACTATATAGTCCATGATGTTTGAAGTTTAAAATTTTAAATGCTGATTTTTGTTAGTGTATTTTGTTATTCATGAATTGATAAAATTTTGATTGAATTTAAGAAATAATTCTGAGTAAAAATAGTCGTTAACTGAGAATACTTCTATATAAACTGAAACTGGTACAGTTCAACCATCAAGGAACAGTTATTTAAAAATCAGAGGATGTGGTACTAGATGCTTATTTAATGCCAGCGAATCTAAATTAAGGTCTATTTTCCTTATCCATCTCAAGCCTAGGCCGTTCGGGCTGACCACGATACCAAAAAAGTCTCGGTACCGTTTGGTATCGGTATTGGAAACCGAAACAATACCGAGACAATACCAGCAACAATGCGCCCAGAAATATCGAGACGATATCAAACGATACCGGACTTTTTGGACCGATATTCACCAATATTCTCGGTAGTATCATCGTTTGGAATCGGCAGAAAATATAGGTTTTGGACATAATTATAAATAAATTATAAACAAACAATTTTTGTAATTGTTTTCTCGGAAAGGGCTCTAAGGAGAGAGCTTTTCTGTTTAACAGGGAGAAAGTCAAGGCAATAATTTTAATTCCAGCTGTCTACTTATGCTTGCCTTCTCTAAAACCAACGATGAGGATGAAATTCTTAGACTTGGTTCTTTTAAGTGACGAAGTGACATCATAAGTGAAGTTAATCCATAAATTATTTTTGTGGATTGTTTTCTGTGAACTTATGACTCCGGGTCAAAATTTTTGTGTCGAATACCTAATCGGAACTTTTACTTAGAATTTTTTTTTTGTGACTGAGACGAGACTAAAACCAGATGAAACCGATACAGATACCGAGACGAAATTTTCTTATACGATCCAAACCGACAATGATTAATATGAGACCGAGACCGAGACCCAGGCGATACTGAGATTTTTCGATTTTGACGATACCGAGACAAGTATCGTCAAAAAGTATCATTTGTTTTAATATCATGGTCAGCCCTTTTTGCTATACGCACACACCTATTGAAATTAAGCAAGGTTTACAGGCTTGAGGGGCTTAAAGGTAGGTAAAAGCAATTAATTCGTGATTATAGCATTTAATTAGCCAATAATAAGCAGCTATTTTTAGATTATGTGAATTTTGGTTTTGACAAACCTAAAGTTCTTAGAAAAGTGAACAATTAAGTTATTGTTAATTTAAATAAGACAAAAATTAAAATTCACCCAAATTTCAAATTTCTTAATGCAGAATTTTAGTAAATATTTTTCCAAACGATCAGAACGATCCCCAGCATTAAATCTGAAAGTTTTCA
Organism: Dasysyrphus albostriatus; assembly: GCA_946251815.1. Classification (NCBI taxonomy): domain Eukaryota; kingdom Metazoa; phylum Arthropoda; class Insecta; order Diptera; family Syrphidae; genus Dasysyrphus; species Dasysyrphus albostriatus. The sequence continues at coordinate 129,432,277 of OX276336.1, read as the reverse complement.
AACATTCCAAGGTATGGTGTGACCACCATCTTTGAAAAACCACCCGCATCTTGAATTTTTTTATTTTTTGGCTTATTGTCTTAAATAGTTCATTGTGGTGTCAAATTTTTGTTTTTTTTTCAAGATGGTGGTCAAAATCTACCACGAGATATTTGAAAATTTTCTGTTATAATAAAAGAGATTTTTCTCAATAATCTTCCACAACCTTTAAAAAATGTTTCCTGGCTTAAAACCAAATTGTGGGAATACTAAAAGGTGTTTTTTTAAGACGTGTGGTTTTCAATCTGGCAATACTTTTTTCGGAGTTTGTCTGTCACTTGATTTATGCTCAATTTGGTTCGCCAATTCATAATAAATAGCCTAACTCGTGAACAACGTTTGCAAATCATACAAATTTACTACCAAAATAATAGTTCAGTTCACGCAACACATCGCGAAACAATCAATTTACTGAAGAAAACTTTTGGTGAGTGCATTATCTTGATTCCTGGGGCTATTTTTTGTGGGGTTATATGAAATTGCTTGTTAACGCAGATTAGCCCGAGACACTTGACGCCTTGGAGGAAGAGAATATTCGAGCCCTCAAAAAAGACAAACTCCAAAAAAAGTATTACCAGATTGAAAACCACACGTCTTAAAATAAAAACCCTTTAATAATAATTCGTGTAGAGGCAATGCGTAGAGACTTATACTCTATCATCGACTATTACTGTATATGTTGTTGAGAATAGACAGGTTTTTATAATTTTCAGTTCAAGGCAACCACTCAGTATCTTAAAAGAGATGCCGCACGAACTAACTCAAAAGAGAGTTAAATCCCAATGAACTTACTCCCACATGAAGAAGGTTTTTTTTTCTCCTTACCCCTTCCTCTTTTACCCAGATACTTTTCTACAAACTTACAAATTTATCCTTTCTTCGAAATTTCTGTATACTTTAACCTTGTTACTTTGTTGAAAAAATAAAAATTAACTAACTCCCACTGATTCTTTGGGAATTCGTTCATATTGAACAAACTCCCGAGTGAATTAACACCTAATTTTATGAACGAGATCCCCACTACAATTTTGGTGGGAGTAAGTTCATTTTGGGAAATATGTCAAAAATATGAAAAAAAAAATACTTTTAGCCCTTTTAGGCTCAAATTTAAAAAAAAAACCTCTGGTGTCTTAGTCAAACATTCTATTACTACATTTTTTATTCGGAAAAGAGTGTGTATGATATTTTTAGTCAAAAAATAACATAGCTGAAACAAATAGAAGGAGAAGATTCTTTTATTTTACGGAATTTTTTGTAAGTAACTCGAATAATTTTACAAAAAGTTATTTTTTTTTAATAAAACAGATTTTGAACACCAAATAAGCATTATTAATGAGAGTTTCTATTTGAGAGTATTTTCACTACAAAACTCTTAATGGGGACTCTCCACATGTCTACCCACTATCAGTGAGCATTTTTATTGATTGCTTCAGCTTGAGAGTCTTACTTTCAAGAGCTATTTGAGAGTTGCTCGCAGTCTTTTTTCTCTCAAATGGAAAGTTACGTTTAGGGCCATTTTACATTATTGAATTAACTTTGAGTTATATCAATGTTATCTTCAACGTGAAGTTCTTTTCACAATAAGGTAACTCAGACTAAATCTAACATTTTAAACTGGCACTCAAGATGCCCTTGAGAGTAAGACTCTCAAGACAACACATTCATGAAATTAGCTCATAAAAGGATCTAGACAGATATCCGAGAGTCACTATCGAAAGTTTTAAAGTAAAAATACTCCCAAATGACTCGAAGCAGTGTTTTTGCTGAAAATAAACTTTATCATTCACCTGTCAAAAATCAATTGAAATCGATGTGTAAAGAAATGGGAATCACCCTTTTACGCATTTCAGTATGGAAATAGTGATAGCAAAATTCTCCCTTATTTTTCGTCTCTGAGTTAACGCCCCAAATCAGTTGAGTTAATTCAAAGTTAAATAGGGATTTAAATTAATATACAATTCTGGATTTAATTCAGGTTTAAACCTGTGACTAGGATGATTTCACAATGATAAACTGGCCCTAAAAGCTACAATTTGGGCATCAAAAAATTAAGATTTTCGTCCACTCTCTCCGGCCTTCTTTAACTTAAATAATTCAATAAAATATAAGAATTAAAAATTCGATAAAAAATTAAGCTAGTTATCAAAAATTCAGGTATCAAATGTCCATCAAAATAAGAACGCTGAGAGCAAATTATCCATTTAATTGTTTTAAATTACAAAGTATTTGAAAAAAACAACACTTTCTTCCGCCAATTTAGCACTGCAGGCTTCTATTTCTACTCATCTGGAATAAAAAGATTAACTTCTTCACGCCCACACACACACGACACACATCAAATCAAATATCAAAAATGTTATTATCTACCAATTTCACGGCCTATTTCGATGGCATCAACATTCTACAGTCTCAATTTGATATGGTACGAGTATAATCTAAGGATTCTATTCTGATTTACTGATAAATTAACTTCCTTCACTAAAATGTCTTCGTCATCATAATGCGTTGTAATTTTATTTTGTGAATGAATAAAATTTTCAGAATATTTTAGCAGTAGATTAGGCCACACAGAAGCAGTGTGGTGACAAAACGTCTATGCCAACGATGATGACAATGACATCGTGTTTCGTATGTACCTATACGCAATTCGTCGCAAAACGTCCTATACATATAACCGCAGCAGCTATACATTACTTTTTTTTTTATCACCAGCACAAAAAGGATGCGGCTTTAAATTGATGAGAAACATTAACATCCTTTATTAGACGGATTTATTAACATCAAGAGTGTGCTCAGCCGAGTTTGGTGACGCGCAGTAAGGTGGCGGGTGTGGTGATTCAGGGAATATCCTTGTTTTAATATATTCATCAAGGAAATCAACCAAAATCGACCATCTTCGAGTTCGACTGAAACCGAGGGGTTGTGAAACACTTTTCCCCCAAGTCAGCCTTCCATATCATCGTGTTTACCTTTGGCTTTTGTTTGTGCAAATGAAATGAGATGGTATTGTTTGTTTTATTAGGTATTCCCTTTGTTTTATAAGGAAACAGAGTTTCGTCCTTGTCTTTATCGCGCGACGCGTAAAGGGTCACAAAGCCGGAAAATTAATTAATTCACTTGATTTCTATATGTAGCAGTCGTGTTGGAGTGTTGAGGATGGAATGCGTAGCGTATATGTACCTCCGATGAGAGTCGATGCGGAAATTAAATGTCCTTCTCGATCGGTAGGATTGTTTGATTGGGATAAAGGGGTGCAGTGGTTGAAGTGCGGGAATGAGATGTACTGAGATGTTGGTTCAAGCTATAAAAATCTCCCTTTACACAGAAAAAGGAACAACAACGACAATAATTGTCCATTGTTTTTAATTAATTGTTTTGTCAGCCAACGGAATGCTATTTGAATATAGAGCGCCGCAAGAGGATAGATATTAAAGCTGAAAAATATGTCCATTTCGGTAGAGAGAAGAATGCCATTAACTGTAATTAATCGAATTAAGTGCGATATCCTTCAATGAGAGTGAGGCTCATTTTATTTGAATGAGTTTGAGTTGATTAGAAAGGTTGGAAATGTTGGATTCCACCTTTGATAGTATTCTTCAATCTTGATATTTTTTTTTTTGTTTTAGATATGTGTATTTGAGAGGTAAAGGATTATGTAGTAATTAAGGAATACATGCTACTCAGATATCATAGTGGTAGTAATAGAGGTATTATGTGAATGTTTATTGTCAAACAGGCAAGTTTTGTAATTATTGGGCTATAGTTAATTTGATTGTTTTTGTTTTTGATCTTATGACCAAGGATATCAATCCTTTTTATTACTTTACTTATGAGAGGCATTTTTTTGGATTGGAAGAAAATTAAGATGTCAAATTAGTAATGTTATTTAAGGTCTAGTTAACTATGGCTAATTTTAGGAGAAGGCCCAACGCAGTGAATAGTTAAAGAAATAAAATCAGTTTTAAATTAAATGCATGAAGATAATAAATACGTTAGTACAGTAAGATTTTTAGCGGGAAGTGTGAGAAAGTAGGACCGACAAAAATCAATTTCTTGATTGATGATTAAGGACTTTGTGATCATTTAGTACCTAACTATACAATGTGGGATAATCGCAAAAAACGTATGCCAACGATAATTAGCTAATTGGATAAAAAATATCAACTAGGTTCAAGAAAAAGACGTTCGTAGACATATTCGCTAAGAAACGTAGGTATGTGTCCCATCCAAAAGCCCACTATAAATGGTTATAAATCAAAATTCTTTTTTAGTACCTATAATAAGTCACCCAAATAATATTGTTTCAATGAATGTCATAGTCAAATGTTAGTGGGTAGGTACCTAACGCATGGAATATTCGCAAAATATGTACACCATCATGGTTAATGGTTTGGTCTTTTTTTGATTTAAAATGAGATAAATGGTACATTTTCAAAAAAAAAAATTTAAACAATTTTAAAAAGAGACAACCTTGTTTTTTTTTATTTTTTGGAAAATGTAATTTTTATTTAATTTCAAGTCAAAATCTAACTAATTCAAAACAGTAAAAAAAAAAGTTGACGCGAATTGTTTTTTTTTATTTCATTTAGATGACAGGTTAGGTTAGGTTTTAAGGAGTAATAATACGGCCAGGGGTTGGGGTCAAAATTCTATCTTAGTCAAAATTCTGTTTGCTTAGATCTGCTTTTAAAATTCTACTTTTCAAAATTCTGCTTTCAAAATTCTGTTTGTCAAAATGCTGCATTTCAAAATTCTGTTTTTCAAAATTCTGTTTAACAAAATCATGACAATAATAAAAAGAAAGATTCTTTTGATTATTGACAGAGTTTTGTAAATCAATTTTCTTATAGGAAAAAATTTCTTTTAACGGGTGATTTTTTAAGAGGTTTAGAGATTAAAAAAAAAAAACACAAAAAATTCGAAAAAATGAATGAAATATTTATTTGAATCGATAGTTTGAACCTTGCAATTTATTGTTTAAAGATAATTTCATGCAAATGTTGACCGCGGCTGCGTCTCAGGTAGCCCATCCGCTGAGTCCAATTTTGGCATACTCTTTCACATATATCGGCCGGTATCTCACGAATGAATGCATGTATGTTGGCTTCCAGTGCGTCAATCGAAGCGGGCTTGTCCCTATAGACATTAACCTTGACATACCCCCACAAAAAATAATCTAATGGTGTCAAATCGCACGATCTAGGCGGCCAATTGACCGGCCCGAAACGTGAAATTAACTGTCCACCAAACTCGCCTCGCAATTGCGCCATTGTTTCGCGTGCTGTGTGGCATGTGGCACCGTCTTGTTGAAACCACATATCATGCAAGTCAAGAACTTCCATTTCGGACAAAAAAAAGTTTGTTATCATCGCTCGGTAGCGTTCACCATTGACAGTAACGCTGCGATTCGCATCATCTTTGAAGAAATATGGCCCAATAATGCCGCCGGCCCATAAACCGCACCAAACAGTGGCTTTTTCGGGATGCATTGGTAGCTGTTGCAATGCTTCCTCCAAATGCGGCAATTATGCTTATTTACGTACATTCAACCAAAAATGAGCCTCATCGCTGAACACAATTTTTCGATAAAAAAGCATTTCGAACCGAGCACGAATTTTGATAGTAAAATTCAATAATTTGCAAGCGTTGTTCATTTGTAAGACGATCCATGGTTAAATTGCAAACCAAACTGAAGCTGTTTGACAGTGACACAAGGTACTAAACACACGTCAGCTGTCAAAACCAGTGTTGCCAAAACCAAACCAGCTAAAAAATCACCCGTTATTTGATGAAAAAGAAGTGTAGCTGTTGCTTTCGTGATTCTCCTGTGTTTTATTACATTAATTCGCAAAACCATTCAAAGGTACCATTGTTAATTCTTAAAATGTAAGTTTTTTTTTTTTCAAAAATGTGACCTATTTCAAATTAAGTAATATTATGCTATGTTTCCACCAAAGCGATGATGGAACAGGATTTCATGAAAATTTCATCGAAACATCAATGATAAATCCTGATTTCAATGAAATCTTTATGAAATCCTGGTCCACAAATTTGAAATCTCAAAAAAATTTATTGAAAAATCAGATTTTGGTTTAGTGTAAACACAATCCTTTATCGATCTGGTAAGAAATTTTGTAAAAGAAGTGGGTTACACCATTTATACAGAATTTTGAAAAACAAATTAAAAAAAAAAAAAACTGAGTTTTGAAAAGCAGAATTTTGAAATCAGAATTTCGACCCAGCTTTCCTTCCTACGGCCAGCCATACCAGCTCACTCGGATCTCAAGAGATCTCTTATGTTCCCAAGGATGTGAGAAATATTTTTATATGTTTACGCTCAACAAAACTTGTTCCTGTAATTGGTTTGTAAGATTTTGATAATTTGATGAAAAACGGTTAAGTGAATCTTTTTGAAAATTTTCAAGAATATTGATGATATAAATGTCTACAAACCTGCATATACCAATGCAAGTCATGCAAACAAAATTTTCAAAAAAAAAAAACAAAAGATTTACTCAAAAGGGCACAAAAAGTAGTTTTTAAGTACCTTTTCTTTCGAAACTAACTGTGAAGGGTGAAGGTGAACAAAATAATCTCTACCAAATCTCTATTAAAAAAAAATTGTAGAAAACTTAACCAAATTTTCAAAATTGTCAATGAATTATTTATGATGTCATTATTTGCTAAGATTTTGATTTATAAGCCAAACGAATTTTTTTTCATTAAAACAATAAAAAATAAAATGTGTACAGCATTGATGACCCTTACATTCAATTGATTTAAAAAAAAAAAACTATTCCTAAGAATTATGAGCTTTAGATCAAGTGGAATTGAACAGAGAAATAAAGAAACCTTAAATCTAATAAAGCTCCAAGTTATTACTTAATAACAGCAGAAATATTAAAAATACTTTCTCATAAATGATTGATTAATCTCCTTTAAGAAATAAAAATGTCGCTCTAAGGCTAGAGTATGTTCCGAGCCAATGAAAAGTTGCGAAATTTAAAATGCTGTTAAAACCTGCCAAACCATCACCAGAAAAAAAAGTGGCTGGGGTACCACAAGGAAGCTTATTAGGTCCAGTTCTGTAACTTTTATTTACGAGTGATATACCTCAAACAGAAGACACTATCGTTTGCTGATGATACTGCAATACAAGCAGTATGCAAAATGGTTAAATTACAAAATACACTTAAAATTTTTATGAGTTAATGTTAATGAGTGGATAAAAACGTGGACTTTACGTACAAGAAAAATAAATATTCATGAGATATGACTGGCTACTTGGTAAATATTCAACTTTGTATTGAAAATAAGTTGCTTTTACAGCAGGTACTCAAACCAGTTTAGACTTATGGTATACAAGTCTGGGGTTGTAGCTGTGATAAAAACTTAAATAACTCACAAATGTTTGAAAATAAATTGCTTAAGTTTATTGTAAATGCTCCGTGCTATATAAGGAACGAATATCTTCACAGGGATTCCTACGGTTTGGGACGAAATAAAAAGTTTCGCGCAAAAACATAGAAATCGATTTTTAGAACTAGCTAATTCAATGATTTGTTGACATTCTTCATGAATCGAATTGAGTACGCCACCGTCTGCGAAGAACAATACCTTAAAATTTTGTGCAATGAATAGAAAACGACTTTAAAAGTGCGGAATAATCAGGAAATATCACCTGAAAGTTACCTGCAACTCGTTACTTCACTTCGTTAAAATAAATTGCTAGATAAGTTTCAACTAAGTTCAATCGGGTAGTGGAAGTGGTTTTAGTGTAGTAAGAATCTCACACAGCTATGAGCACGTATTTTCAGTCCTCATAAAGCCTTCCTACCCACGGAAAAACAAATAAAAAAACAAATAAAAAAACATTTAAAAAAAAAATTTGAAATTTTGAATTTTCGAAAAAATTTTGTTTTTTTTCAATCCAAAATCTATTTTTTTTTCAAAATTTTGATGTGCAATATTATTTGAATGAAGCTTTTGCATACAATTTTTATTGAAATTGTGTGAGTCCTTAACATTAGAAAACCAAAAATCAAGAAAATTGTTACTGGGCAGGTACCGTTAATAACAATTTTTGGTAAGTTTTTATCATCAAAAAGAAACTGCTGTAACCGACTGATGTTTCTTAATCAAAGTTATTTAAGCTGTTTTTGAGATAAATAAGCTTTTCCCATAACCTTATTTTTTGAGCTTAAAAAAATTTCAATTCCAAAAAAAAAAAAATAAAATCAATTTAAAAAAAAACATTGCGTTCAAAATTTGAAGAAAATCGCTTTAGTAGCTTGGACTGTATATTTAGTTCGAGGTAGAAGCAGACAGATAGACAGACATACAGAATTTTGCCTCTCATTTTTTGCAATGTCAAGTTTGATTATCATCTCGATTTTTTTTACACGAATCCAAAACTTACCCTAAAATACTTGTTGCACAAAAATATAAAAAAAAAAAACAAAAAAGCTTTCTTTTCATTTTAAACTCGATATTAGTACCTAAGGTTGGTCGTTAAAAAAAAATAGTCTTCTTGGATAGGCCTATAAATCGGCTCTATGAAGTAAGATACATTCTCTTATAATTTTCAGATTTTTATTTTCTTTCTTGCTGGGATTTTTTTTCTTGTCTACTTGCAACCCAAACTTGGTAGGTATATTCAAGAAAAAACGAAAATTAAATAACCCCTACAGCGATCATCAACTATTGGGGATGACTAGTGTGGCCTTTTGGAAAATACAATCCCTTAGTGAATATCCCATAAATGAGGTCACAAGAATTTCTCATGATTTTGAATTTCATGTTTGTGATAAAAGGCAAGTTCATTTGTCTCAGTCACTGATCTCTATAATACACTGGATAGTGTATTCCTTATAATGTATAACAGTTTTTTTGCTTCCATTTGAAGATGACAATTAGGTGGTCGGCTTCATAATTTGACGTCTACATCTACACAAAAAAACGTGTTTCAAAGATGTAAATCTGAAGAAATAGAAACAGACCAATGATATGAAAGAGAAAACCTTTGTAGAAGTTTGTTTTAATATTTTTTATCATTAAGTTATTCACTGTGTGCATTTTTTTGTGCTATTATTTTCCTAGAATTATATCATTAGAAAGGTGTTTAAATAGGTAAAAGTAAATATGTAGATGGGAACCATTGACTTCGTTCATCATTTCAGATTGCAAACAAGTTGCACAAAACAAAGGTGTGATGAATAGAATGCAATTACATAGTCTGTGATTTTTTATGATTTTACCTCCTTCTCACACTCTACGTTTGTAATTCCATTTCATTTAACCATTTGTGAGTGAAATAAAATTACAAACACAACAATGTTAGCGAACAGATTTGGGGGGGGGGAGCAACGAACAAAGATTTGACGTCTTCATAGTGGATTTTTTCGTATAACTTATTGTACAGTTATATTGTTATACAAAAAAGTGGTCAGCTTCATAATATAACAATTCTTCAAATGGAAGCATTTTTCTTGTGTCGATACGCTATCCAGTGTATTATAGAGATCAGTGGTCTCAGTTAACTGGCGAGTTTAAATTTCTGAACAACGAATACAAAATTTGAGCCATTTGTGCAAATGGACCTTTGTGAATCAATTTATCCGTTTAATGTGTTATTCATTTTTTGAAACCCCCTGCTTAAAAAAAAGGAGTTCTCACTCTAAGATTTATTAGTACCTATATAAAATTTACTATTGATGATTGAAAAAAAAATATCTCAGTTCATTAAAAATATGATTTTTTGGAAAAAAAAAAAAGAGTATAAATCATTAACACAAAATTTTCATGAAAAACGACCATTTTCTCTGATGGTTTAACCAAGAAAAAATAATTTTCCTCATTGATGGTCTTTTATAAAAACAGTGACTATCACATCGTTGGTCGTCCTGAATGAATTCAAAAGAATATTAAATATCCTCTTTGTTCGTTCAATCTGTTTTCAAAAAAAAAAAAAAAAAAATGTGAACAGCATCTGTTATCCTCGTACAAGCACACACCTTTATCCTCTTTCTCAAAAAAAAAAAAAAAAAATAACCCACATCCCAAAAAACAAAAAAAAACTGAATAACCCAATTAATGAAATTTGCATTTTCTGTTCTCTCTTTTTCTTTTTTGATTCTCAAACAGACAACAACTTCATTTGTGACTGTCGACTCCAATGGATATTCGATCTACGAAATAAAACCCGAAACATTAATCTGAAGGAGTCCCTGGAGGAAATCGTCTGCACGCTGTACGATGACAAAAAGAACAATATGCCGCAAGGACTCTTGAACATTGACAACAACGATGTCCTCATGATGAATGCGATCCGCGGCGATAGGCCAGCTATTGGTAGTGGCAGTGGAAGTATTGTCCAGCCAGGAACCAAGCAACACCGACAGCAGTACAGACGTCATCAACAGCAGGACCAACAGTCCTTGGACCTCTATCCTCATCACAAACAGTCGAATTCAGCTCTGGTTGCTGGCAGCAGTAGCAGCAGCAGTAGTAGCATCAGCAGCATCAGCAGCAGCGGTAATGAGTTTGGTAATAGAAATCGTGCCTCGGCTGCATCGTTGGAGCCCGGTCGTGAGTATTATGTGGATGAGGCTCCGTATGTTTTCGATAACGATGCCAACGATGCCGATGACGGCACCGGCAATGTCAACGACGACGACGGCTTGAACACGGACAATGCAATTGGAATTCATAGGTCACGGCAATTGCAACAGCCGCAACAGCACCAACCGCTTCAGCACGATGCCAGAGGTGTCGGACGTGTTGTCGAACTTTTAAAATTGAGGGCCGAAACACTGCCGTGTCCGGAGGAGCTTAGCGACCCCACTGAGCTGCCATTGTCACGGGAATCAATTGGCATGGATGTGCGTGGCACGCATTCAGCCAGCAGTTGCCAGAGTATCTTCTCTCATTGGTCCTTGTTGTGTGTTCTTGTATGGTTGGCTGGAGGACCACTCGTCGGTGGAACGATAACTTTACGTTTTTGGTCGTAGATTTATCGTTCATTGATTTCTAAGTTTTAATAGGATTTTTTTTTGTGTATAATGTGTTCCATTTGTTTTTTTTTTTTTCAAACCGAATAAGAAAAGAGTGCGTCTCTGGGTAGCGGTGAATGTGTTTGAATGCATGTTTCACATCCTAATAAAAAAAAATATAGAAAAAAAAACTACAAAAAAATAAAACGGAAATTTAAATTATTTAATATTTTTAAAGAACACAAAGAAAATAAATTTTAATAATTTGCCATGTGCTGAGAGATCTATATTCTTGTGCTGCGATGCGTTTGTCTGACTATAGGATATTTTTATTTTTTATTCTTTAACTATATTTAAAATTTTAATTTTAATTTTAAATAATAAATTAAATTTATATTTATAAATAGATTTTTCCATAAAGAAATGAGCTTGCACACCCACATAATAATATAATTTTATGTTAAACAATTTCATAGCGCTATTTTTTTATATACAAAATATTTATATATACATATATAAATATAGGAATATATAGGACCATAGCTGGTAGTCATTAGGTAATTAAGTTTTATTTAATTTTTCTAAAAAAAAAAATAATAATAATTATTTCGGATTTATTTAAATGAAACTTTGAAGAACATAATATTTAATTTGTGAGGAAATATGTGCTATGTTAAGGCCAATCCGAGTTATTTGTATAGTTAAAGTCAAATTTGGTTCTCTTTCTCTGGGTTAGACTTGAGTTGATTAAAAAAAATTGTGTGTTTTCAGTCAGTTTTAAATCTAAATTAACTCCAAGATAACTTATAAATAACAGGGGCTTATTAATGTTAGACGAAAAAGATCGAATATGTCCTAGAAAGTCTTAAGGAAAAAAGATATAAGTACGTCAAACAAGGAAAATAAATAGAGGCGGAGAAAAAATCGAGCCTTGAGGTACACCATCATTTACTATGATATGAACATAATATTGAAGAATTTATTCCATTGCTAACCCTGGTGGCAGTAACTTTCAAATTATGATTTTGATTTTTACTGATAAAATTCTTGGTTCCTTCTAAAAATTCAAAAATTCAAGTCGAGTTAATACCTATTTTGATATGATATTATAAAAGTAGTAAATCTTAGAAGGAGAGTATGTATGAAACAGTGCTTTAAGGAAAGAGAGATAAGTTTATCACAGTTCAAACTATATTACTCCCCGCTGAATTTCACCGGCTATTTTGTTTGATTTTTTGATAAATTTACATATGTTTTAAATTTATAAGCTGCAGGTTTATAAGATCAATTAAGAGAGAAAGTCAATCAAGCGAAGTGGAATTAGCCGGAGAATACTTTAAGTATGTCAGAAGAGTTTGAACAAAATCTCGCTTATCAGTCCCTATTAATTAATTCAAGGTTCCAGAGCATAATGATTTTAAAAAGTCTTAGATCTGTCCAAATAGTCAAGGTTTTGGGACTATTAATAAAAATACAGCTCAAAATCTTACTAGAATCTTGGAAGCTTGAGAAATGATGAACGACTAGCTGTCTAGAAACAGTTTTCATTGGTTAATTTTGTAACGAAGTGATCTCGCGGTTTAATTTTCTATATTTTGCGAGCAACTAGGTGCTTACTAGAGAGGAACTCACGATTTATTGTTTCCGGACGATCAAATGAGTTCCTCAACTAGCAATTATATAGGTATTGAATGGAATGCAGCTTCTTGGGGCCTTCGACAGATGAGGTTTAGCTGCAGCTAAGCAGTAACAAAAAAAGTAGTACCTCGTGGCATAATGGTTAGTGCGTAGGACTGTCATGTCAAAGGTCTGGGTTGGATTCCCGGCCACTGCCACCTAAAAACAGAAATGTTTTTTTCTGAGGTACTGCCTCTTGCGAGGGACTAACAAATCCTCCATGAGTATACTTGTCAAGAATTAGTGCCTCTCATCTAGCCGTTCGGACTCAGGAAAAAATTTTAGGTCCCTCCATTCCTGCCAACAACACGCACACAGAAATTGTTGAGAGTTGTTAGTCACTAGGCCCTGGTTCTCCAAGAGCTGTTCCACCACTAAGCAGTAACAAAGACCGGCAATTTTTGTATCTCTGTCAATGGGCACGTTCAGACGATTCAGTCAACTGAATTCATTGAACGCAAATTTAACCAAGGTAACTAGGTTTGTTTGAAATGTCAAACTTGGAATTTTACTTTAAACATTTTCTTCACAACAACAACAAATCTCATACGAAACTCTTAATTTTTTACGTTTTTATTTATCATAAAGGTTTTTTTCGAGTTTGATAGAGCACAAAATGCAAAAAAAAAAATAAAGTGAAAAAAAATAATCACAAAACAGTAAAGTTCAACTCTCAGTTAAATGACAAAATGAAATCAGCTGATATTCTGACATAAGTGCACTTGAGTTGATAATTAAGGGAGATTTTTTTGACTTACTTCCCAGTCAACTTTCCAATAAAGTTGCCTTAGTTGTAAATAGATATTTTGACATCTGACCAATCAGAGTCTAGAAATTTGCCTTAATTTTTAGTCCTTTGGGTTGTCTGAGAGAACCCAATAAATATGCTTTAGTTTTCTTCAATCTTGGAAGCAGTATGGTTAAGTCAATACTCAAGAGCTAGTCTGTTTGGAGAAAGTCCATATATTGCATTCCAGCAAAAATTTAACAACCCTTCAACCCTAAACAGGGCCTTACAATAAAATTGGAGATGTGCGACGTTTGCGTTAATAGGGCTGTGAACAAAAAAAGCAGACAAACATAAAAAGATAAAAATTGCACCAAGTCATTAGCAGAATTCATCGGCAAAGCATTTTTCAATAATTCTCTTTAATAAATGAATTGAGTTAAATAGCTTCTTCAACTTAAACTTTGAAGAAGAAAACATGGTATGACCATTTTTATTTCAATAAAATGGCTTAACCGAACTTTTATTGAAGAAATTAAAAGATTGATTGTGATGGTGGATATGCAAAAAGGCCATTGTAAAAACTAACTCGCCTAGTGGCACAAGTAGAAGCCACTCTAAATCAATAATTTATGACACGATTGGACGCAATACAGCCAAGATCTTTTGCGTTGCAAGTATATTGATAATGCACCATCCATTCAACAAGACTGCTTTACCCAAATACCGGACTAGAAGCATCTTGTCAATGAGCACAGTTTTTTTTCGATGGCGTTATATCGAACGAAAGGAGAACACTTCATTTTTCTCCAGATTGATTATCATCATCTACAACCAGCGAGAAATGCAGCCATAAGACCGATTGAGAAAACACTTGGGTACAAGGTCTATATTGCTGGCAACATCACTCGGTCAATCGTCACAGGGAGGGTTCCCTCAGCGAATCAAAGTGCTACCATTGGGAATCCAATGGGAAACAACTTGGCACAAAAAAAAAATCGCTTGCATTTTGAGAGCGTTGCTGTTGCCAGGATAGGATAAATGGTTGGTGAAACGGCAAAACCTCAGCCTTCCACAAATTATTATAAATGTCTTCAAAGTTTCATAAGAAATCCTACCCTCTAATTGCATTAAATTGAAAAATTATAAAACAAAAATATTTAAGCCTATTCTTAAGTATAGTTTTTAAGTAAAAAAAAACATTTTTAAGATAAAAACAAAACATATGTATACACATATAAATATATATACATATATATATATTTTTAAGAACAAAGTTAAAATACAAAAATAAATGTATTTACACAACCATAATGTAAATATATTCTTCTACTTATAAAATAATATAAATTACGGTTGATTTAAATAAAACAGAATACAAAATTAAGAAAAAATTAATTCTAAGTAAAAAACAAAAATAATGTATAATGTATATTTACGAGAACAATATTTCTTAAAAAAAAAAAAATTATAAAAATGGGTTTATTTTTATTCATGCAGTAAAACAAATAATTTTATTTATTAGTTTTATCTTGTAGACTCTCTTAAAAAAATTTAATAAAATAAAATAAAGAAACTACAACAAAAATTTATTATTTATTTGAAGTTTTAGCCGAATTTATTTTGTGTGTATATGTAGAGTAAGACTGACACAATATTTTTAATAAAGAAAAAAAAAAATAAAATAATAAAATAAATTTTAATAAAATTTAAATGTTTAGCAAAAAAAAAACAAATATTGTCAAGCGTTAAATAAAAAAAAAAAAATATGAAACTTGGTAAGAAAAAAAAAATATTAATGGCTATGTATAATGTATATTTTTTAAAATGGAAAATTTACTAACAATAAAAATTAAATTAAAATAAATAAGTGGTAATTGATATAAGATAAAATATAAAATAAGAAAAATGTAAAAAGATCTTCATGAACATAACTAAATTTTAGTTGACAATCAAGGTGCAAATTGTAAACAAAGTAAAACGTAATACAAAAAAGAATTATAAAAACCCGCAAAATACTATAAAGATTTACAAAGAAAAAATAGGAACAAAAATTATTGTTTTACAAAAAAACATTTCTAACAAACAGAATAGAGTTACCCCACCCGTATCCTGTTGTTCTCATTTTCTTTTCCATAATTGAATGCACTCAGTATAAACAGAATCTATTGAATAAGTGTATGACAAAAAAAAACATAAAATATTATATATACAAAATAAAAATCCATATAAGTGTTTAAATACAAAAAAAAAAAAATAATAAAATATATATTAATTATCGCAACCAACAGGAAAAATTTCAAATAATAAAACAAAAACAACTGTAAAGTATCTTAGGTAGATGTAAAAAAATAAAATTGTTTTTCTTGTCTTAGTTTTAATTTTTCAAAAAAATAAAAAAAAAAAATAAGGGGAAAACCATGAAATATTAAAAACTAATATTTTTTAGTATAGCTAAGGTACTATAAAGAAAAAAATAAAAAAAAAAAAACAAACAAAATAAATCTAGTTCATAAGGCAAAAAAAAAACTTTAAAACGCTTCTTCAAAAACGAATATGAATTTATTCGTCGATTTAATACCAGCTCTACCATGAATTTTTTTTATAGATTTTAATTTTTATATATTTTAGATGTTAACGCTTTAAGCTTTATAAAGTGTGTTGAAAATATCTTTTGAATGAGAAATCCATAAATAAAAACTCAGACTATATTTTTAAGAATAAGTAATGATTTTTTTCTTATAATCTTTAAGTTGTGTTTAAAAAAGTTATCTGTAGTCTTTATTTTTTTCTTTATTGTTAAATTTTATATTAAAGTTTATTTTTTTTTTAATATAAATATTGTCTTATGTATTATTATATATAATTTATGTGATCACTTCTTTTAAATCATTATAATTGTGAAAATGACAAGAATTGTATAAAAAATAAATCTTAAACAAATTGTATAAAGGGACATTTATTTCTCTCATTGTTCGCACATTAATATTGTACACTTAATTTATTTCGATTCGAATAAAATAACAGAAGTCATTTGCTAATTAAAATACAAAAATAAAATAAATTGTGTTTTATTTATGCGGTCAAACATTTTCCAAACTATCATCGCAAATAAGTTCATCATCATTTTGATATGGAGATTTCATAGGATTGCTAAAGAAATGGAACGGCTTGTGTTGGGAAGAATTAATCCCATCAGGACAATTTCCGCATTGTTAGGTTATTCAAGGACGGAAATTTACTGTGAAATTTGTGCCTTGAAATGGTTCTTTGTAGTAAATTAGCATTTTTAAGTAAGTTTTCAAAAAATCAATGCTTCAAAGACGATAGCAGGCAAGGGATCTGCTGACCTCATGCGGTACATGGAAGAAAGACTTGGTTTGACTTCTATTCAAAGAAAGAATTTTTTTTTTGTTTGGCTTGACTTCCGTTCATTTGGAGATCATAAAAGTTTTTGTTAAATGACAATTATTTAGAATTTAAAAAATCTCAAAATAAAACAAAAGTCTTGAACAGAATTTCGAACGCATGAAAAATTAGTGTTAGTGATGTTTTTCCAAAACCCATGATCCAATAGGACAAAATCCTCAAGCTAAGACCATGTAAAGATAAAAAAAAATTTTAAAACCAAAACAAAAAAAAAACCCCAGAAGAGAATATCCCAAAAATAAGGTATACAAGTGAGTGTATCAAGCAATAAAATGGAATGGTTTTGAAATAATTTTATTTCTTAACGGGTCTTGTCTTATGCTCCCACTTTTTGTTGCTCTGCTGAGGGTGTTTTAAGTCGCCAGGCAGACTCTTATAGTAAAAAATTTCCTGAACAATAATATATTTGATTGGCCCACTTCAGGTTGTGGCTCTATTGATTTTACCACATCATGAAATCAAATTTATTTCATCAAATTTATTTCAACATAAAAGTAAAAATAATTTTTCAAAATTCAGACACAAAAGGTCTTACGAAGCCTAAGGTTTAATTTGAACAATCATACAGGGTGTATGCTATTCGCAAAAAATGTGTTAGGAATTTTTGAAGATTCGGGGATTTTGGAAAAAAAATTAATTTGGGATTTTATCTATGAGATTTTATCCGAATAATTTTTTTTTTGGGAAAACGGGTGTCTCACAAAAAATCACAAAAGACATAGTCCCGAAAAAAACTTTCTCCTCCCATCTAGAATATCAAAATCAACAGGATATTTTTTCATGAGTACAACAAAAAAGAACTAAGATATCATAACTAAAATTGGAAATTTTGGAGCCTTGAATCTTGAATTGCTTAATCCTGGCTTTGGCATTCAGAATTCTGGTTTTGGATTCTGCCATTAGAGGCTCTTGCATCCAGGATTTAAGTCAATCGGGATTTATTTTCCATTTGATTTTTTTTGCGTATTCAAAATTTTGTCATATTGGAATTAGACATTTGGGATGTTTTTGAAGCTTCGAGATTTTGAAATTTGCGGTTTCATACCCAACCTATTTAGTACTTTTTAGACTGAACCTTAATAGTGAAACTATTTTTGCATTTGAGGTTCATTAACATCTCTGAACATTGCTTCATTCGTGTGACGCATAGCTTGCTCTTCGGCTATAATCAAGACATTAAGTAGATAACGGATTTTAGCTTGAATTAAAATTAAAATTAAAATTAAAATTAAAATTAAAATTAAAATTAAAATTAAAATTAAAATTAAAATTAAAATTAAAATTAAAATTAAAATTAAAATTAAAATTAAAATTAAAATTAAATTAAATTAAATTAAAATTAAAATTAAAATTAAAATTAAAATTAAAATTAAAATTAAAATTAAAATTAAAATTAAAATTAAAATTAAAATTAAAATTAAAATTAAAATTAAAATTAAAATTAAAATTAAAATTAAAATTAAAATTAAAATTAAAATTAAAATTAAAATTAAAATTAAAATTAAAATTAAAATTAAAATTAAAATTAAAATTAAAATTAAAATTAAAATTAAAATTAAAATTAAAATTAAAATTAAAATTAAAATTAAAATTAAAATTAAAATTAAAATTAAAATTAAAATTAAAATTAAAATTAAAATTAAAATTAAAATTAAAATTAAAATTAAAATTAAAATTAAAATTAAAATTAAAATTAAAATTAAAATTAAAATTAAAATTAAAATTAAAATTAAAATTAAAATTAAAATTAAAATTAAAATTAAAATTAAAATTAAAATTAAAATTAAAATTAAAATTAAAATTAAAATTAAAATTAAAATTAAAATTAAAATTAAAATTAAAATTAAAATTAAAATTAAAATTAAAATTAAAATTAAAATTAAAATTAAAATTAAAATTAAAATTAAAATTAAAATTAAAATTAAAATTAAAATTAAAATTAAAATTAAAATTAAAATTAAAATTAAAATTAAAATTAAAATTAAAATTAAAATTAAAATTAAAATTTTAATTTAAATTTAAATTAAAATTGAATTTACTATTTAAATTTAAATTGAAACTGCAAAACGTCAACTACCTACAAGATCGATCAGTAGTTCGATCAACCAATGAAATTCGGCACAATTGCTGGCAACCATTTTTTATTTAAGATTTGTTTGGTCTTAAAAAACAATGAACTCTGATAAAAGGGTGAAAATCAAAGTTGGCAAAACTGTAAATAATGAAAAAAAATGACACTAACGGGTCAAAATGAAATAAAATCAATGGAATCAGAAGGATATGAAATTTTGTTGTTTGTAGTCGATATTTGCATACTATAAGGCTTTGTAAGCAGATCAAGGTAAAATTTCGCTCACATACAATTTTTTTTCCAGAATCTAGCCAAAAATTTTCGACGAGAGGTACGCAACCCCATTTAAAAAATTAAATGGTCGTTTCTTACTGTACGACACGTTTCTGTCAATATTTGGCGCGTGAAATAATTATTCGTCACATAAATTCTCTAACCAAACTGTGGCTAGCTCATTTATTTGTGAGATTTACGTGAACTTAACATTGTGAAAATGAAAATTGAGAAACAGAAATATTCAAGAACAAACGATTTACTTGTATGTCAAAATCCAGCAAGGACTTTCACTGGTGTTTGGAGAGAAAAGTTGGAGCGAAATTTTGGTTCGATCTGTGTGTACTAGGCTTAACACACCAAAAGATGAAAATTAGCAGAATCCTGTCCTTGCTTATACCTTCCAGAAAATGATCTATGAATGTAGCTCAAAATATAAAAATTCCTTTTGCAATATCATTTTTCTCATACAAATTAGGTATATAAGAAAAAGAGGACAAATTTTAATTAATATTCCAGTGATTATAGTCATTCAAATAAAGCAAATTATTACTTCAAAGATACCTGCTTTACCTACCCATCATAAGATCTGCGTTTTATTCAAATTGAATTTTTTGAATTAAATTGGTATCGTAGTTATGTAGTCACCTTAATGAAAATAAATAAAAAGCTCTTTTATCATCTCTTGGTTTATTTATTGGAATCTAAATTTGACCAACACTGTTTCTACAAAACAAAATTCATTCATAGAGCTTTTATTTTCACACAAATAACACTTCAACCCACCAAAGATTGTTATTGGAAATTGTAGGTACACTTTCATCTACATCTTCACTTGGTTCTTACCAAATTACACCAACCAAAATTAATTTTATTGTTACAATCAACAACAAAAATGCGATAGCGGCCAAAAAATTACTGTCTCTAAAATTTACGCTTCTTATTTTATAGCTGTCAAATCGACTGTCAAATCAGCAAGTAATAAATTCCTTGTTATATTATCAGTAGCTATTTGGAGAAAATAGCTTCAGTAAGTAAGTATATCTCAGCAAGTGTATACACACATTGAATAAGAAAATACCACCAGACAAAAAGATTGTAAACTTATTCTCAAAAAAAAAAAAAAAATACAACTTTAGCACCACTAAGCCATAAATATACAATAAAAGTCGCGTCACTCTGAATAAAAGAGTAGGTACCATACCGACCTATTCTTCTTATACAAATACAACACCATCAGGACATGACTTTCACATAAAATTAAAATGTTTGCCCGAATTAAGTACTTCAACCCAATAAGGCACTTCATAGTCATCGTTTGTTTTTTTTTTTTATTTTTTTTAATTTTTGTCTGCCAAATGAGGATATAACCAGCCAAGAGTCAGTGTGTATCTCAAAAGTTTCACAAGTTGCAAAAAAAAAAAAAATTACCCACAGAAGCGACCCGACACTAGAAAACTTTTTTCTTCCACAATTGGCTCCAAGTATAAATATTTTATAGGACGTCTTTTTTGTTAAACGTTTTTAAGTTTGTTTATTTTCTTTTTTGCTTTTTGATTTGCGTTCTCTCAGTGAGAAGTTTTAGTTAGTTTCTTCAACTTCAAGCAGTAGGTAGGTATAGCAATTTTATAATGAAAAATGAAAAATGTCCTTATGACCAGACCATGCCAGGAATACCATGACCTTTGAGTTGGCGTGATCTGTATGCCAAAACTAATTAAGCTTTATTTTGCCAAGGGTATATTCAGTGTAATTTAACCGTTTTAATCAGATGAAATATGTTAAAAACTTATTTAAGGGCAATAAAGCAGAATAGCTTACGGTAAAAAGGGGGAATGGGTAGAATTACTACAAATATTAACTTCTTTAGAGAAGGATTTTTTGTTACAGAAAGAATATGAAATAGACCTTACTTATAGACTTTGTCTATCGTAATAAAGGCACTCAATCACCCTAAAAGATCAAAGTGGAACAAAATCTCATAAGAGATAAGTTAAAGTGTAACGAACAATACTTGTTCCAGGTTGACCATCTTTCCTATACACAATTAGTAGAAGAGTATTCCACAACTACCAACTTAATCGTCTGAGATAGATAGGGTGCTTTTGGCTCCTAAGGACAGTCGATAGAAGAAGAAAAGATGTTTCATAACGCAAAAAGTCAAATTGTATAACTGGAATTGGTAGAAAGCAGTGCTGAAGGATCGTGGGAAAAATCCCTTTTCGTGGGAGTCGTGATCTCAAAAGGGACAAAGCGAAAACCGACTGGTTTTGTGGGAATTTCTTCTTAAATGCGGAAAAAGATAATTTACAAAAAATCTAATCAATTTTGATTTATTCCCTGCTCCAAATCGCTTCAACTCATTGTGTTCACGGCTTGGGTTTTTCTTCTCTCAAATTTGATCAAACGAAATTGTGACAGAATTACGAAGCTTAAAACTTTACAACGTGACAACTTTACGCTGTTTTAAGAATACCTTTAATATTTCTAATGAACGAATTTGAACATTATATTATATTTATGCTGATTTATGTGTATATTATGTAAAAATAAGAACTTAATTTATAAATGAAAAATTTTAAAACCGAACTCACACAATGTGATTTTTGCTGTTTTTTTTCTGAGGGAAACAAGAAGGGAAAAATGAAATAATTTGTGGGAAAAAAAGAGATTTTGAATACTGTTAAAAGGGAAGTCTCTCAAAAAAGCCTCCAGCACTGGTAAATGGTGTATTGCTAGTAAAAAAATGAAAGTCAATTATTTTAAAAATTATATTAAAATTATATTATTTTAAAATTATATTAAAAATAATAAAACTATTTATTATTAAATTTTATGAAGTTCATGAGTAGGGTTCAATTATAAAAATAGCTTAACAGTATAGACCGCAATTACTTTTTGTAATTATTGTATTTAAAAAATTGTTACAGCAGCTTATTTATAAATTTTTAGAAATACATAGCAACAAAATTTCGGAAAATTAAGTTTTGATAGGCAAAATTAAAAATAAAAAAACAAATTTTCGAAAGATAAAGTTTTGAATACCAAAAGGAAAAAGTTCCGAAAATTCAAAGTTTCAGAATAAAATGTATCGAAGAATAAGGTTTCGAAAAAAAAAAAAATTTTAAACCATCAGAACTTTGTTATTCGTTGAGTGCTTTCAAAGAAATTGACATTTTTTTTAAAAAAAAGGGTGTTCCAAAAATAGGACAGCATATTGAGTGACAGACAATTTTTTTTTGTATTTTCCATTTTCTTAAAACTATCTTAAAGCTAGACAAAAATTCATAAAAAAAAGTAGCCTACTTATCAATGTCTTAAAAGTAACTTACTGGCCCCAATCGGGCGCTCTAAGTTCAACTAGAATAACAGAATAACTTAATGCTAATGCCTTTCGACCAAATTCTATATTGGTTTTTATTTTTCCCCGAGAAGAATTTACAAAAAAAATCGGTGTCGGAAAGTGTAAAAACAATTCGAACATGTTTGCTCATGAATTCAGTTGAAAAGTACCAGACTATTTTTTGACTGAGGTTGCCCCACTAACCAAAATCCTGAGTGAATTAACCTTCCTCTAACCACAATTCAGCATATGCCTTTGTAAAGTACAGTTATTTTTGGTGCTAAAAAATCCTCTTTTAGAAATTACAAAAAAAAAATTAAGTTCAAAATTTGAAAATTTTAGTGGTTTATACTGCAATTTAAGGTACAGACAGAGAGAAAGACAAACAAGGACTGAGAGCCAAACAGACAGAATTGTGCATGAATCCAGATTTTGGACTCTGTAGTACCTTTATCGGAAGAAAAAAAAAATACATGACTGAGTCACACGTGCCTTCTCAGGAAGATAAACCTGTGCATTTTAACATTTTTGTGTAATGTTCAAAGCATAAAAAATTACCAAAAAAGTGGAAACTCCCAATTTTAGGTATAAAAATCACATTTTACTTAAAGGTACGTCTACTCAAAACTTTTCTTTTAAGATATCAAATGTTATTTTTCCAATACACGTTTCACTTGTGGAAGTGTTTCCGCAACTTTTTCACGATAAAAACTACCAAGAAAGGAGGAAAGTCCGTATTTTGATATAAAAAAAATATATGTCCCTAAAAAGTGGCAACATTGAAATTTTTACCGATGGTGCGTTTACTAAAAACCTTTCTTTTAAGACATAATTCGTTATTTTGGTCATTTACTATTTGGACAAATTTACCATTTTCCACAGGTTAGGCGCGCCATTTTTGAAAACGGTATCCAAGCGGACTACAACAATGATAGCTAAATAATATCTTTAGTACGTCAGAAATAATTTACAAACATACAAGGAGTTTCCTCCCCTATACACAAAGTGTAGGGATTTCGGTTTATTTACCGGACTACTGTTCAGGCAAATTTTTTTTAAAATGGCGTCTAAGCTAAGGGCTTATTAGATAAATAACTTCTGGGCTGAATTTGATCATTAATGTATAAGAAATATATTTCAGCCATAAAAAAAAGTCCCCACCAAAAAACGCACGGAATTCGGTTTTCTGATCAGATTTATATAAGGATGAATATTGTAAATTTTTGGAAAATCAAAAATTTTGCTATTATATTTCAAAAAATGCTCATTGAATTATGATTCCATGGAAAAAAAAACGGAATCGTTGGAGTGGTTTCTTGAAAAATTTATTTTTCATAAGTATATCAACATTTTTTACTTAAGTTTTTACTTAAGTGCTTGTGCATACATATATATATAAAATTTCCTTAAGGAAAATTTAATTCGTTTTTGAGATATCGAATTTTCAAAAAAATAAGTTGAAACTTTTTTCAAAAACTCAAAAAATTCTTTTTTGAAAATTATAATATGCAATATCATTTCAACTTATTAAAAATTTATAAACATGTATTAAAATATCTAAAAAATATAAATCCGATAAGAAAAAGCCGATAGTAACAAAATTCTATGATCTATGAAAATCCTACTGCTAATAGTTGCTAATTTAAAAAAAAATATATTTTCCTTAATGGATTTTTAACTTTTGTATGTTATTTTTTCAAAAAGGTAATTTTTTTTTCTTAAAATATTTTAGAGAATATTAAGAAAGTCTTAAATATAAAATTTACAAAAATCGAAAATGTAATTTTTGTAATAATAAATGTATTTTATTTTCAACAAAAAAAATATTTTTAATATTTAAACAAAATTAGTTGTGGGTGCACAATACTTTTATAAAATAAAATTATTAAAATTCAATTCATTTTAAAGAAAATTGATAGATTTTTTCTTACGAGGGAGGTCCTACCTAGTTTTAATTACCTTTTTTAAAAAAATGATTTCCCACCCAAAAGTTGTGGAGCCATTTTTTACAAAAAAAAAAAACAATTGTGTTAAATTGCACAAAAAATGTAGGGCAGGTATCGTTATTTTTGGTTCAAAGAAAACATTTTAAACAATAATACATTATTTGGCGATTTTTTGTTTAAGGCCGGCAATTTAGTTAACTACAGTTTAATTAATGGTTTCCTTCGATGGTCTCAATTACAAGAATGGTACAATTTGGATAGCTTCCATTATATACTTGGTCTAAATTTTTTTAATAACATACGGGGGCGGGTCAGTAAGTCCGTGACTTTTGGAATAAAACACAGATTTTTTGATAAATAAATAATTTTATTTTTCAACGTAGTCTCCCTTGAGCTCTATACACTTTGTCCAACGCTTCTCTAATTTTTTTATCCCTTCCAAAAAAAATGATTTGTCGAGGTCCTCAAAATAGGCCTTTGTTTGCGAGATGACTTCATCATTGGAGTCAAATCTTTTTCCACCAAGCCATTTCTTCAGGTTTGGGAACAAGAAGTAGTCGCTCGGAGCCAAATCTGGAGAATAGGGTGGATGAGGGAGCAATTCATAGCCCAATTCATGGATTTTTGCCATGGCAACTGCACATGTGTGCACCCTTGCATTGTCTTGGTGGAAAAGAACATTTTTCTTGGCCAAATGAGGTCGGTTTTTTTTTCAAATCGTCATTGAATCGAACCAATAAGTTGGCATAATATTCCCCATTGATTGTTCTTCCCTTTTGAAGGTAGTCAATGTGGATTATCCTGCGTGCATCCCAAAAAACAGTCGCCATAACTTTATTGGCTGACAAACCCACCTTGGCCTTCTTTGAACCCGATTCACTCTTAGAAACCCACTGTTTTGACTGTTGTTTGGTCTCTGGTGTGTTGTGACGGATCCATGTTTCGTCCACGGTTACAAAACGGTGCAAAAACTCCTCCATATTGCGATTAAGCAACGCCAAACCTTCCTGTGAAGTTGTTACACGATTGCGTTGTGGTCGACTGTGAGCAAACGCGGCACCCATCTTGCGGAAAGCTTTCTCATGCCCAAGTGATCATTCAAAATTGAAGCCATTGAGCCATGCGAGATCCCTACGGCTTCCACAATCTCTCGCACTTTCAATCTTCGGTCGGCCAACACCATATCGTGAATTTTTTCGATTGTTTCGGGTGTAGAGACCTCAACTGGGCGCCCAGGACGTTCGGCATCTTCAGTGCTTGTACGGCCACAACGAAATTCAGTAAACCACTTTTTTACCATTGAAATTGATGGTGCAGAGTCCCCATAGTATTTATCAAGCCTAGCCTTGGTCTCGGTAATGGTTTTTTTTCGCAAGAAATAATGCTTAATAAGCACACGAAATTCACTTTTTTCCATTTTCTCCTCAAATTAGCGAGTAGTCTGATAAAAATAGCTGTCAAACACAAACTAACTGACGCAGCAAGTTAAAATTTTGACAGGAGTCAACTGACTGCCCTCGTATCTTTTTTGTTGTTGATATTAATGAATATTTAGTACCATTATATTATATTAAAAAAAATCATTGACCTTTGTCCCTCGGATTTCTAATCAGTCCCCTGACCGATTGAAATTTCGTACAAGTGCGTTAACATGTTTAAGCGGCAAAAACTATGAAAATTCTCAGTCCCCTGGCCTAAATCCCTTGACCTTAAATTACTAATTTTATCTCTTGAGGTCTCAAAAATGCTCACATAATGCTGCTTTTCTTCTTAAATACATATAAAATAAAAAACAATGTTTTTCATAAATTGTATAAAAGTGCTAGAGGGCACAGGTTCGGTCGAAACAAGAAAAAAATGTGTTGGGGGGTAAATTTCTCCCCATTAAGGTGAGGGGTATGATTTTCTTAAAAACTTGACTTTAAATAATAAAAAGTAAAAAAAATGTTCAATTCTTTGGAACACCTGTTTTCAAAAAAAAGGCTATAAGATCGTTGTTTTTAATTTTTTGGTTGACCATTTTCCATTATGTGAAAGGTCTTTCTAAAGTTTATGTTTATGGTTAGGTTTTGCGACTTTTTGCCTCCAAAAGTATTACGTCGAAATTATTATCATTTTATTCGATTTTGTAGAATCACCCATATCAGAAAATATAAGTAGATAGTTCTTTTACTGTGCTGTTTTCTTTACTTTGATACCTTCATGTTATTTTTTGACTATTTTAATCCATAAATTTGTATTTTATCTTAAAGTCAAGGAGAAATATGAGCACAAAAGTTATTTAAACTCACGTGGGTATAACCTTTAATGTTTGCAACTTCTTAACCCATTTCATTTAAACTCTTACATAACTCTACTTAACCCATAACTAAATCTGATAGAACCAATTGACTCTTATAAGCGATTAATCAATGCTAATAAACTATCTCATCCACTAGAAAGGGTTTAATATTTATATACCCGTTTGGTATATCTTCCATCACACTGGGTAGGTTAGGTACCCTTAAAGCTTTTCAAACTTGATTTTCAAGTGTTTATTTCTAATCTTTCGACTTAAACATGCAGAAAAGGAACATCTTGTCCTTGGATTTTCTGCGGCATAATGAACGTATAAATGTAAATTCGCCTTTCTTAGATGTATATGTATATGTACAAGGATATACACATATTATAATATACCTACATAGAACCTTTCGTGGTAACCAGAGCTAGTGCTCTTTATCCTGTGATAAGACATAATCCCACTACCGCCCTAAACTTACGATGTCATTCTGAGGCCATTAAATATGTATGAAAACTCCATTAAGGTGACTTGGCTGTATATATGTATATGTATGTGCAGATTTGTTGTTGTTGTTTTAAGAAGGTATATCTGTATGTGTGTGTGTGTATGTACCATATACACTCACACAAACAAAAACAAAAACAATCATCATCCTCCCATACTGCACTGTGCTTATTTTCCTGCTGCCGAGCATAAGATAAATATATTAGAAGAAGAGAGAGCCTTCATCAAACGGCTCCAGCTGGCATAGTCGTTAGCAGGTGGAAGAGAAGTGGATGTATAGGCAAATTATCCTATTATTCAGAATCTAAAGATGCGGGCTCTGTGTAATCAAGGCACATCCTATATTCTTCTTCTTAGGTTTTTCGACTTCCATTTACCTTTGCGCATAACGAATACACTACACACCCATCATCATCCATGAGTATCGCAACCCCTTTTCTCCAAACACATGCATTCGTTTTTGCCCTTTGCGAGCTTATCAAGTCCTGAGTTGCCACTAGAGAATTTTAAATTTAATTCAAATAAAAATAGAATGCAATCTAGGAATAGTTTTTTTGTTGTTGTAGAAACTTAGATAACTATCAGCAAAACGAAAAGCGTGTAACACCTTTCTCCTTTTGATACAATGAGGGGGGAACCAGAAAAGGTCATACATCTTACGCACCTAAGCTTCTAACAATATGCCGAAGGTCTAAGGTATAAAGATGAATGCAAATAAGCTGAAAGTTTCATCAGAATTTCAAAAATACGATAGCTTAATAACAGCGGTTCTAAAGTATTTTTCTACTGGTCTTAAGGTCCAGGTACCCAAATATTTCTACTTTGAATTGTATTTCAAATAATTCCTATTGCTTCTATGAAATCTAAGACGACCGGAATATATCACTTATTCCGCTGTAAAAATTAGAAACTATTAAATTTTTTTCAAAAATAAAGAAATATTTCAAAATAATAATTTAATTTAGAAACATTTCTTGATATCTACTCTTAATTCTCAAATATGGCAACACTTAACCGAAGACCCCCCTTTTTGCGGTTGTTACGCTTTATACGCTAAACTACATTCCAAACTCCACATCTTCATGTATACACTTTTGTCGTGCTTCGATGGTAAACCGTATTCAAGAGGAGTATAGGTAACCACAAAACTAAGACATTTCCTGAACCAAATCCCACCGTGTCGTGGGCGCCTCTCTTCGAACTTTTCAGATTTACAAAGTATATTGATGTGGGCGTTGAGATTGGGGCAGGAATGGTTGAATTTGCTTTAATAAATTAGGGGTTTAACCCATACGAAGCTAGGCGGCCTCGATAAATGAGAAGCCGCGTATAGAATCCTTACGTAGTTCCCAGCAATCCTTGATGTTTGTCTTTTTAGAAGCGATAGTGAGGGGGGGGGGGGCTGTGGTACAGGATTGGAATAGGGTTGGTAGGGCGATATTTGGTAAAAAGGGAGAAGGAATATGACTATGAAGATCTATTCTTACTTTTTTACTTGCCTTTGACACGGTACACGTTATGCTAATGTAGAGGTACCTACATTATACCATTTGCGGGGGCGCATATAGAGAAATGAATCTTATAAGATTCTCGCGAGTTTATAGTAAAAGTGACGATGAAATGATAACAGTGGGACTCTACTTGAATTGTTTACTCACTTGGAATTAGAGGTGGCATTAGTATTAATGGGATGCCGACATATTACGTTTGGGGACAAATCACTGTCTAGGGTGTGCTATAATGTGATATGCATGAAAGTTGTTGTATGTGTGTTGTGTAAGTGTATAGACTAGCTTAGTTATTAAAAAGCCTTAGTTTGTATAAGTTATGCGAAGCTATGCGTCGTACATATTTAACACTTGAAATCTCATTGTTTCAACTTAATTTATTCAAAACATTGCTTTAAAAATATCCTTGAAAATTCTAGCAAAAAAGTACCCAGAGGGATTTCAATATTTTCAAACTTACTATAGGGTGATTCGTACGAAATATTTTGTTAAATGTGAATATTTAAAGTGTCTTGTTCACTTAGTATACAATCATCATTACTTTATTTATTTAAAATGGCGTAAAAGTCCGGGAGGATCAGAGCTTGAGCCACATGCTTCTCCAGCCATCGTAGTCCTCACCTGTCTCCAGAATGACTACTAGTAGGCTATTAAATATATCATTTCAAAAATGGAATAATTGCGTGCAAGCTTTTTTATTATAGAATAGCGTTAGCTTTCTGTAAAAACCTCGTAAGTCTGTTTAAAAAAAAAAAATTGCTTAGAAGACACAAAATAAAATAAAATTAATTTTTTCGATCGTAAAATTTGAAACCTTTTACTTGTGAATAGAAGCAAAAGGAACCATGCCCTAGCTATGAGATATTGATATTAAAATTCAATGATTTGTTTTATCATTGAATAAGCATTTTAAGGCTTATGGGGTTTTGCCAGAAAGCCAAAGATAATGTTTGTTTAGCTCTTAAGCATGCTTAAAATCAAAAATGCAACAAAGTTCAGCCATACGATTCAGAGAGATTGGGTACACGCTGGACACTTTTCAATATGTTTGGTACAACTCAGAAAATAAGCCTAGCTTTTCATTTTTAATTCAAAATAAAATTTTCTATCAAAAGAGATAGTTTAAAAAATATATTAAAGAAATTTAATTGCACAAGTTATCAAAATCAAGATAAAATTAGTTGAAAAATCAAAGATTTTTATTCTTTTTTCTAAATTGGTTATAACATTTTTCGGAGCAAAGAGTCTACTTAAAGTATTAGGGCTGGTAGGCTTACTATGTTGTTATGTTGACTTCAAAAGCAGCGGTCGATTAATTGAAGATTTATCAACAACTTCAGAAACTTCCTTAAGTCAAATCGCACGATCTTGGCTTTCAATAAATATTTCCTCGGCAAAAGATAATTACTCTTCCCTCAAATCGTTAAGAACAATATCCTCTCCAGCATCAGTTGTGTGACATTAAGGGCTGTCTACCTGTGAAGTCCCATATCATTATTTTAGGTTGAAAGAAATTTGTATCTTGGACTGAAAAATAAACAATGGATTTGACAGACAGCATCATTAAGAAAACATGACCGCCGCATAGTAATGTCAACATCGATCCATAGGTACCTATGGGAAAACCCTTTGTTAAGCAGTTTTTCATTGAAATCGAATTAAAATAAAACGACAAATTTTATCTTTTCAATGAATGAACTGGTTATGACCTATGATCAGAGTTTTAAGACCTGCATTGCAAAACAAAATTGCGTTTCGCATTAAAAACAAATTTTATTTACACTTCAAAATTTTCAACATTAAAACAAAAATTCTTGGCATTAATGTCGAAAATTTGTTGCATTAAAAAAAATTTCAGTACAATTTGAAAATTTACAATTTGAAAATGAAAAAAAAAAAATATTGATGCAAGTCAAAATTTCTGCAGTAAAAGAAAGTATGAATGCAATATGTTAAATTTCTTCAATTAAAAAAAAAATTAAATGGGAGCCTGGATCGCCCGTACTTTCTCTTATATTCAAGCTGCATTGAATTAAAAACTTTTAAAATATGAAAGTTATTATAAAATAAATATAGAAATACAAACAAAGTAAAAAAATGCAAGTATGCTATTTGATTACCTAAAGAAATATAAATATGTGCAAACAAAAATTTTAATCGTTGGAGCGGTTTTCTTAAAAATTAATTTTTTATATATAAAATTTTAATACAATTTTAAAAAATTTTTTGGTATGCCAATTTTGACTACGTATTAAAATACATTTTTAAACCTAGTTTCAAAAAAATTCATCAACTCATTTTTGAATTATTGAATTTTCAAAAAAAAAAAAATATCAATATTTTCTTAAAAATCCAAATTAATCTTTTTTTTCAAAATTTTGATAAACAATATTACTAACTTTACAAAAAAAACTGTGCAAAAAATTTTGATTTAAATTGTTAAAGCCGTTAATAAGAAAATCGAAAATTTAAAAAACCGTTATCGGTACCTTAAAAAATTGAAAAAGAATTATGAAGTAAAATGTTCATACCTTAGAATGAACATAAACATTTTTTCGAAAAAAAAAATACCTCGACAAAAAACATAACCCTAAATTTGCATAAGAAATTGCATGTTTTGTACATCTTTAGATTCGAATATTTATAAAACGTGACAAGCTAGAGCAATTTCAAGACCAGATTCGAACTCAACGCATCAAAGACCATTAGATATATATATCTTGGTTCATTCCATAGATAGAAATTAAAAATTTTCACATGTTTTGGAGCAGATTTTTGAAAACAGTAAAAATACTTTCATTTTCAACTAGCGCTTGAGTCCAAATGGATTCTCGCAAAAAAAAACCTTAAACAGAGAGTTATTGAAAACTGTGTACACTTTCAATGGTGCTTTGATGTAATTTTGGAATAACTGGTGAGTTAGATATTACCACAAGTTCAAAAAGGCAACAAATGGTTTCAAGAAGGCTAGCTTTCAAGGGTACCTATTCCTTTACCAGAAAACATTTAAGAAAAAAAAAAAGTTAAAATAAAATAAATAACAAAAAAAATTGGAAAAACTAAATAAGCAAAAATAAAAGAGAGTAAGTAGGTACACTTTTGGGATCGAACCTATGCTATGAAGATGTTACCAAAGCCCATTTACTGTCTACGCTGCTGGGATTATGGTGCAACAATCTATGTGCTTTCTTGGATAAGAGGCTCCGCATGTTAGAGTCAAAGGGTAACTTCAGCATGTTTTCCATCACTTCAATATTCTTTCTGGAATCCTGACAATCTTCACAGACTTATATTTTCACAAGGGACGATACCTTCAGGTGCAGGGAAATAATTCCACGGGCATCTGCTCCACATGGGAATTTATTCCATCTTAAGTGGGAAACTGTTCCACTTTTCAAAGTGCAATTTATTCTCACCGATAAAGGGAATTTATTGCACTTTTTAGTGAGAAAGATCTGCACTTGGAAATTGGAGTTTTTGCCCACTTGGTATGAGAATCAATTTCACTTCTTTTTCTTTGATTCGTTCTTAGAAGGTATTTTTTGTATAATATATAGTCTTCAATGTTATTAGAACTGCGAAAGTATGATCCATACCTCTGTTTTGAAAGATATCAAAATGATACAGTTACAATTATTGTTGGATATAAAGGACACATTCAAAGTATCTTTAAATCCAGATTCTTTAAATGCAATAGAAATTTGCATACACCCAGCCTCGCATCTACCCCAAATCCTATAATGGGCCCAAGCAAGGACGTTGTAGCATGCCCCCCCCATACATATCTCACTGGGAACATTACGTTTGCCCGAATAACGTCCTAGCGACTTATGAATGCAGATTCTTTAAATGCAAAAGAAACTTTACATACCCCAAATCCTATGGTGAGCCTAAGCAGGGGGTTGGAGGAGGGCAGCAGGCTCCCCACACATGCTTCACCGTTTATTCGTGTTTCACTCAATTAATACATCGTTATTCGGGAAATCGTAGCCAACCCATCAATAATATATATTAAATTCCAAATTTTGGGTGGGAAAAAATTCCACAAAATTTTGGGTGTAGTAAGTACCCTCTCGTCGTGAGAATAAATTCCACTTTGAAAAGTGGAACAGATTACCACTTAAGATCCAATAGATTCTCATGCGGAGCAGATGCCCGTGGAATTATTTCCCTGCACCGATATCTTCTCCGTTGAATTTTTCACCAGCACTTTACCAAACAAAAAACAATACCAGAATTAACAAACGACTGTAGTTAAAAAAAAAACACCTGTTTCAAAAGTGAAACGGAAATAACGAACTGTAAGCAAATAGTTAAATCCCCTTCGGTAAAAAATATTGGCACTAGCTATTTGCCCATTCCAATCGAATTTTTTTTCCAAGAGCTATGGTATTTTCCCCACCTTGCAAACTCCTGGCGCACTTTCAATAAATCTTCTTCTAACGGTTCTAGCAAATATTTATTTTTTTTTAATATTCCATTACAGGCAGTTAGTTTTTGTTTTGAAATTTTTGCAAACAATTTTTTTCAGAAGTATGAATTAAAAATGGTTGAATTTGTTAACATCGTTAATTATCTGGTTAAGAGGTGTTTTAAACTTCTAAATCTGATCTTAAGCGATATGTACTTAATAGCGCGTGAATCAATATTACCAGGCAATATTTTGTTTAACAAAATTAACACACTGTTAAAACAAACTATCATTAGAAAAATAAAAGTAAACATTAAATGCATAAAACTCACTTATTCAGTGAAACTGTTCAATCGTCAAAAAATTTGGCAAATACATTTACCAACAAATTAATAACACAGGAGCGATATTTTAACACAACTAATAATAACTGTTCAAATGAAACTAGTGCTGAGATAACAGATTTTTTTTTCTCCACCAAAGTCAGTTTGTTTTAAATAAACAACTACGTCTTTGAATGTGTCTGGCCACATAAGAAAATTTGTTATGAAATTTTGCTGTATTATAAAAGGTGCCCATCTGTTACCCATATGTTTTGTAGACATATATACTTATACGTTCCATTTTATTCTGTCATATTTCCTATTATTAACAAAGTGAAATAATAATTGGAAATAGTTAATAAAAGTTAGACAATCTGGGTGTTAAAAATAAAAACATTGTTCATGAAAATAGAATTAATGAAACAAAAAAAAAAAAAAAAAACATATGTTGGCTCGTAAAAAAAAAATACTTTTGGGACATAAACTCACTTACTAAAAAAAAAAATAATTTGGTGGTGCAACAGCTTGTGAAGAACTAGGGCCTAGTGACTTACAACTCACAATCATTCCTGTGTGCGTGTTGTTGGCAGGAATGGAGGGGATTTTAAATTGTTTTCCGAGTCTAAACGTCTAGATGAGAAGCACTTATTTATGATAAGTATACTCTTGGAGGATTTGTCAGTTCTTCGTGAGAGGCAATACCGAAAAAACATAAGTGTTTTTAAGGTGGCAGCAGCTGGAAATCGAACCCAGACCTTTGGCATGACAATCCAAATCACTTACCATCATGCCACGAGGCACAAACTATATACTGTCAAATTTTAAAGGATACATAACTAACCACCATATAATTCACTTTGGATTTAAGTGAATTTTAAATGCAACTATTAAATCTTAGATTTATTAAACTAAAAAATTGAATCCAGATATCTATTTCTATCACTCTAAACATGTCTTAAATCCAATGGATTTAAAATATGCCCTTAGTTCAGATAAAAATGTTTTTGAATACGGATAAAAAATCTTTTAATCCAATTGCTAATTTTTAAATTGTCAAATTTCTTCCGTCACTGTTGAAAATATGTATTTTGTGACTATTGTGAAAAGTAAGACGTTCATTTGAGTGGATTGAAAACAAATATAAGACAATTAGATAAATCCGGCAGCTAAATTGATTTAAGGAAAGTCGAAAAAGTCTTCTTTATTGCTATATTTATATTATTGCAAAGGTTTTTAAAGGATGAAAAAGTGGTGAATATTTATAAGAAATTAAATATTAATCAACTACGATTTTAAGTGTGAATTGAATACAGACTTCACCGAGATCAAAGCAAGACGATGATATGACGTGCACAAAGATAAAAACCACGTGTAGATATCACGGCGAGATCAAAGCGAGACTATAGCGAGAAAACCACGGCTCAGATAGCCGTGTAAGGGGCCACGTCAAGACTACATAATACGAATAAGATGACAATGACACTGAAAACCACGTTTGGATATTCTTTACTACGGATAAACATTTTTTAAACATTTTAAAATTTGTATTTTGAAAAAAACAAGAGTGAGACTGTAACGAAACCAGAGCAAGATGTCGGAAAAACATGCTCAATGCCAAAAATAAAGTGCAGATATCACGGCTTAACCAAGAGCGAGAAAACTACGACACAGATTTCCATATAAATTGGCATGGCGAGACCACAGCGAGACAAGCATTATGACCACAATACTGAAAACTACGTTCGAATGACCACGCTTAAAGATCAGCGAGATGACACCGAGACAATAAGTCGTCATCTTTTTAGCTTCAAACCAGCAAATATAAGCCTCACTTCAGTCTGAAAAATTTTCATTTTGATATATCGCAACTTGAAATGTCAAGAAAAAGTGAATAATATGAAATTTAGTTTTAAAAAATTTTAACTGATCCTGGGAAGGGCAGTTTAAATCCAAATCTCCGAATTAGATTAAGGAAATTGGATTAAAGTGTGGATTAAATGAGTGAATAATACTAATTTTTTTGGTTTTAAATTACTTTTAATCTGGATTTAGGTTTTAATCTGGATTAAATAAGTGAATAACGTGGGCGTAAGAACTTTCTATCATCTTACGAACGTTTTCTTTTTCATTCCGACAAAGAAATACCTAAGTTTGTATAAGTCGAAGAGAACAAGACAAAATCATACAGAATATCTATCGAGAAAAGAATGAATAACAAAAATTAAATTGGAGCAAAAAGAATAGTAAATTAGTTGATTTATGATAAACAAAATTTCTGTTCGGTTTTTACTTCCAAAAACTTTAATTTTCTAGTAATTTTAGTTTAATTTATTTATTTTTGTTTTTTTTTTTTTTATGGACGTTGACAATACTTTGGACTGAAATTGGATAAAATTGGCAGTTTTGGGAGATAAACGAAGATAGGTCAAAACAATTGAGTTTTCCAGAAACTACTGTGTTTTTTTTTCTAATTTTGCAAGTTTTTTTTTTCATTCACAGCTGCTTTCAAATAGATATTGGTAGGGTGCATTTCGAAAACTTATACAAAGGATTTTATTATGTTCTGTGTTTTTGATAAAAATAAAAACTAGGAATGATTAATAACTTGAAATGTTTTTGTTAAAAAAAAAAAATAGAAATATTTCATTCACAATTCGTGACTTTGAAAGAGTTTGTTTACTTTTTTTTGTCATGACAGCATACACACAGCTGTGAATTTTTTTGTTTTGGATACTGACGTCTGATGGAAATTCCCATTTCTATTGTCATTTCATAGAATGCTCACATAAAAGAATATTTTTAACTGAAACGGTGGGTTTTTAGCGTAAAGGAATGAAATTGTTGTTTTAACATTTCACTCATGTGTGTGCTGAAGTGCTTGTGACTTTTCATTAGATGATTTCTTTGAGTCGAAGTGATGCGAAACATTTTTTTTTTTATTAATTTTGAATGTTAATTGTCATTGACTTTTATAATGTCAATTATTTTTACCTTGACACACTTTCAATGCAATCGGCAAAAAATTAAACATGTTAACCAAAAGCCAATAAAAAAACAAATATACATGGTTAAACAATTAAGTGTTTTTAGGGATCTAACATTGTCATAATTGTGGCTTTTCTATAAGCTCATAACAAAGACTGAGGTAATAATATGCTCAGTGATTTAATGTGATTATAAGTACTTATCTTGCAAAAAAAAAAAGGCTAAACATATATTAAAAAAAAAATAGTTGTCAATGAATATTTCAAAAACTACTCAATGAAATGTTACAAAAATATTCATTAATCATTAATCCTACTACCATTATAGTATGTAATTTCTTATAATTTATGATCTCAGCTGAAATATAAACAACAAGATAATAACTTAACAAAATGATTGATATGCCCCAAGGTTAATAGTGAAAGCTGATACATATATACACCAACATATTGTAGGCAAGGAATTGACTGCAAAGAACAAAATAAAATAAAGACATCAATTAAAGGAAGCAGATAGCAGAGCATATATAAGATGTTGTTATGGGGAGTTCTTAATAGCTTAATTAAGATGACCTAATATATGTACTTAGGGGAATAAACAAACATTATGTTTGTATCTTCATCACTACATAAGACATTTAAGAAAAAATACTGAAGTCAAATAATTATGGGTTTTTAATATGGAAAGCATATTGTCTTGAGTTTGACAAATAAATATAGTGACAAGTTGAGTGTGTTGAGAAAAACAAAATGAAAGTTCTATTTCTTAACTTTTGAACTATTTTTTCACATTCTTTAACTAGTACAGTAGATAACGAAAGTAAGAACACTAATAGAATTTGAAATTTGGTTACATGCATTCATGCATCAAGAAATGAGTAGAGAATTTTAATAAAAATTTTTAGCAAATTCATTTTTCTATAGTTTTTTTTTTAACAAGAATATCTACTTTTAAGTTGTAAATAAAAATTAGAATCAAGACTCCGAAATATTAATGTTTGACTTCGAAGAAATAATTTTAAAAATAAAATTATAAAAAAAATGTAATATTTACTAGATATGTAATTTTACCACCTTTCTAATAGAACAATTGTTATTATTATTAGAGCTTTATTCAGTCGTAAAAATTTACAAATTTTTTTTATTGATACAAAAACGGTTCTTAATTATGTTTAATGAGTATAAGCCTCCCCCTTCATCGACCAAATTCGCCGGTCTAAGGCCTCTCTCCAGTAGTTTGGATTTCGTCTCTCCAGCGCTTGAATTGTCTTCTAATGCTTCTTTTTTATTTAGTGAATTCGACTCTGTTGTTGTTTTGGTCCATCGATCGTCTGACGTCCGAAATACGAATTACGTGCCCAGCCCAATGCCATTTCAATTTTTTTGTTTTGTGTAGAAAATCTTCAAATTTTGTTTGGCTTCTTAAATTTTCATGGTTAATTCGTTGAGATAATCTCACCATCAGAATCGATCGTTCGATGACTCTTTGAGAAGATTGAAGTTTATTTTCGAGGATTCCTGAAGAATGCCATGTTGCTTTTCTACCAGTTGGCCAATGAACATTTTGCGTATTTTAAATACTCTGCAGCAATTCCATAACTTCCATAACATTTCTATTTTTTTAAGTTTTGAATCGAATTCAATGTTGCCATATTTTTTTTCAGAAATCTGCAATAATGATAAAAAAGTCTGAAAATCTACAAAATGCAGATAAATCTGCAATTATGGCAACGCTGATCGAATTCTCGATTCCGATTTTTAGAAATTATTTTAGTATCCTGCTAACATTATCGGATGGTTGTTATGACGCATTTGCTTTTTTAATTGATTAAGTTTCTTCTATTATAGTTTTTAAGCAGTTTTCATTAAAATTTTGTATTTCTTCTTGATATTTTTTCTTAATGTTTTTCCTGAGAATTCTAAGATTTTGCTTTTCGTTTTGAGATTTTTTGTTTGTTAGTTGGTATACATATTTTTTAACCAATGAAAACAAAAATGTCTTACATTAATTTTTCTTCCAGTATAGATCCTATATTGGGCAAGGTTTGGATTCGTGAAAACAAAACTAGATATAAAAATCAAATAGGTATGGCATTTCGATGATAGAGAACACCAAAAAAGTGGATGGTAAAATTCTGTATTGTACTGTATTGTATTAAATGAGATAATAGCTTGATTTTAGGATCTACATCTTGTTTACAAAAAATCTTAGAAGTGGACTTATTTAAAAGAAATCTATCTGTCTGTCTATTTGCATCTGGATCTTCAAGCTAAACCAATGATGCGATCTTCTTTAAATTTTGAAGTTAAGGTGATTCTCAAGAGGGGAAATTAAAATTTGCTTAGCTCAAAATATAACTGTTCTTGCCATACAGCCTTTAAGGAAAAATCTTATTTATCTCAAAAACGGCAATAACAATTTCGATAAAAAATAGGTGGCTATAATTAAAAAAAAAAAAAATCGTACATACAAAAATTATTTTCAATTTTTTTAAACAGTATTTAACAAGGATACTTACTGTTATTTTTAACGTGATAAATACTGTTTAGAAAAATTGAAATAATTTTGTATGTACTTCTTATAATACTTAATATATGAATCAAGTTTGAAGATTTTGCATTCACTTTTACATTTTTTCCGAAATTTGGAGTAAAACACGGAAAAAATACACATGTATTTTGTATGGAAAATTTCAAGTGCTTGCTGTCACGTGTTAATGATGACCAATTTCAAAAAAAATTCTGCATAACATTTTTTTTTAATTGTCTTGATTACTTTTAGGGGGGGAGCGCACCCTAGTACATATGTAAATATAATAAGATATAAATAAAACTCTTCAATAGCCTAGTTTTTGACTGATACTTATTTTAAACCACTGGCAAACGTATAACGGATTAAAATAACAAAACGAATCTTACAGGATTTATGGACCAAGATAAGATTTAAGGGCCCGAAAGTTTAAAATTTTTTTATTCAGTCAAACATGCCCATATTATAGTTTAAAAACAGCGATTTTTCAAAATTTAACAATTTCAAGTGAAGATTTCTTATACAATGAGTCAGTTGAACAAGTCCATTTTTAGGTTTGACTTCTTTTATTACAAGTGTACTTGATATTCAAGAAAAATTATGTAGTTGCGTTCAACAGTCGTGACACCAGATTCAGTTGAAAACGGCAAAAAATCAGAAAAACACTCGTATTTTCGGCACCATTTTTGATATTGTTTGACATTTATTATGTCAAACGTTTTGATATCTTTAATAGAAATTTTTTTAAAGCAAAAATACTGAAGCACTGAAATGACAATTTTCAAATACTTCAATGGGACAGGAGGGGAATGAGCCATGAGAAAATTAAAACATAGTGGAAATCCTTCTTTTGAACCATAAGGGATATTCTCACAAAGTTTCAGAAAAAAATCTAAAATGGGTTGGGATTTTCGATCTGACGATTTTATATGGAATGACACATTTACTTGTTCTTGAGCTCTTAGGTATCTTACGAGTTCTTTATATGATTAAAAGAGCGTTTTAAAGGCTTTTTAAATTTTTTTTATTTTTGTCTGTAATTACTTGAATATCTCAAAAGTTCTTAAGTTTCAAGCAACTTGAACATAAGAGCAAGTACGTACAATCCAGTATTGCATATTATTTTGAAAGGTAATATTTATTTTTTTTTAAATCAAATTATTGAAATGATATGTTTATGAATAATTTTGTCAATATTTAAAAAAAATGTGATTTTTCTGTCGAGTGATGTTTTCATTTTTTGCGTCATAAACATAACAACAAGTAAATACTAGCAATAGGAAAAAGTACCGATTATTTTCTTTAGATTCTCAAAAACTGAGTAACATTTCTATATATGGTTTTCAGTTCTCTACTGGGAGTAGACTAGAAAACTGAATAAAAACAGTGGCATTTTATAAAGCAATATTTTGAAAATTTTAATTCGAAGAGTAAAATTAACAATTTTCTTAAAAAATATTGAATTTGAAATTTCATTACCAAATACTTTTAATTTGATCAACTTCACCGGGGAAACACAAAATATAGTTTAATATTTTCTTTCAACAAAGACTATAGCACACCATTCAGTGGTATTTTGTTTATGTTTAATTTTTTTCGTTTTAAGTTTATTTCTTGGAAATTAAACATAATAAAATTGCTTTTATCGAGATATTTCAAGAGTATTAAATTAAACAGGAAAGTTCTTGCAATCGGGGGACGCTTTGAAAATAATTTTTGACGCAGATTTAGATGTTTAGGTATTTAACCTTTTCAACAACCCACCATTTTGACCACATATGTATGTTCAAGCACAATGCGTAGAATAATATGATTGTCTTCACTTAATTTAAAACAAAATCATATCATGACTTGCCTGTTTTATAATTACCATTAATAGTACGTAAACGCCATAGTGAACCAGTCTGATAAAAGCCAAATAGTGTTTTTCTATTGCAAAACTAGATGGCAGCAGTTAAAATATGAGTGTAGCTTAAAATTACATATATATACTTATGTTATGTAGTTATAGTTGTAGGAAGAAGTTGAAGTTGCAGTTGCAGAAAAATCATCTCAC
Organism: Dasysyrphus albostriatus; assembly: GCA_946251815.1. NCBI lineage: Eukaryota > Metazoa > Arthropoda > Insecta > Diptera > Syrphidae > Dasysyrphus > Dasysyrphus albostriatus. The sequence continues at coordinate 129,391,181 of OX276336.1, read as the reverse complement.
CGATAATTTCTTCTTTTATGTATCACAAGTTTCTCAGGTAATGGACCTAAAAATTGGTAATGCTGTAACTAATTATGACTCTAGTTACTGAAAGACTGCATTGCCAAAAATATTAATATAACATCGAGAGATTACCACATTGGAAACTTGTGTAAATAGGGGAAACAGTTTCAACTCTATAAGTCATGGCAGGGGTCGAGGGCAGCCCAGATTTTCATAAAAAAAACAACTTTTTTGTTCATTTTTTAATGTGTTTTCAGAATATGGTCTTCATTAACTTAATGTAATAAAATTTAAAAAAATACTATTTGTTTAAAGGTAAAAATGCCAATTTTTTAACAACTCTGTGCATTACTTGTATTAATTATTTTATTTAAATTCATTCTTTTAAATAATATTATTTCTATATAACACTTAAGAATTAAAAATAAATTATAATAATCACATTAAGAGTCTTAAATGGGTATATTTGCTAGCAATTAACCTCAACGTTTAGTTCTTATATCACTTATGTAGCTAGCTAAAAGGAAAAGATAATATCTGAATAAGCCCACGAATGCTCCAAACTTCAAATTCAAACCTCTGTTAACAGGCTGACCTTAAGGTTTTAATAGCTGTCACCATTTCTGTTTTTCTATATTTTTTTGTTGACTTTCTTCTATTGAGTTTGCTTGATTTTGAATTAAATATTTATTCTTAAATTAAATTTGTTCCTTCAAACAATTTGAATTATAGATTTTTCTTAAATTAAATCTGTTTTCTCAACATGCATAAAAACACCTTTGTTTATGGCCCATCAGTTATACACAAGAACAAGAAGAAAAAAAAAAAAGAAAACCATAAGCATCACCATTCCAACTGAAAGAAGCAAAATAACAATAAAATTTAATTTAATCTCCAAGCTGTCACTTCATAACTCACAGTAAGCCTCAAACGCTGGGCTGTGTTATCCGGGTTGCTTTACGTCCTCATATGTCATGTAAACGATAAGGACCATTCCACCTACACACAGTTGTTATTGTTGTTCTGTTTTTTTTTTTTTTTTTTTTTTTTTTTATTGTCAGGTTAAACGACACCATATTTTCAATTTGCCGCCTCCTTTGATAACAACCACATTCAATCTAATTTTATGGATAAACTCTATGAGTACATTTAAGCTCAGCCTTAGCCTGAAAAGGCATAACACAAAGAAAAAATAATGCTTTTGCGCAAATAAACTCACACATGACTGAGCAATGTTTACACTTTGCATTTTTCTGCGGGCCAGCCACAAAGGACCTCTTAAATCGAATAAAAACCGCGAGTTTATTTACATATAATTTTTATTTTATTTTATTTTATTTTTTTTTTTTTTTTGTTGAGGCTGTATTATCTATATCCTCTATGTTGTCTGGCATTTTCTTCGAATTTGATTATGGACATCATTCTCGCGTGGAAAATTCAATTTAACATGCTATTTTTTTTTTTTTATTATTTTCCCTTGGCAGAGATTAGATTATGCGACGCTTTTGTGAAGTTCAATGCTTCATTTCATTTAAATATTCACCATGCGGGCATCATAAGGCGATGGGTTGTTATAGGAGTGTTTATCGTTTGTTGCTATGTGTAGGTACATATATTATGGAGGTATCCTCGCGAGCCCATATCATCCAAATTATATCTTTAAGATTTTCTTATTTTCGTGTTAAATCATGTGGAATCCATATTGGACGGCTATTTGGTTTGATGATATATGTGGAGTTGCTGTGGTTTTTATGTAGGCATATAAGTATGTATGCATATACGAGTATAATGTTTCCTTACCAAAAGCTCATCCGTATATACTGTGAGAAAAACATCAAATTTTGTTTTAATGGGATAGTTATACTGGTAAATATTATGGGCCAGTTTTTTCGGAACTGAGTTATCCCTGCGTTTAATTTGAGTATAAATCATGTTAAAGGCTGTTCAGAGGAAGATTAACTTTAATTTTAATTTTAATGAAACAGTTTTTAAGATTGAAGTACACCACTGTATACGAAAATTTACCTATCAATTTCAAAATCGAAACGGGACTACTTTCATTTTTATAGCTTTCATTTCCATATTGCCACACCTTGATTTCAAAATATTTTTGAGTAAAAATAGATAACTCCGTTTGTAAAAACAAGTAACGTTGGTGCCATGGTCTTCACGGTTGACGTAGGATGTTCTGTGCTAAGAATGCACCTTAACAGACCATATTTGTTAAATTCATATTGTTTTTGTGGACAGTATTGTAGTTTACTGTTTTTTCGTACAACATTTAGGAAAAAAAAACAAAAATAACTCAACTTATTTTTCGATTCTGAAAAAAAATTTGTACTTTGGGGTTAGGTTCGTCACAAAACAAGTGGCCAGTAATATCAGTCTCAATATCTCATTTGATAGGTAATTGAAATTATCACAAAATTTTTGGTGAGAATTATCCAAAAATTTTCCAAAGGTATTACAAGAAAAGTCATACGACCCTCAACACAAGACTAATAGGTGAACTTTGACACACTTTAACATTTAGATGGACGGGAAAACTTACAGAAGTCGTAAATACCTTATTTTGTAAATAATTTTATCTTCTATATAAGATCAAGTTGGTCATTATTTTGTAAAATTAAATATGAAAGAATTGTTAAATAAAAAGAAAACGCATCTTTTTTTAAAGATTTCGACTTTTCCCCCAAGCCTGAAAATCCCAAAAAATCATTCACACAAGATATTTTAAGATATAAGACTGAAATGCAGTAAAATGCCAGAATGTGTTAGGTGGTTTGAAACTAAAACAAATCATAAGAAAGGGAGTGTCTATGTTCCCCTCTTTTTGCCAGGAACTGTAAAATACTTTAGAAAAAAACTTACTTAAATAAGATAAATCAATATTAAAAAACAACGGCAACACCAAAAAGATCACAGTATATTTTTTTAAGGCCAGGCTCCATTTGTTGATTAACTTTCTTAAATTAAGTCATCTCCATGAATATTTTTAAAAAATTAATCTTAAAACTAAGAATTAAAAAAAAATAATTTTTATTAAAATTTTTCAGAATTTTACGAGAAAAAGTAAGATTTTTTTAATATTCAATGAAGGTTTTATAAATTTTAGCTTAAGAAAATGAAAATTACAAAAAGAATCATTTTATTTTTACTTTTTTAAAAGTATTTTTAACCTTCATTAAAACAGTAATTTTTACCAACAAACAAACTGATATTGAAGTATGCTATTCTTAAACTAAACCTTAAGGATAATCTTACATTATCGTTTCATTATATTGACCTTGATAACGATCCTAACTCTCAAACTCCATAAAGTCTTATAAGTTTGCTTTTAATTTTTTCTAAATACTCATGTAGTAGCTGTATTCAATTTCAGAGATGCAGATATTTTCAAAACTGATAATAATGCGAATTTTGGTAAATTAGCCACATATATGGTAAAATTCATTGGCATCACTTTATGTTAAAGTGATGCCAATGAATTATCTTAATAACATTTTTAACGGCCTTAAATTACAAAAAAAATGTGTGGTTTGTGACACATCCGTAAGAGGGTAAACTGTCCAAATGTGAACTATACTATTTGTTTGATTTAATATAATTTTAAAACTATGGGCCTTAACTTCTAGGGGCTTAAAGGTGCTTAAGACTAAGTAAATTAACTTCATCTTAAAAAAGAAATGTCTTTAAAAATGTCAAGAGGAATAATATTAATTTTGTTTTTTTTTTTTCACTATTTAACAGAGGGTGGCAATAGTGAACCACTGCATGTTACACAGTGAACCATTGATGTTTGCATACCATAATGATTAGAAAGAAATTATCAAAAAATGTCAAATATAAAGGATTATTCTTATTGAATCAAAATGCAAAATCTTTAATTTTAAAAAAAGAAGACATTTTATTTTTTTTTTGAAAATAAAAATAAGGAATAAGAAGTCATAAGAATAAAACTATTTTTGACTTCACATATCTTTGTTTCTAGCTTAGTGAAAATTTTAACAAATTATATAATAGAAACTACAAATAAAAAATTAAACTAACATAAAAGTTTAAGTTTCCTTTGTTTCACCATGGTCCACTGAGCATTTTAAAAGTAGGTTCATTGCTATACATGGTGTCTTTTAGGAAAAAATACCTAATACCTAATCATTGCTTTGAATTTATAATAATATCTACAATTTGAAAGTATATTCAACAAATTAATCTTGCCACATTACTTTTTCATCAAGAACACAAAAACAAGTACTTGAAAAACGTGCACAAACGTTATAATAAGAGCACTGAAATTATTTTTTTATTTTTCATTTTGCCTTTGTAAAATAGGTAATGAGCGCGTTTGTGCACGTTTTCTTAAAAATTTCTTAAAATTTCATCGAGTTGTTGAACAAAAAACAAATTACTTTCTTTTTTAAGATGGTGCTCTTCCCCTAATCCCGGACACCCCAAGAACTTGGTTGTATAAAGTGGAAATGTAGCCAAACTCAAATCGTACAAGAACTTTTGCCCATCGATTAATACAATTTTTAAAAAATGTTTGACAAAATTTACTCCACCGTGAAGTTCTTGCATGATTTTCTCAGAATCTATGACTCGTTAGAAAAAAAGTATATTCATCTTTTTTGTGTAGAAAAAAATTAGCTACAATTTGTATCTTCATATTTTTTTTTAGAAAAACTTACAGTTTTCGAGAAATTAAGAAAAAATCGAACTCTACCCACTCTAAGCCCCTCTAAAAAATTTAGCCCCGGCCTAAATTTACGGAACTTTTCAAGAAATGCTTAAAATGTCAAAACAGAGCTCTCCACAAAAATTAAGCTTTGTCAGAAGTTTTTCGTGATTTTACTATTTTTACTTTTAAATTTTCGATTTTCTTCAAAACGGTATAACTGATCTCAAAATTTGTTTTAATTTTTTTTTTTAATTTTTTTCATAAATTATTTTGAGCACTTTAATTTAAAAAAAATATTTTTTGGATTTTTAAAAAACGTTTAAAATTTTTTTTTTGAAAATCAAATTTTTCGGAAACGGTAGGATCGATGTTTTTGGAAACTCGAATTTAAGAGTTTTTTAGTACTCTTTGAATTGGTCATTCTGAAGGATGAATATTTTACTTAAAAATCTTTTTTGAATTTTTCAAATACCCTAATAAATACCCTAATAAAGAGGAATCTCTTCGAGAAATCCTTAGCCTTTGTCTTAGACTACGTAATTAAAAAATCCAATCAATTTGCATTTTTGTAGCACTTGCAAATTTTTGAATGTTGAGTCTCAAAATTTACAAAACAGAAGGGCAAAATCAAAATTACCACAAAATTTGCTAGCTATATGCCATTTTGAACACAAATTGACTGGATTTTTCAAATAACGTATAGCTTAAGACGAAGGCCAAGGATTTCTTGAATATGAATGGTGATATTAAAAAAAATTCAAAAAGTATTTTGAAGTAAAATTTATATACTTTAGAATGAAAATAGACATTTTTTTTGATAAAAATATCTCGACAAAAAATATAGCCTCAAATTTGCATAAAAAACGTATTTTTGTGTATCTTTAGATTCAAATATCTCAAAAACGTCACATATTAGAGCGATTCCAAGACCCGATTCGAACTCAGAGCATCAAAAACCATTAGAAAAGTATATATCAGTTAATGTAGCAGACAAAATTAACAATTTTCAAATAAAGTAGTTACTTAGTGCTTTCAAGTGTATTTTCAAAAAAGTAAAAATACGTCGATTTTCAACTGGCACTTGAGTCCAAATGGGTTGTCACAAAAAAAAAAAAAAACTGAGGCAGAGATTTATTGGAAATTGTGTATACTTTTAATGGTTCTTTAATGAAATTTTCGAATAATTGGTTTAGTGAAAAAATCCCAAAAAAATGAACTTTTGCATAATTTTTCGCATTTTTATCCATGTTGCGCCACGAAAGTTTAGTCGCAAGCCTTGGCTTTGGATTCAGCACCCCCAAAAAAACATAAAAGAGGGGTAAAATCAAAGCTACCTCTCAATTTGCTCGCTAAGAGCCTTTTTGATTTGAGGCTGATGGGTGAGTTTGATAAGCTAATCAGTAAATAATAAGTCAGTCAGTGGATACCTTAAAAAAAAAAAAAAATGCATTGTTTTTTTTTTAAATGCCATTTTCATTTAGATATCAAATTGATATATAAATGTATCATAAATATTTATTTTTTAATATTATGATATTTTTAACATCATATATTTCAAATATTTGTTTCTGACTGGAATAATATTATTCAAAGTGATATCACAGATAGAACTATAAAAAACATAGTCAAATTTTGATATTCAAAAATGATTTTTACTTTTTAATAACTATTTTCCAAATCATTGGGCGAGAAAAGCTTGGCTCTAGAGTCTCTTTATGAAAATTTATCACAACAACTTCAGTTGGAAAAACCATATCTTTAGCTGTTTTTCTTTGTATGACCTTCGTACTTCATCTTTTTTTTTGGAAATGTATGAACATTTCAATATTACTTTTGGGTCCTGAATTTATTATATTCCATTGTTTGAAATCATTTTTAAACTTAAAAAGGTTTATTTCAACCAGTTTAAGCACTAATAAACAGATGAATTAAAAATAACACGTTTAGTGTTTGTTTTTACTTTCATTTAAAAAATAAATAAATAATTCTGCAGAAAATGATGAATAATATTCAGTTTACCATAGTTGAATTCATTTAACAAAATATTCCTATTTAATAGCATTTATTTTTTCTCTAAGTGCATTTTCAAAATATCCCGAGGGCGAAACGCGCTTCTTTAATGTGTTATTGTGCTCCGTTTAATTCATTGATACATTCCCAACACGTTGCCTGGAGACTAAAGTGGTCTGTAATAAAGATACAGACATTGAGACAACCAACATTTCAAATGTTCTCATAGAAATATAATAGCTATATGATTTTATTGAGTAAGCGAGGATGTGTTTATTATCATTAAAAAAACCGAAAACAAACCAGTGTTTTTTTGCGGTTGTGTTCTGTTCATATGGGCAACGTGGTCGCGGTGCTGCGGTACCTACGGATAACAGAGTGGAGTACTTTTGCTATCGTTTTTGAACTGCTCTCAAAGGACCTTCGTGTGATTACTATCATAAAATTTGCATGTGTTTGATATGAAGAGGGAACTTTTATTTCGTTTCTATTTTGCATAGCAAAAAAACAAAAAAAAAAAGACGACCATCACGCACAGAATGTTTACGCGTGGTGATGTCCTTGTGTAGGGACATGATATGGTAAACAAGAAGGAGAATATAAGCGTTTGAAGAATATTTTTCTCTGATAGACTAAAAAAGTATATAAGTATAGTTATACAGAGGAAAAAAAAAAATAAAAATAATAACGTTTATTGGGCTATTTGCGTAGCCAAAAGTGATTTGGAGATACATATTTTCTAAATGATTTTTATGGTAATATCATCAGAAATGGCATACAATTTGTTTTCCCACTAGTAGAACAGCAGCTGTGATTGACATGATTTAGTTTTGAATAATAAACTGATTTTCTATTTCGAACAAAGGTGGGGTGTATTTCATAAATGTGTTGAGCAGAAAAGTCTGACATTTAGTTCTGTAAATTATTCAGCAAAAAAACACTGTGCTTAGGTATATATTAGCTGGAAGTCATTGTAAGTTCAATTTTGATGATAAACAAAAGGATTAAATCTGTTAAAAGACATAAAAGCAGAGCTTAACCTATCGTTTAAATGCTTAAAGATGATAATTTCTGAAAAGAAAGGCTGCCTTAAGTATAATGGCATGCAGTTATGACAGCAGCAGTACTCAAGTGAATTATATATCCTCTCTTTTTTTCTGCAAAATACCATTCCATAGATTATTATTTCTTCTTACGTTTTCAAATCAACTTTATTAATGAGAAAGAATATCGAAATGCTGTTCTTCAGTTTAAGCTTAAGAGAAAGTTAAAATCATTCATACACAAACGTATTGACTGTAGTTTAAGTTTTATCTAAGGCCTTATAGCCTCCTTATGAATGAAATTCATCCCTGGAACATTTACTTGATGTACATAGGTTCATTAAATCCTCCCTTGATATCCTGTGATCACTTTTGCTTTATACTGCAATCTTACTCCTACCATCATCCATAAAATGCTTGCCTTTTTAGATGTATTCAAACTTACTTACCTACCTATACAAGAAAATTATCTACATGAAGATATTAAATGAGGTTAAAGATTCGCAATGCAGTATTCAAAGATTCAGGAATAACATATCTACCAACCTTAAACCATCAGCCAGCAGATAGTTATATTCCAAACGAACGAAGAAGCTAACAAGTAAGTGGAGTAGTTTTGTTTAATGGATTACGTGAGTGTACTGTCTGATGATGTGTTCAAACGATGGATAGAAAATAAGGTTTGTCAGTAAAGCAGAACAGCATCACAAATTGTAGGTTGATTCCGGTAATTAGACCAAATTTGCCAAATTGAACATAAACTAAAGGCAAATATTTTGTCCTTTATTTTATGTGCATAGAATACTTGTGTTGTGGTTAATATATTAAGGAGTATTTGTATACTGGCATATGGTTGCCACTTTTACAAGAGGCAAATTTATAAAAATTTTATTAATTGGAACAAAAATTTAAAAAAGTTTAATTAAGCTATTTTCATTTTTAAGAAATAATATTGCCAACAAAATTTGAAATAATTTAAAACCCCAATTTCTCCTCAGAAGATTTTTTTCCTTTTTTTTAAAAAAACCTTACTTTATTTAAAATTGCTAAAACATTGTGTACCTTAGTTCAGAAAATCCAATGTCTAATTTTATAGTATTTGGGAAACCGCTTTTAACTACTTCAAATGCTTTTTATTTTAAAAAATAAACTTTCTATAATCATCAAAATCTTGTTATAAACAATTGGGTCACATTAGCACTCATTAAAAATATGTTTTGCTGAGTCAAAAAGTGTACTTAAGTCAATATTAGCCTTTTTAGAATCAAGATAGAGCATTATAAGAAGGTCTGCTTTATAACAAAAAATGTTTAAATTTCTGTTTCTAAAATTTGAAGAATTTTCAAAAATTTCAATAATTTTTTTGTTGGAGCAAGGATACCAGGTTGATTTTTATAAAATTTCGAATAATTTGGATTTTGAAATTGTTAACTCCTTTAAATAAAAAAAATTAAAGTTGCTTTTATTTATTTTATTAAATTGTTAAAAATTGTTAAAAACCTCACAAAAACTACGACTATCATAATTTGCTAAACAAAAAAATTCACCTAAGTGTCAACCTTAAATATTTGAATATGATCTCATGTTTTGTAATCTTACATGAATATAAATAATGCAGTTGTGACATAATCGTGTAAAATAGAGTAATTGCCATGTAAGAAATAATTTCTAGATTAAATTGCACACACATGTTGAAAGGCAAGGCAAAAGTTACTATATATTCCATTGCTGCACCTGGATTTTGCTATATTATGAGTGTAGGTTTCAATTTGAATCTTTAACCAGGAAACATGTTTGGCTAGTTAAACCAGAAATTACTTTGGTAAATTACACATAAAGTTATGTTTTTGGGAAATTTCTATATTCTATACTTACTTTTTAAATATCAGGTTGAATATTTGCTTTGTAAAAATGGTTTTAATTATTATGTTTATATAAGAAGAGAGTTTTATTCGAAAAACAATGTTAAAAGTTTTAAGGGGTATTTTAATAAATTGTTGAATCTCAATAAAACATACATTACCTTCAATATAATATGTGGTGTTTGGTTGGCTATACAAGTTTTTGGGTTTAGGAGATAAATTTAATATTTTACTGTCGGTTCATATGCAAAGGTTTTGCTGAACTCAAAGTATCAATAAAATCTCCTTACTAAAATGATATAGAAGACGAAAAAAGAAAATAAAACTCAACGAAATTTTATAGTGGAATATAAATCAGGCTTGTTCACTCCTTCGAAATCGTTCAGTTTTTCGAGCCGGAGTTTCAAAGGGCTTCCTTAAGATGAATTTGATTTGAAATTCTCGGGTTGGGGTCTGAATCCCGGAAACCGATATACGGAAAACCCAAAATCCCGAAAACCCAAAATCCCGAAATCCCAGAATATTGAAAACCCAAAATCTCTAAATCAAAATCCCGAAAAATTATATAATATGAATATGATAAATTTGCGTATATTTTTATTTTATATAATTTTTCGAGATTTCATATGCATCTTCAGTTTGTGATTATACTGTTATTTTAACCCATTCTTTTACGCTTTGTTTCTTTTTCACTTTTAATTTTGAAAAGTAGATGGAATGCAACTACTTCAAAATTAAGTTATTCTTTAGGCACTTATTGTTATTAATTTATTAAAACTATTTGAAATTGAGTTCAATTCTATAAGGGCAGATTAACATTATTTTGCCAATACCGACACGCTATCACTACATTAAAATATTTTTACATACAAAAAAAACCGAAAAGAGCGAAAGCGGATCAGGTATCGATGATGTGTATGTACTCATTGTTTTCTGTCTTAAAATACTTTATCAAATCGAGACTTTATCGATAAGAAAACTTTAATGTGAATTTGGCCCTAAAGTTCATCAGAGAAGTCACAGTAACTTTTTTTTTAAATCTTGTATATTTTTATAATTATACACCCGTTTTTCGGGATTTTGGACTTTCTGGATTTTGAGTTTTCGGGATTTTGGGTTTTCAAAATTCTGGCTTTTCAGGTTTCTGGGTTTTCGGAATTTTGGATATTCGGTATTCTGGGTTTTCGAGAATCTGGATTTTCGGGAATTTAGGTTTTTGTAGATTCAGAATTTCGGGATTGTGCTTGTCTTCAAAAAAAATACTCATTTTGTTTGATTTATTCAAACGTTAAACAAAGCTTTCAATTCGGTTTAAAAACAAGAAACAATTCCCTAGTGTCTCGAAGAAATGTTTAATGCTTGGGAGACACTTTGGTAAAAAAAATGGATTTTTATATAAAATTGTGTGTTTTCACTATTATGGATAGTTCACTATTTCAAAATTCACTAAATCGGGCATCTACTGTAATAAGTATCCTTAAAAAAAATTTTGTATGTCACTTGATTTTCATAAGATACCACATCGCCTTATTTTACAAAAATAGTTACAAAAACGAAACCGCAATAATTTTCTTAAAGTTGGATTAGAGCAACTTTTTAGAGAAATTAAATTTTAAATATTTTTTAATTATAATTTTTTTCAAGTTGATTTTTTTCAAAATTTTGCGTAAAGCACCATATTCAATACTCTCATCAATTCAATAACAAATACTAAAAAACGATATGTAAAATTCTTTTATAGTTTTTGAGAGATTAAAAATACTTAAAGGCTTTTTCCATTGTTTGTTTCTTTAGTTATGTCTAAGTCTATGAGGCAAAAAAGTACATTATTCATAATTTAACCTTTTTTACTTGCGATATAGGTACTAAAGGGCAAGTTTTGGATTCGTACAAACAAAAAAATTCGAGATAACAATCAAACATGACAATACGATGCTAGAGAACACGAAAAAAGGTGGGTGGCACAATTGTTTGTCTGTCTGTCTGTCCATATATTGACCTACAGCCTGAACCACTTTTCTTCCAATTTTGAACTTAAGGTTTTATGTAACTCTCCAGAGGGGAAATTGCAATTTTTGTTTAGCACCAAAATTACGGTACTTGCCCTACAACCGTAAATGAAAACCTTTTTTATCTCAAAAACAGCTCTCTTACGACTTTGATGAAAAAAAAATCGGTGTATTACTGTAGGTAGAATGTACTTTTAGATAAAAAAGAAATTATCGAAAATGGTTATTAACGGTACCTGCCATATAACGGTTGTTTTAATTTTCGATTTTCTCATAAATGGCTAAGACGATTTAAATCAAAATTCTTATCCAAAAGTTCTTTAAAAATGTTAATAATATTGCGTATCAAATTTTGAAACAAATAAGTTTTGGATTTTTGAAAATATATTAAAAATTTTTTTGAAAATTCAATATTTCAAAAATAAGCTGATGAATTTTTTTGAAACTTGGTTTAAAATTTTTTTTTAATACAAACTCAAAATTGGCATACCAAATTTTTTTTTTAAAATGCTCTTAAAATTTTATGTATAAAAAATTATTTTTTTAGAAAGCTGCTCCAACGATTTAAACATTTTGCTTGCATATATTTATATTTTTTCAAATAATCGAATGGAATACTTGTTTTTAGACTCAAGGTGTTTAAACAGTTGTTTGAACAGTTAAAAAACGATTTAAATTCTTTTTCTATATTTGTATATTTTTATAATTACTCTCATATTATAAAAGTTCTCAATGCCAAGCAACTTGAACATAAGAGCAAGTACGTGCGATCCAGTCGTGCATTTTATTTCGAGTAATTTTTTGGTGGAAAAGTACCTTTCGTTTCTGAAAAAGTAAGACAAATTTGCATATCTAGGTTTCAGTACTTAACTTAAAATTAAATAGAACGTTTAATTCTAAAAAGAACGTTCGTGTTAAGATACCCAAAATTTAAAATAAAATTAACTTATAAGAAAAATGGCTTTTTTTTCAAAAATATTTGACAAATTTAATTTTTCAAAAACTTATCACAAAACAACTTGATGAAAAAAATAAAAGAATGGATTATTAACTATCAAACAAAATTAATAATATTTTTGTCGTTAGAGACATTTTCCAATTTTTGTTTACACATTTTGTTCCGCCTACTTATACATACGCTTTAAAAACACCCCTGAACATATTCCAACAAAAAAATTAGTTAAGTATAAAATCACAAAAAAATACACGGTTTTTGACTTATACGTATATTTTACATATATACAATGGTCTGATGTTCTTATCATTTTTAAAATTATAACAAAATCTGTTGAGTAACTTTTGCGATGCTTTTTATCAAAGGCCTTTGGAAAGTGCAATGCCCCAGGGGCTTACTAAATTAAGAACAAACTTTAGTTAAAGTGAAGTTATTTAGTTAATGTTTTTTTTTTGTTTCTTGAGTTCATTTCAATTTTATACAGTAAATTGTTGTATAATGCAAAATTCACTTATATTCTTGTACTGACCATAACAACTGAGATAGTAGGGTCCAATTAATTACAGTCTGAGATATCAGATGTTACTTAATCACACTTAGAAAAAGCAAAGATAGCACTAAATCACAGTCTAAGATAGCAAATAGATATCAGTAAAATAACGACCCGTGATTTCCAATCTGTGATTAAAAAATCACAGTCACTTCCTGTGAACAATTCACGAACAAACTGTGAAAAAATAAAATATGATTTGATTTGCTTGTATGTTCATTTCACATTTCCGTGAAAATCAAAGATGCACAGCCACCGCCACGGTGATAAAATCACAGCAAAGAGGAGCAATCACAAATCACAAAAAGAATATTTTCGTGATAAATTTCACTCCGTGAAGAAAATCACTTCCAAATTAAAATCACAAATGAAATTAAAATCTCACAGATCAAGACAAAAGCATGAAGATTGAGATTGATCTTGTCTTGATTAACTTCATATTTTGTGGGTTTATATTTTGATAGAGTTTGTTTTTCGATGTGATAGGTTTTTCTTTTTAACCTAGATAGCTTGAAATTTACAAGCAAGGCAAGGGAAACATTTTTGATGTCCACTCACTGCCACACCTTCTTTCTTCTTTTCTTATATTAGCGTTATCCGCTATCACAACTTTCAGTGCAGTAAGAAAATTAAAAAAAAAAATCCACCTATTGCCTCGGTGTAAAAACACCCTGATAAATTAAAATTCATTGTTTTGAGATAAATGCGAATAAATACGTTCTTCATGTAAGTGAGTTTTCGGATAAAAAGATAGGGTCAGTCTAAGGTACATAATAACATAATCTAATAATTATTTTTAGAGAATTTTTCTTTAAATAATATATTTATATATAATTTTCAACATAAACGTTTTCTTGATATTATAAAGCCATGTTTTGTAGACCAAAACCAATTCGCACACATTGTAGCAAGACTTTCACTTTGACCTCATGATATAGAAATGAAATTAAATTTGAATTTAGCATTTTATCCAATAATCATGGAAATGTTTATAAATTTGCCACTCCAATTAAATTAAATACCTTATTATCGTTTGTTTTTATTTTAAATCATCTCTTGATTATGGCCTCCACAGTTTGGTAATATCTTGTCTAATTACGGTTTTTAATGCTTTATAAGCCCAAGAAATACCTTCGGCTTTCCGTTTCAGAAAATCACCGGCGACAAAAAAAAAGGAAAAATTTAGATATTCACTTAAATGACGAATTTTAATTTTTTTGGGATCAAAAGCATTTTTCAAAGATGGGTCTATTTAATAAATCATCGTTAGCCCCTGGGAGGTTGTGTCCGTGATAGCTTTTTAAAAATAATCTTCAAATTATTTTTATTTTTATTTTTTTTTTTAAGATACAGCGAGTCCTTCTTTATTGAAGGTTGATTTTAGTATTCTACTTCAAAAGGTGTTACTAAATCTAGTACATAAATATATGCATATAATTATTCGTGCCTATACAATAAAGCACGAACATTTCAGTGTAGGTATATCTTTTAATTTAGATCTTTCATTTTAAATTAAGGCTAATAGGAATATAGGTAGGTAAACCTTCATAGGTAAATATAGACTGACATACAAATAAATAACAAGAAATATCAAATTCATTATTTAATAACAAAAAAAAAAACAACATTAATTTAAAAGAATTTCTTTGCATTTTGTTTGTGTTAAATTGGAATTCCAGTCAATGTGATTTGAGAGCGTGGTAATTGTGTTCTGTTGTTTTTATTATGAATAATTTATATATTTTTTTTTTTTGCTGTATGTATATAGATATTGGAAATGTTGGAAATGAGACACACACAGCACTCAGTAAAGGAATTTAATGATTTTTTTAAGCACAACTGGATGTTTTCTTTTTCTGAGGAATAATTTTCATTTTATGAATAAATTTCAGAATTCAGATTTAAAGGGTGATTTTTTAAGAGGTTTAGAACTTTAAAAAAAAAAAAACACAAAAAATTCAAAAAAAAATGAATGAAATATTTATTTGAATCGATATTTTGAACCTTGCATTTTAATGTTTAAAGATAATTCCATGCAAATGTTGACCGCGGCTGCGTCTCAGGTAGCACATCCGCTGAGTCCAATTTTGGCATACTCTTTCACACATATCGGCCGGTATCTCACGAATGAATGCATGGATGTTGGCTTCCAGTGCGTCAATCGAAGCGGGCTTGTCCCTATAGACATTAGCCTTGACATACCCCCACAAAAAATAATCTAATGGTGTCAAATCGCACGATCTAGGCGGCCAATTGACCGGCCCGAAACGTGAAATTAACTGTTCACCAAACTCGCCTCGCAATTGCGCCATTGTTTCGCGTGCTGTGTGGCATGTGGCACCGTCTTGTTGAAACCACATATCATGCAAGTCAAGAACTTCCATTTCGGGCAAAAAAAAGTTTGTTATCATCGCTCGGTAGCGTTCACCATTGACAGTAACGCTGCGATTCGCATCATCTTTGAAGAAATATGGCCCAATAATGCCGCCGGCCCATAAACCGCACCAAACAGTGGCTTTTTCGGGATGCATTGGTAGCTGTTGCAATGCTTCTGGCTGATCTTCACTCCAAATGCGGCAATTATGCTTATTTACGTACCCATTCAACCAAAAATGAGCCTCATCGCTGAACACAATTTTTCGATAAAAAAGCATTTCGAACCGAGCACGAATTTTGATAGTAAAATTCAATAATTTGCAAGCGTTGTTCATTTGTAAGACGATCCATGGTTAAATTGCAAACCAAACTGAAGCTGTTTGACAGTGACACAAGGTACTAAACACACGTCAGCTGTCAAAACCAGTGTTGCCAAAACCAAACCAGCTAAGAAATCACCCGTTATTTTCTCTGAGAAAAAAATTCAGGATATGGTTATTCTTTTTATGTTTCTGTTTTTTTTTTTTATTCATTGGGGTAGTAAACATATGTAGCAATGTTTCCATATGGATAAAAAGTGAATATCATATGTTTTGGATGAAATTGTTTTGAATAATTAGGACATCGAAGATTTCTGATAAAATAAAGTTCCTATATTTGAATAAGGTAAGTAAAAAGTAGCTATTCATTCTGAAAAATGATTCATTATTTTGAGAAGTTGAATCCCATTTTGATGGAATTTATGATTGACTTAGGAAATTTATAAAAAAAATTATCTCTTCTTAAAAACGTAAGTGACTTAATATTATAATTTAAACCTTTGCCAGGGATCTTTATTTATTAATTTTAATAGAGGTATTCATAGACATTCATGGTTTTGAAGACGGAAAATATACAATAGTTTTTCATATAAATAATTGGGTCACACAAGCTTGCTCTTATATGTTCAATACGCTGAGAGAAAAATATTTAAAAGCAGGAAATACGATATTTAAATTAGCTAAAATGAGTTCTTTGAGAGTTTTAAATCAAAAAAAAAAAACAACGCCATCTTAATTCTTGATTGAATATGATTGTATAGAAAAAAATATTTTAAATAGTTGGAGCGGTTTTCTTAAAAAATAATTTTTGCATATCAAATTCTTAAAACATTTTCAAGGGAAATTTTTGGTGTGCGAATCACAAGTAATTATTTATGTGCATAAAAATTAAATTTTAAATATAAATGTCATCCCATTTTTGAAATACATACATACATAGGTATCGAATTTAAAAAAAATTTATGCTTTTTTTTCAAAATTCAAAAACTTGTTTTTTTCTAAATTTTGGTAAGCATTATATATGATATTTGATATTTCTATGTCTGGGCAAAACGCATTCTGGAGTAAAGGCTGCAATTACCTTTTCAATTGAATTTATTCGTAAACTCCATAAAAATTAAGAAATTTATGGATTTATTGCTTGTAGTCTTTGACTATAAATAATTGTTCAATTTATTTTCTAAGTAAAAAACTTCTACTTCAAAAACCAGTGCATACTAAGTTTTAAGTAAATAAATCCAGCCGTTTAGGCTGCTGCCCAGCAGACAGACGAAATTTTACCACCCACTTTTTTGGTGTTTTCTATCATTTAAAAAAAAAAAATTTTTTTTCACGATTCCAAAACTTGCCTTATGGTGCCAATATCGCAAGTAAAAAGTTGACGAACAAATTTTAGATTTTTGAAAAAATTGAGACAATATTCTTTCTATTTCATTGTTCAATTAATGAATTGCTAAAATCTACGCAAAATTGTATTTTTAAAATAATATATAATAAGGAAACTTTAATTAATTGTTTTAGGTTCGGACTACTGAAATCCCAAGTGTTTAACCCAAATTTTACCTAGGAAATTACTTTCAATGACAATTTCTGGGCAAACAAATTTGTTTTTGCATTTTTTTGCAAAATTTTTGAGGTTTTGGGAAAAAAATAATCAGAGTAAAAGTTAAAGCTTTCTTGATTATCTACAGCTTTTCCAAGAACTGTTTTCGAAAGGAGGTCTGCTTTTGCCATAAATCGTAGAAATCTGGTTTTTACACCCCCACCACATATTTTGGTTTGCAAATCTTAAGTATATATTCTGTGGTGTTTGGGAGAAACATGATAACTGCATTTTAAAATTTGCTTCTTTACGCCCACTTTAAATCTAGCTAGAGCCTAAACGAGTTTACCGATTTTTTTCAAACTTATTAAACTAATGAAAAAAATATTTAAAAAATTGTGTTCTAAATTTGAAGAAAATAAGTTCATCCGTTTAGGCACTAGCTCGATTTAAAGTGGGCGTAAAGAAGCAAATTTTAAAATGCAATTATCATGTTTCTACCAAACACCACAGATATTTATGTGCATATGAAAATAAAATTAAAAAAATACTGTCAATCCGTTTTCGAGATATTGAATTTTGAAAAAAAAAATACGAAACTTTTTTTTTAAATACAATACAAGTATTATTTTATAATCTTAGTCTGTTGAGCCGATAGTGGAATATGTTCTATTTATAAGAGGTGTACCCTCTAAATAGTTGCTTAGTGTAAATTTTTATAAATTTTTGTTGGTAGATCACACTATTTTTTAGCAAATAAAAGTTTTTATAAGAATCGTAAGGAGCCATTTTTTAGAAAAAATACATATATTTTCCTAAACGGTTATTTTTTACATCATTTGTAGGTAGGTACATTTGTATGGAAGCTATCGTTATTTTTATAAAAGAAAATTTGTCTTTTTAAATATTAATGTTAAAATATACTTCAATACCGAGTTTAAAAAAAATCGACAGTGTTTATTTTTTGTTTAATAAAGAAAATTTATTTTCCTCAAAAAAATTTTTCATAATTTTTATGAAGCTTTTGTTTAGAAAAAATTGAATTTATTTAAAGAATAGTTGTGGAGCCGTTTTTGAGAATAAAAAGATTTTGTAAAATTGTTTACTAAAATTGTATGGCAGATATTGTTATTTTTGGTTCTAAGAAAAAAATATGTGAGAAGACTCACCCAAAGCCACCTTACTAAGTTTTAAAAAAATTGATCTAGCCATTTAGACTGTAGTCGAACTGGGTGTATGCCAAAACGTCAAAATGCAGAACGTGGTGATAATACAAAAAACATGGTTTCTCTGCAATACTCTTTCTTACCGCTTCAACCCATCAGTTCACCAAATTTCAGATATACTCGAATGTAGTAATAAAAAACGACATTTTCAGAGTCTTGGTTCTCAAACGGTAGTATTTATTTATGTAGGTGGGGGTAGAATTGGCATTCATAGCCACGATAATGTGCTGGTTCAGAGCCAAATTGTCCTATTTCATTGTCGAAGTTATATACAGGTTGTTCATAGCGCTTTAGGTACCTTGGTTTTGGATGTCGTTGTTGGTTTATCATCCTTCGTAGGAGTAGAGTTTCTCATTAACTTCCCATTGGAAGTTACTGTAATTGGTTTTGACATAATCGGCATGAATCGGCATCCATCATTTTTAGATAGATGTCTATTTTTGTAAGTACGATCGTACGTTCATACGTTCATTCTTTCGTACGTTCATTCATTTTTTTTAGTTCCCCATATCTCAAGAACGAATGAAGATATAGACTTCAAATAAATTTTATTTTATAGATACAAGTTTCAATACGTGCAAAAAGGACTTAAGAAAATCCATCTATTTTTATTTGGCAAATTAAAAAAAATACCTTGTTAAAATTTAAAATCTTAAAAATCTTGAGAATGAATTATGCTTTAAACTTCGGGTTAATTTGTTCAACGCATATTGATATAATAAAGAATTTTTAAAAATATAAAAACATATCAACTGTCAGTTCTTTTTTAGTAAAAACAAAAACTGCTGAAAATTTTTGAAAAGAAGTTTTGGCTCCAATATTTTAAGAACAAACAATTATATTGGCTTAAGGGTGACTTTATTCTATACATCAGTTTAAAATAAATAATTGATAAAATATGTAAGAATATTGAACAAACATTTTTTTTAAATGAAAAAACTACAAAAAATTTTAATGAAAATTGTCGAAATTTGTTTTCATCTTAAATATCTTGAGAACAAGCAATGATATTGGTTTTGTTTAATTTAATTTTACATCCTAGGATATAATTGATAGGATTTGCAAAAAAAATCTATAAATAATTTCTTCTTAAAAATAAAAAAAAACAACAAGAAACTTTACCAAAAATTGTTAAACAAATTTTTTCTTCTCAAAAATCCTGAGAACAATAAATGATATTAGCTTTGGGTTAGTTTTATTCTACTTACTTATATTCACTTATGTCTTCTCTTGATTGCATATTTAACACCTGAAAATAATTTCGAAAATCTTGAATTGGCAATTTTTCAAAAATAAAATAACATCACACCTCTTTCTTCCGTGGTCACCAATGGGAAGTTACCAGTGTGGGTCGCATCCAGCCGATTTTCTTTACTTATTTATGCCACTGACGATCAAAAGTAAAGCCCAGTATTGATGCCAGATCCTTCCTTTCAGATAGTGTATCCGTTATTTGCTGAGCATCACAGCAAAAGCTGGTTTTGCTAACAAGGAAACGTAAGATATCCCAAAATACAAACCCACGCTTATGGAACAGTAAAATATCTACGCGTAGTGTACTTCGTCGTAAACTGACTGTAAGTAAAAGTGAGAAAGATCTTAACTATCTTTTTTCACTTACTGTACTTATCTATCTGTTTGTGAGCCAAATTTGTGTAAAAATCTTCAAGTAAGGTATACAAAATTTAAACGGATGTCTTTCAAAATCGCACAAAATTACATCTCATTCTTAAAAGTTCAAAAATATAAATAAATCAGAATTATTCCAAAAAACCACAATTCCCAAAAAGTTAAAATAAAAAAGTAAAGTGTACATGTACATCAGGCCAACACAAATGACCTTGCATACATATTTAAATATCTTTGGAAGAGACGGAACTCCCATAATGTGAGACCTTTTAACTTTTCTTAACAAAAAAAAAAAAAAAACAAGCAGGCAATACTTGCGGGTGTCATTCACCTTAAATTTAGCTTTAACAAAAGCTATCAACTTATTTCATACAACAAATATCTCAATAACATATACATAAGTGTTGTCTACTACAAATTCTATTTCCCATCAGAATCATTAATATGCATACTCACCCACAATATTTAACTTTTTCAAGACATTATTTTTAATTTTGTTTAGCATTTGTAAGTTAAACAAACATTTTGCTTAACAATATTATGTACCTACCTAACCAAAAAACACCTCATCTCGTCAATATACAGTGGGGCAAGGTACCTAAAGCAATAGAAATAATCTAGTCAACAAAGCTTTTAATCTAAAACTATACTTTAAAACATTTTTAAACCTTAAAAAGTTATTAAATCAAAAAGTAAATTAACTTATTAATAACAGTTTTCTTTTGACCGTGCTTTCTGCAATTTTGATTGGAAAAAAATAATAAGAGTTTACCAATAACAACGAGGACAGATAGGTTTTTGACAGTTAATGACGGCAAAGTTATTTATATTTTGTAAATAATTTTTTATATTTTCTTAAAGCAAAAACATAATCACCATCCTACTGTATTTTTGCTGACTGGCTTCTGTAGAGAATTTGGAATTAAATTTTAGAAAAAAATTGATCTTAACTGACGAAAATAATGTTAGGACGAACTATTGATTATAAAAATAATAAAGTTATAAATAATAAAAACTAAATAAATTATTCAGAAAGGAAATATTAATAAAGCCTTCTTTTAATGGCCATATTACTATATTTTCACTTTTGATATTTGAAGCTAGAAAAAAAGTTTGACGCAATATGAAAAAGTTTTTGAGTTAAGTTTGGTTTTAAAAAGAAGCTTTAAGACCCCATGGTGAAAATCCGTTTACCATAAACATTTACTTTCATATTTCAAACACAAAACAAAAAAATAAATAAAATGTTTTGTGTTTGGATTTCGCCATACAAGTTGTCCCACTGTATGAAGACGAAACAATCAATCAATCTTCTTATTCTCGCCAAACTCTTAGCGACATAAATACAGATGCCAGCTTTTAGATACACACACACGATTTGTCTATATTTCATATCTTTTGACAGACATCAACATCAAAAAACTAACACCAAAAAATAATGCCTAAAACCGGAGCATTATTAATCACACATTATATGAATGAAAATAAATAATAAAATAATAATAAATGACCTAACCCTTGTCACTTACACTTTTATTTTGTTCCAGTTAACTTTTTGGCAAAAACATCTGACTTATAGACTCAAAAGATGTGTCTAAGCCTTCAAAAAAAAAAGTACACAAAAAATGTCCTTCAAACAAATACTTTGTTGTGAAGTTCATCGACAGTCAAGTGTGAGACGATAAATTCTTGAAGCGAACCTCAAACAACAACTTCATAATATACGAGTACAAGCCTCTTGTTAAATTTGATTCTCTAATGAAAACAATAAGATCTCCAATAGCACACAAGCAATCCATCACGTCCACATTAGATGTGTGCGATGCTGGAGGAGACACGCTGATCTACTAGACACCTATTCTTCAACCGCAATCATGTAATATTGTTGTTCTTCCGGAGAGTATCTATCTTAAGTTTGGCAGATCCGGGCAGGTATGAGATTGAAAACACTTGAACCAAGGTATTTGTACTGAGATTGGACAATTAAATGCGAAGTCAAGACGGATGGCCAATGAAGAGCCATCGAGCTCGGGTATACCATCAAAAATCTACACGACCTATGTGAATGTGCGTTGGAGGTCAAAAGTACTATTTTTTTTTGTATCAGATGTATGGCTGCTGGGTAGTAGAGTTGGGCGCCATCTAAGAGTTTAAGTGCGTGCACAAGTGAGAAAAAAAAAGTTATGGAAGAATTAAAGTGACGAAAAAATGATATGAAGGAGCGGTACCCAGAGCGACCTGTTAGTACTCCATTGATAACGATATTGGTATAAATAATCATTGGCGATTGAGAAGTTCATCATTCGTTTGGCATTGCTCAAAGTGAGCTCAACTAATTGGATATAATGGTAAGAGTGTTTAGACTTAATGTTGCCATTTCTAAGACACAATTCCGGTTTTCATTTGTCCTCAAGAGATCCGTTAAAATGTTGCTTTTTTATGTTTCTGCACTTGAAAACCTTCTAATAGATATTTTTGTATCTTCCTTAGAAATTTACAATTTGGATACTTTTTATTGCACTGCTGATTGCATTTGCTGCAGCTGGTATAATTCCGAAAGAGGAATATCTACCACCAATCGGGGAAGAAGAGCATGTTGCACCCGAACAACCTCTTGAAGAATCAGCTGCACTAGCTGAGGATGGCTATAGATACAAGACTGTCCGAAAGCTTCGTCATCGTCGTGATGTATCAGAATTGTTTGCTCAAGGCAATCTAGCTGATGATGGATATCATTACCATGCCCCAAATGCAGCTGAATCTTCTTTGACAAAAGCTTCCCAAGAATACCTGCCACCAGTTGAAGGAGCAACTGAAAATAAGGAAGCCAGGGAAGCTTCTCAAGTATCGAATGAATATCTGCCACCACCTGCTGAGGAGATGACAGAAAAGAAAGATGCAGTGGAGATTTCAAGAGATTACTTACCACCAACTGAAGCAGCAGCAACTTTAGATGTGCCAAAGTTTGCAGCTAGTGAAGAGTTACCTTCACCATCAGATGATGATGCTGTCATCATTGAAGGTCCTGATGAGAGTGCTGTTCTTGCTGATGATGGATACCATTACCGTAGAATTAGATATAGACGTGATGTTTCTGAAATCACTCCGTCGTCAGCTGGATATTTATATGACGCACCAGGAGATGCTGAAGAAGTTAAGAGTGCCTACATTCCCCCAGCTGATATTAAAGGAACCAAAGCTGAACCAGAAGTGGAATACATTCCGCCTGTTGTGGAAGTTAAAGAAGCTTCTGAAACAGCTGAACTATCTGACGATGGCTATCGATACAAAACTATTCGTAAGCTCAAGTATCGGCATCGTCGTGATGTCTCAGAAATTGTGTCTACCACTCCTGCTGAGCAAGAAGAATCTATTTCTGAGGCTAGCGTAGAATATCTACCACCTGTTGCAGTAGTTAAAGAAGCCTCTGACGAAATTCCCTCTGAAACAGCTGAACTCGCCGAAGATGGTTATCGTTATAAGACGATACGAAAGCTTAAATATCGCCAACGTCGTGATGTTTCTGAAATTGTTGTTCCTGAGTCAGCTGTTTTAGATAAAGATGGTTATCACTATCGAGTTCCTGAACAAACTCAAGCCGTTCCAAAGGTTTCCAATGAATACTTGCCACCACCTGCGAAAATACGAGAAGCTCCAGAAAAACCCAAAGAAATCCAATCAACCGAAGCACCAGTGATCACGGACTCTTCTCCGGTTATTCCTGAATCTAGCACTACTACAACTGAAACTGCTCCTGCTGAAACAACTCCATCGCCGACTGAAGCTTCTTCAACCACAGCAGCAGTTCCACCTATCTTAAATGAATATTTACCAGCAGTCGAGGAAATTCCTGTAGTCAAAACAGCAAGTGAAGCCTCTTCAACTACTGCCGCTCCAGTTGTCTCAAATCAATACTTGCCTCCAGCTGAAGAAGTTGCTCAGATCAAAGAAGCCTCTGAAATTCCAGAGGAATCAGCTATCTTAGCCGATGATGGATATCACTATAAGGTTGGAAGGCGATTTAGATTTCGACGTGATGTATCTGAAATTGTTGCTCCAAAAAATGGATACACATATGAAGCCCCTGCTGTGACAAATGAAGCTTCCGACATGTATCTTCCACCAGTTCAAGTTAAAGAAGCTGCTGATATCAATGAAGCTTCTCAAACTTCCAGTCAATACCTTCCTCCTTCTGAAGAATCCAAAAATGATTCTGAAATTATTGAAGCCCCCGAAGAAAGTGCTATTCTTGCTGATGATGGTTATCAATACAAAACTGTTCGTCGTTTGAAATACCGCAATCGTCGTGATGTCTCAGAAATTTCAAATCCAAATGGATATTTGTATCAAGCCCCAGCTGATGAAGAACAATCGACAGATTTATCTGACGATGGATACCGTTATAAGACCGTTCGTCGATTAAAGTATCGCATTCGTCGTGATGTTTCTGAGTTAGTTGCCCCAGTTGAAGAATCAGCTATTCTTGCTGCAGATGGATACCATTATAAGACACCTTCAAAAGCAGTTTCTAAATTTTCAAATGAATATCTACCTCCAGTTGGAGATGTTGCAGAAGTTAAGGATACATTGAACATTGAACCTACTATTGCCCCTGAAATTTCCAACGAATACTTGCCACCATCACAAGCTACCCCCAAGGGATCATCATCATCATCATCATCGGTAGTGTCAAACGAATATCTTCCACCAACTGAGGGGGACACTGAAATTATCGAATTACCTCAAGAATCAGATATTCTTGCCAAAGATGGATACCGTTACAAGACTGTTCGCCGCATTAGGTACCGTCATCGTCGTGATGCTTCCGAAATAGCTAATCAACAAGCTGATGGTTATATCTATAATTCCCCGGAAGTGGAAGTTAATTCTCAATACTTACCTCCAGTTGAAGATGTTGTTCAAGTCAAAGAAGATGTTGACACTTCCACTCTAGCTGATGATGGCTATCGTTACAAGACTGTTCGGCGTATCCGTTACAGGCATAGAGTTTGAAAAGTCTTTATTGGATTATCCGTTAAGAAATGTGATTGATAAAAATAAAATATTTTGTTAAAAAGGATTTTTGTCGTTTCTGTGTAAATAAAATGAATGTTTGTATTTAAAAAAAATTTCTTTTAATACTTTTTTTTAGGAAAAAAAAAATCAATTTTTCGGAAGTATTGGAATACTTGTATTTGGAATTATATTGTTTGTCGATTTGAATGGCAATAACTACATATTTTCCATTTACCTGAACTCAGAACATGTTTTGGTACATTAAGTGGTGTCAGACCAGGTATAAACATTTGTAGTATCTTTATATCTAAAAAAAATATTTAAAACAAATATTTGGTATAACGTTAGACAAAAATTTGGTTGAATTTAAAATTTAAAATAGGCCCGAATAAGTTTAAAGTCAGAACTGAAAATTTCAAATTTTCGATTGTTATTTAAGAAATTTTGAGAAAGTTGGTGAATGCCACGCCCCTGAACGGAAAATTTTCTTTTCTTTTCTTTTTTTTTTCTTTCTAAGTACTTCGGGCTCTACCGATCTACCAATTTCTATCTTTACAAAAATCGGAAGTTCTCCAAATAGTTTTTAGGAATTTTTGAGAAAGAAGGTGAATACCATGGCCCCTAAAAGGAAAATTTACTAAAACTTATAGAACTTTTTAAGAAAGTGGCTAGATGCCAGCCCTCTGAATAGAAAAGTGCAAATTTTCGATTTTTTCCTTTGTATGCGCCACAAGGCCTACCGTTGTGAGGCATTTCAATTTTCTACGGTATCGGGATATGCTCCATTATTTTGACAATCTGTCAGTGAGTCAGTAACGGTTTTTGCGATTTTCCTATATCACGGAAATTACTAATGCAGAGACGTTTAAGTTTTGTGAGCCACTTGTATTTGATCAGTTCAGTTAATGCTGCGAATTTGAAGCTTCTGACTTCATTGGTACTGAAGCTAATTAGCTGGGCACTTCCGTGGCCTTTGATGTTAGTAAAAACTTTCTTTCCTCGTTTGTTTGTTTCTTTGTGCTAATCTCAGAAACATCATAGACAAACATTTTTTTGTTTGAAAGGTTAAGTTTTAGAGAAAGGCTTTAGGGTTAAACTTTAAAAAAAAGGGAATTTTTAGGTTGAAATGGCGTAAGCACAAAAAAAAGTGTCAGATTTAAAATTTGTGTATCGAAAATATTCATAATTCTCAGGTAATTAGGTATTGGCTTCCGAGATCAATTTTGTATAGAGATGTGAAACTTCTCATGCTACCCTAATAAAAAAAAGTTGACTTTTCAAAAAACAACCTTTAGTTTTAAGCCCCATTTGTTTCCATACAAATTTTCATTTCATTGGATTTTTTCTCAATATGAAAAACAATAAATTTTTTTTTCTCCAATGTGGTTTTTATGATTTATGATTTGAATTTAATTTTTCAAAATAAGAGGCATTTTAAAATTCTATTAGAAAATAAAAACTTACGAAACAGAACAATTTTTTTTTTATTATTTTAAGGTTGGAATGAAGGTATTTTGGCTGTCCAGCACGTAACGCTTAGACTACATTTTTATAACTTACTCCCATTAAAAAAAGTTTCAGAAACGTAAGATGTATTTGGTACAGAGTTTATCTACTTCTACTAATCCAAAGAAAATTTAAATTAACATTGAATAGATTTTGTGAAATCCAACATCAAAAGCTGTCCCACACGTAACGTTTATGATAACCTTAAATCATAAAAAGGCCTTGAATTTCTCTTTCTCAGTTAAAAATTTATAGCAAAAATTTATTAAATAGCGAATTATAATTGTTGATAAAATATTGTTCACCTTAAATAATTTGTAAACCTACCTTATTCGCTTGGGCTGTAAAAATGATGATGCATTTGTGAACCTTGTATTCTGTTGCAAATATAGGGTAAAAATTCATGATTAAACTATTTTACAGATATCATGTAGTGATGTTTAATTTTTTAGGGTTAAATCGATACCTTCCCGTAAGAATGTATTAAGCGACATTTCAAAAATCTTAGAGGCATGAGGCATCGAAATAAACCTCTGGAATAGCCTTTTATGTGTGCATCTAAGAAAATAAAAAATTGGAAAGTAATTTTCAACTCAAAATTCCTTCAAAAATATGTTTGTTACTACAAAAATACACACATAGCTAAGAAATTTAAAAAAAGGCTTTTAAAAAATTGAATTTAAAATTTTGAAAATGTCGCTTAATACATTTTTATGGGAAGGTATCGATAAATATAAATATATTTATGGAAACATTACACACTTCTTTTAGTGTTTCTATTCTCAGAATGTCAAAAAGGACTCATTTCTTAGTGTGCAAATACCTTTTCAGGCAAAAACATATGGGACGTTTAAAAAAAAACTCTTAAATTATTGAAAAAAATCCGTTAATAATATTTTGATGAAAAACCTTTTTACTAAAAATTTTTTTTTAATTTTACTCAAAAAATTTGATTTTAATGAAAATTACTCATCAACTTATAGCATTTAGAGCTACCTGAAAAAAAGCGCGAAAATATCAAAATAGTCTAAATCAAATGATATGCCTAATATAAGTATTAAGAAATTTGCGGCTCTAATGAAAAAAAAATTTTATTTCTTACATGCCCGGCACGTAACAATTTGTCCCGCACATAACGTGGTACTTAATTGATGTTAGTTATTATTTATCTCGAACTTTCTTAATTTATTAATCCGGCCATAATTTAGAGACGTCTTTAAGCAAATAATCCAAGTTCTAAAGTGCATTTTTAACTTCAGGTTTTGCTTAACTTGTGCGTTAACAACACAAATTTTTTTGTTTTGATATCCCACACGTAATGTAAATGTTAAGCAAAATTAAGATTGCTCCAAGATATTAACAAATATTAAAAAAAAATTATTCTATAGCGTATATGTACATTATTTTGTTGTTTTAAGAAAAAATATTTAAGATTGTTTAAACAATTATTAATCCACCTAACCGTTTGTTATGGGTTTCTCGCTCGTAGGAATGTCACACACGCAACGAATTAATGCTCCATTTATTTATTATTTTACTTAGAAATTTTTAAGAAACATTTGTCTTTTCGAGTCAAGGTGGGGCGGGTCAGCTAGTTATTTATAATATGGTTTGTACCAGGTATCACACCAGTAACAATAAGAAAACGCCATTGCAATTTTGTTGATATAACAAAAAAAAAGTCAATCAATTTTGTGTAAGAAGCCCAGACAAAAATTCGAACACAGATTCGATAATACTACAAGACTTTCAATTTCCAAGAAAAGCCATCTTGTGGCAGTTAGATTTACTAAAAGTTATAAATAATAAAATGTGTTATTTCTAACAATAAAAATGTGTGCTAGTTTTTTTTAATAAATTATGTTATTAAAACATTAATGTCGCTATGAGAAAGTTTCAGGTAATTTGGTTCATGTTTTATTACTATAAAAAAACAAAATTAAAAAAAATAATTGTCAGTTTTTAAAAGCAAAAACATATTAAAAAAATTATAATGATATTCAAATATTTACTTCGAAAAGATTGAAACCCATTTTGCCAATTATCTATGTTTCTCAAAAATTTGTCCGGTGGCCTCTTAAAAAACAGGAGCTGAATTACTGCGTCAGTGATCGAGTGAGTGGATGTCATCAGTAAACGAGTGAACGAGTAACCCTAACCACTTCAAATTTTGGTATAATAGATTGGTCGAAACGTGAGCGGTAATGTAAAACTCACATATTGCTCGATAGCTAATGTGGTAATTGGGCCCCAGATTTTGGATTTAATAGAGTAAAAAAAAAAATAAAGGAAGCGACATCT
Source organism: Dasysyrphus albostriatus (assembly GCA_946251815.1). Taxonomy (NCBI): domain Eukaryota; kingdom Metazoa; phylum Arthropoda; class Insecta; order Diptera; family Syrphidae; genus Dasysyrphus; species Dasysyrphus albostriatus. Next base: position 129,362,154 of record OX276336.1, on the reverse strand, counting down.
TGAGTAAAACTTATTCAAGGAATCGAAGTCTTGCACTCCATAATCGGGGATTTTGACATACATTATGCATGGTATATTCTGTTATGGTTACAAGTCCTTTTGAACCGTTGTTTGACTCACGCTTATCCCTCAAGGTAATGAAGGTTCATATAAGGTATATGTTTACATTTTAAAGCCTCAGCTTTCTTTCAAAGAAGTTCATATTAAAAAATGAAAGAAATGAATCTCGCATAAAAATGTGCATTTAAAAAAAGGAAGTATGCATTATAAAATTCAAAAACAACTATTCAACTACTAGACCTTTTGTCTGTTCCTATGCTGCCAGGATATACCTACATAAATATACACTGAACATCTAGGTATATAGTGAAGAGCCATCACTATTATATTTTGTTTGATTTTCATTATTCTTATACTAGTTCCAACATTCAAGTAAGAAATAGAAAAAAAGAAAAGTAAAATAACTCAAGATAGACCGGTAGTAAAATAAACACTCATAAGAAGGACATACCAGCTCAAGGAAGTCCTTCCACAGTGATACCCTTGCGTTTTTTTTTTTTTTTTTCTTTAAAAAAAATAAATCGCTCCCTTAGTCGCATTGCGTTTGGTTCGTTCTTGTTTAGAGATGGCAGAAGCAGTTCCAGTCATTGCTATAGGTATCGCTTGGATAAACAAAGCCCATGACAATTATTTCAGTTTATATAAATATTTTTCTTTCTTTGTGCTTTGGTCGGTCTTCTTGTCTCCAATTGTCCATGCTACCTGATGCAGTGACTGCGTGGCGTGTAATCACGTAAATTCACTCCTACACATCCGCAAAAGAATCGGGCGATTTACCTGAAGTATAATAATAATAATAATAATAAAAATAATAATAATATGAGAAAGGAAAATCTCTCTTCTCTCAAGGATATTTAAGTACTTTGAAGTGTGTGAGTTCTACCATGAAAACTGAGCACGCTTTAAGAAAGACGACGACAACGTTGACGACGACAATGGGATTGTGTGATTTTTTTTTTCGAGTTTCACGCTTAAGTTGAGTAGGTTATTTGTCGTAGAAGTAACGTGATTTTTTTTTCCAGCAAAGGCTACAAGGTATTATTGCGTGTATTGGAATCCTTTAACATATATTGTAGACCTTCTCCTCATATAACTAAGTATAATCTCCCTCCGTCCTAAGGTGAAACCTGTGTAAATATCCTTCAATGTTGAAGTTGTATATGCATTTTATTTTACCTACCAGTTATAATAATGTTGTGGTTTCAATATGAATATTGCAAAAGGAATTTCGAAGTTAGACGTTACAAAGAGTACCTATACGAGATGAATCGAATAAAACGCGCTTAAGAGTTGTGATGAAGAAGGGTATATTTGTAGGTATGCTTAGGGATTCATAGAATTTTTGAGATATTCGTGAAAAAAAGAACTCCATCTAAGTGATCAGTAGTGCCATCTTAATTTCTAATTGAATATGATTGAATGAAAAAAAAAAAATAGAATCATTGCAGCGGTTTTTTAATAAATAGTTTTTTTTTTTGTACATGCCAAATTTTCTAAATATTTTAAGGGACAAATTTTCGTATTAAAATTTTAAGTATTTTTTATTTGAATATTAAAATAAAATAAAAAAATTGTTAGTGTGCTTTTGAAAAATATCTAATATCTAAATAAATAAAATAATAATTTGAAACTTTTTTTTAAAAATTAAAAAAAAATAACTTATATGAAATTTATATTTAAAAAAAAAACTTTTCTATGAGAAGTTCTATCAGAAGTTTCCAAGTTTAAATTTGTATAAGGTTTTGTCAAAATCATAGGGGATGTGTTAGAGAAAAGAATATTTTCCTATTTTTTTTTTTTTAAATTAGCACAAAATACTTTTTATGTTAATATAAAAAATGTTTTTACTTGCGATATAAATACAAGGTACTTTGAGGCAATTTTTGGATTCGTGCAAAAAACAAAAATTGAGATAACAGTCAAACATGACATTACGACGACACCAAAAAATTGGGCGACACAATTCTGTCTATCTGTTCGTCTACAGCGTAAGTGGCCCGATCGATTTTCTTCAAACTTAGTGCATAGTGGTTTGTGGTGATTATACCCACACTTTTTTATTTTTTTTAGAACCAAAAATAACGGTACCTGCCATACAAGTTTTCTTAAGCAATCTGACATAATCGTATTTTTTTTAAGAATGGTTACACAACTTTTCTTAAAAAAAATTGAATAAATGAAATTTAGTACCTATAGGCTTCCTTTCGGTGGAAAACCATTTTTTAAACAAATATTTTTTTTTAATTTTCGATTTTCTTCAAAATAGTATGACTGATTTCAATAAATTTTTCTATACACAGGCTTCCGAAAACTAACGGGTGATTTTTTAAGAGGCTTAGAACTTAAAAAAAAAAAACACAAAAAATTCGAAAAAATGAATGAAATATTTATTTGAATCGATATCTTGAACCTTGCAATTTAATGTTTAAAGATAATTTCATGCAAATGTTGACCGCGACTGCGTCTCAGGTAGCCCATCCGCTGAGTCCAATTTTGGCATACTCTTTCACACATATCGGCCGGTATCTCACGAATGAATGCATGGATGTTGGCTTCCAGTGCGTCAATCGAAGCGGGCTTGTCCCTATAGACATTAGCCTTGACATACCCCCACAAAAAATAATCTAATCGTGTCAAATCGCACGATCTAGGCGGCCAATTGACCGGCCCGAAACGTGAAATTAACTGTTCACCAAACTCGCCTCGCAATTGTGCCATTGTTTCGCGTGCTGTGTGGCATGTGGCACCGTCTTGTTGAAACCACATATCATGCAAGTCAAGAACTTCCATTTCGGGCAAAAAAAAGTTTGTTATCATCGCTCGGTAGCGTTCACCATTGACAGTAACGCTGCGATTCGCATCATCTTTGAAGAAATATGGCCCAATAATGCCGCCGGCCCATAAACCGCACCAAACAGTGGCTTTTTCGGGATGCATTGGTAGCTGTTGCAATGCTTCTGGCTGATCTTCACTCCAAATGCGGCAATTATGCTTATTTACGTACCCATTCAACCAAAAATGAGCCTCATCGCTGAACACAATTTTTCGATAAAAAGCGCGCGATGAACATTTCGAACCGAGCACGAATTTTGATAGTAAAATTCAATAATTTGCAAGCGTTGTTCATTTGTAAGACAATCCATGGTTAAATTGCAAACCAAACTGAAGCTGTTTGACAGTGACACAAGGTACTAAACACACGTCAGCTGTCAAAACCAGTGTTGCCAAAACCAAACCAGCTAAAAAATCACCCGTTATAAACATTTTCGTGTTTTTCAAATTAAAGAAAAATATTTTTTAGATTTAAAATTTTTTTTTTTTATCAAAAAAATTTGAAAACTATATGCTCGATTTTTATAATACTCTGTTTTTAAATGTTTTTAATACTGCCTAAAGTATTTTTAGAAAAAAATTTACTTTTATGGAAAAATAACGGTACCTTCCATACAAATGTTTTAAAAAAAAAACATTTATTAAAATATTTTTTTATTAAAAACGGATCGTACAATTTTTATAAAACTTTTTCTGAACGCTAAAATTAGTGTGTTCTACTACCATAAAATATAAAAATTTACAAATAGCAACTATTAATAACACCTCTCATAGAATGTTTTCTTTAATTTTGATTTTTTTTAAATATGGTCTTAACAGTTTTTGATAAATTTATTTATATACAAATATTGTAAAAGATTAAAAAATATTACACTTTCACACTTTCAAAAAAAATTTGTTTGAATTTTTAAAAAAAGTTTCAATTTTTTTCTTTTTTTGAAAACTCCATATTTAAAAAATTACCCAACAATTTTATTTTGAAATTTTATTTCTATATGCACATAAGCAAATACTTAAGATTCGGATACCAAAAGTTTTCCTTAAAATGTTTTAAGAATTTTATATATGAGAAACTATTTTTTAAGGAAACCGCTCCAAAGATTTAATTTTTTCTGTCCATACAATCCTATTTTGTAAAAAATTAAGATGGCGTTCTTTCTTGTCACCTCAAACTCTCACTGAAGTTTTTTTTTGAGCATATTTAAACATCGTACTTCATGCTTTTAAACATTTTTCTCTCATAATGTCCACATAATTTTCAGAGTTCATAATTCATAATTTTTCCATTAGCGCCTTGAACATAAGATCACGTACGAGCGACCCAGTCGTGCATTTAACTTTATTTACATACTAAAATGAAATAAAAATAAAAAAAATATTAGTCCACTTTTAAAATGTCTAAATAAATACAAAAAAATAATTCGAATCTAAAAAAAAAATTTAACTCATTTGAAATTTGTATTTAAAAAAAAAATGTTCTATACAAGTTCTATCAGTAGTTTCCAAGCACTAATTTTTATAAAGTTTTATCAAAATCACAGGAGATGTTTTTTGAGAAAAATGTATTTTTCTAAATTTGTTTAAGAAAGCAAAAACTAATTTTATTGTTCATTCGAAAAATATTTTTTTACTTTTTGTACACAGTAATATTTATATTCTTTATAAGAATATTCTTATAAAGAATATAAGACAATGTAGCGCTTATTTTCGTTTTTTTTTAACACTGCTTGTTATGAATTTCTATTTTGCCACAAATCAGGTTGAAGTAACATTTTATATGGTTATTTTTGCATTGTTTACCTGTTGAATTTAAGCTGGTCTCATCTTAAAGAAACACTCTGCCAGGTTATTTTAACGTGACCCAGGGGATGCGTGCTATTTCCATGTATGAGAGGTTCCCAGTTCAAAACTAAGTAAGTATCACAAAGTATTTTTAAAATAAAATTATGTACATAGTAAATTTATTACTTTCAGAATAATGCAAAATGAATTGGACGGTAAGCGAGATGGGACCTACAAGCAATGGATCCAAGACATAATAATTGCCGGATATAGAGTTGATTCAACATTGAATTATGTTTAATTAACTAGAACAGGACGTTGAACATTTTATTCATGTTTTTTAACAAGATTTTCATGTAAGGTTTACTAGATCTTCAGGTATAAATAGCAAGATTCTCAGGTAAAATTTACAGTTTTACTTCTTGAAGGCAGAGTTAAATTTACCTGAAACCAACGTTGAATTAACACGACATTAAAATCAGGTATCAGGTTAAGCAGTTAACCTGATCTGCCAAATTGAAAAATAATAACTTGAAAATCAAGTATAATAAACCAGAAATTGGTTGGTTATACCGGATTTTTTCTCTGAGTGCAGCTAAGCAAATTAATTTTTTTCTTAAGGTATCAATAATTTTTAGAAAAAGTTTCAAAATTTGATTTGATCATGAAAACATTCAATCATTGATTCAACATTGTCTTTAACTAAGCAATTTCTAAAACTGATCTTATAAGGGAAGACTTAAAACGGATAACGATCCAGGAAAAGAATAATGCAGTGAAACTTAGTGTGGTAAATTTTACCGCTAAGGCCTAGAGGTAGGTTATAGACTTGAACCACAAGAGCAAGTTCAAATTCGGAAAGGAATAAAGTATATTCAAGAAGCTATCTGCATATACATAGATGGGATAGGTAAAAGAAAATATGTTTCGACTTATACGATATTCTTCCATCCAATTCCTTTTGAGTAAGGTACTCTGAAAGTTAATTAAAACATTCTTTTTACTCCTACTTTTTCAAACGGAAACAACATGCTCTTCACATTCTCAAGTAGGTACATATAAAATATTGATTATTCCCATTTAATTCCAAGTCAAAAGCAAATTAATACAAGAAAAAACAACAATATTAACTCTTAACACCATTACAATGGTACATGTTGACACACAAACAGAGCTATATACATAATTAAAACAATTAATTTGCAAATGAACAAAAGCCAACGCATCCTTGTTTAGGGTAACCATTATGAAAATTTAAAAATATGCTAAGTACTTATTGCAAAATGATTTAAGCAAATATATGTCAAAATATTATTTCGTATTAAACTATTTTGTGTTAAATCTCAATCTCAACCACCCGGCCCGCCGAACCGAGTTAAGACTAGGACCGTATTTACGGTTTTCTGTCACAGCGATTAAAAAAGTGATCACAGCTTTTTAGGATCTCTTGATGTCATGTGCCTTAATTCACTAAATCTCATGTGTTTAGTTTTGCGAATGAAGATTTGCGTGACAGAAAATCCCAAGAACATTCCTAGTGTTTATTCAAATTTGAAAATAAACGGCTACACTGTAATTTAAATTCTAGGAAAGCTTCTAATTACTTCCTGGTGGCAACCTCACAGAACACAGTAGACGCCCGATATAGTCAAGTATTAATTGATAATGGAAAAATGTATGTTTTTCAAAATATCAAGATTTGTATTGTTCACTATTTATTTAGATTAGGTAGTCTGTACAAAATTGTATGTGTTCAATATACTGGATTTTTCATTTGACTAAAGCAATCGGTTACTATCCACTTTTCATTGATGAAACACATTATCCTACGGACGGCTCTCCGACTAAAACAGACATCACAAGAAAAAAAGATGATTTTCACTAGGTTTTCTTTACTAAAAATCTTTTTTGAAAATTTGAAATTGATTCAATGATTAAAAAAATTACAAATACATAAATCTGAAATAAAACTAAAAACTGCAACTGAAATCATTTTGTTTTGTTTTCAAATTTAATCATTACACATGGCAACCCTATACCGCATGATGCGCCCAAACTCTTAAATTCAACCCAATAACAATTCAGCTCTGTCATCAAACAAGATGACCATGCAACGATGCATGAAAAAATAAACACGTTCTGAATAATATCTGGAAATGGTTCCGCACCTTTGGCGTTAATTAAACATGTATGGCATTTTATCGATTGCACAAGGTTGTTTCTTTTGTTCGAAATCCAGGTTCCGGTTCAGGCTCTGTACCCGTTTTGGCTTTGCTTCGGTTCAGTACTTAGCTTCACATAGAGTTGAAAAAGGCCATTCTCGCTCAGCAGGCAATTTCCTTTTTGAAATTGAACCCGAGGAATGCAATTTATCGCTGATCTATAAAACAACGTTTCCAGTTTAAACCATAAATATAGCTCCGAATTTATTATATATGAGTTCGAGTATAAAAACACAGCTATTGCTATAGATTTTTCAGTTTGGCGGGTGGAACGGAACAAAAGCAACGTATGCACATATTTAATACAATTTATTTCAAGAATCATCTTTTTTTGTTGTTGTTGTTGTTGTATAGAAAATATTGACTATACTATTCTGTGTATTGTATAGTTATGGTGAGGGGAGAGATAAGGAGTATATAGTTTGCTGTCGGACAGGCACAGAAAGTTTGTTTTCGAAGTGAATTCAGGGTAAATAAAAAAGAAAAAAAATACGGGAATTGCGTTTTTCACATTTCCCTGGACCGAAATGCCAAGGTGCCTCTGCAAATTTCCTGAATGGAAATCACTTTTGACTGACGTTCTTTTTGAAAAGCAATAATAAGTATTGAAAATGAAAACTTTTTAATGTTTTCAATTTTTTTTTCCAAAAGTTCGTCGAAATTACTTTAACGATATACTTAGTGCGCAATGATAGGCTTGCGAATACATTTGAAGTATCTTAAGATCATTTTTTTAAAAGAGAAAGAGAGCTTATCGGTTCTCTTATGGTTTCAAAAATTGTGTATAAAAGACCTAGAAATTATGAGATAAAAATCTTGAAATGAAAAATTAAAATTCACTAAAACATATCAGGTTATAGTTTTGGGTGAACAAATCTGTTTTTATATAAAATTTTAAAAACATTTTTAACGAAATATTTCGGTATGCAGATGAAAATTAAACTTAAAAAAAATTTCGAACCCAATATCAAAAATCAAAAATGCATCAATGCTAAATGCTTACGAGATTTTTTTGTAAGAAAATCCACTTTTTTAAAAAATTTTGTTTGTTCACTACTGTGGACAGTTCACAATACTTGAAAATGGCTTATCATCCATGGGTATACTCTACTATACTAAAAGGAATTTATTGATTTATTTGTTCAGGAAAAATTGTGGAGCTGATTTTGAAAAAAATGAGATTTTGTAAAGTGTCTTCTGTCGTTATTTTGATTTTTAAAAAAATGTTAAAAAGTTGCTGTTGCTTGTCTTCGCAATCAAAGTATTGACAAGTGTGATAAAAATTCCCAGTTCAATTTTTTTACTATGCATAACTTGCAAGAAGCTTGCAATTAAGAACAAAAATTATTCAGTTTAGCTGATAACTTGGAAGTCAAAATTAGGTAACTTTTTCGTATTCTTCTAATTTCAAAAATATGTACAATATTTTAGCTTGAACGTGGAACCAAATCAAAATTTTTAGTATCAATAATACATTCTTCAGAAATTTATCATTTTGTCATTAAGGCTGTTACAAAGAAGACACACATGTGCTGTGCATATCTTCCAGGAGTTTTTGATGTTATAAATTATATTCGTGAAGTCTTGTCTTTTTTCAGGTTTTTAATTCCCAAAATTTTTCAATGCCCATAGCTAAAAAAAATCATACCACACCTTGGATTATTTTTTTAAAGGGCAAGTTTTAGATCCATCCAAAAGAAAAATCGAGATAACAATCAAACATGACATTACGATGATAGAGAAGACGAAAAAATTGGGTGGCACAATTCTGTCTGTCTGTCTGTCCATATATCGACTTACAGCCTAAGCCAATAAAACAATTTTCTTCAAATGTTTAACTTATAGTTTTTTTTGTAATTCTCAAGAGGGGAATACAAACAAATTTAGCAACAAAAATTATGGTACCAGCCCTACAACCGTAAATGAAAAGCTTATTTATCTCAAAAACGGCTCTAACGATTTTGATAAAAAAAATCAGTGTATGGTGTACTTTTTGATAAGAAAAAAATTATGCGAAAACCGTTATTAATGGGTACCTGCTATATATCGATTTTTTTTAATTTTCGATTTTCTCATTAAATTTGTATGCAAAAGCTATTTTAAAATGTTAATAATATTGCATATCATAATTTTGAAAAAATAAATTTTTATTTTTAAAAAAATACTAAAATATTCTTCTTAGAAAATTCAATATTTCAAAAATGGGTTGATGATTTTTTTTGAAACTAGGTTAAAAATGTATTTTAATACATACTCAAAATTGGCATACCAAAACTTTTTTTCAAACGTTATTAAAATTTTATATATAAAAAATTGATTTTTAAGAAAACCGCTGCAACGATTTAAGTTTTTTTTGCACATATTCAAATTTTTCCAAGTAATTAAATAGCCCACTTGTTTTTTAGCTCTTTATTTTTTAACTAGTTGTTTATACACATAAGAGCAAGTACGTGCGATCCAGTGGTGCATTTTATTTTGATTTAAATTGAATTTAAAATTGGAAACACACCTTTATGGACTCGGACTCTCATTTCAATACTATATCTAGATACCTATTTATTCTTACATATCGTCTACCCCATCAACATTGTCAATGACATGGCTGCTTAAAGCTTAACACAACAATCTGTCATTACCAGTAATGATAGATGTGTAGGAAACAGTCCTTATACGTAGGAATTTTCTATTCATATTAATTATACATTAAGAATAACAAAAATTGCTTAACCCACCTCCAAAACTCGAATAAAGTTAAGCGTAAATTAGGACTAATTAGTTAATATGCTAGTCAAATATTTTAATCAAAACAAACAAAATTTATTGTATTTAAATATGTATTTCAACAAATTTCTTCCAGGTTCAACTGTCAGGTAAAAATAAAGATCCATAGTTTTTCCTCCTTTTTTCACATCCAATTTGTTATGGTTTAGAATCTTGTGCCCCAAGCACCTATTTTGTACAGTTTGTGTATGTACCTAAATAGTAACTTATATAAATTTAAAAAAAATTTAGATAATTTTAATAGTAAAAAAAACTTAGGCGTTTCTAAGTACATAATAAGAATATGAACTGCTCAAAAAGCACGTTAACGTAAATTTACCCCACAAGAACTCCGCAACTAGCAAAAAGAATGTATCCTTTCGAACACACTTTCTTATATGAGAATATGTGAATTCAATCCAATTCAATTCATTCCAGTTCAATTCAATTCAAATCAATTTAATTCAACTCAATTAAATTAAGTTAAATTCAATTCAATTAATATCAGTGCAATTCAATTCAACTCAACTTAATTCAATTTAATTCAATTCGATTCAATTCAATTCAATTTCATTCAATTCAATTCAATTGAATTAAATGCAATCATCATAAATTATCTTAGTTCAACCTGAGAGGTTCAAAAAATGACTTTTCATTATCATTTTTGCAGAAGGTTTTTTTCTCTATTAAAATTTATTTATTTATAAGGAATTATATTTTTGTGGTAACATCACTGGCCTCCACACATTATGCGAGACAACATCCGCGTTACCACCTAGAAGGAGATTATGAATCCATTCAAAAGATTTCCATCCACAAACACAATACCATCTGTCTGATGAGTGATGATACATATAAAGTATCTCCTACAAAAGTGCGTCTGTTTATTTATAGTTTACCTATAAAAGGATACCCTGCCAAATAAATATGCTCTCATAAAAAACGCTTTGTATCACGAACATGTGTGATTAAATATTTATGATGCCTGGATGTCCTGTACATTGGCTGTGTGTGGATGTTTGGCGAATGGAGTTCAGACACTCGTGTGTCATCCGTTTCCTTGCAGCTTCACAAAGGAATGGGGTTGCTGGGTATATTGGCACGGCCTGGGGGGGAGGGGGTGGTTATTGGTCACCCTGTGAATGGGTTGGTTATTGTATCCAACAATAACTCTAGAGTGGATTATTTTTCAATTTCCCATGTCCGTTGCCGCCTCACCGCGCTACAGCCAGCACCCGATGGGATTTTGATGGGTGTCTCTGTCACTATTTTGCGACACTCTCAACGAAGGTCTAATTGTGTTTAAAAAAAAAGAAAAGAAAAATACAAAAAAACATAACTATTTCAAAAAAAAAAAAAACCAAACCCTTCATAGATGACAGAATGACACACAGGTAGATATAACGGAAGATAGCCAAGTATCCCATGGTATTTGATATTTCCCATTTTTATGGCTGATACTTTTACGTTTATGCTGCGCCATCCGGTGGAGCTGCGCGTTTATTAAATATGCAACATTCGAGATGGAATTCGGTTCGAGTTTTTATGGCATACAGACTATCCTCTGAAAAATAACCAACACACAGAACCAAAACCGTGGAGCACCTGGGATAATAAAATCGAACTTAAGAGGGCTCTCAAAAGGTATTGGCTTCGTAAGGCCTTTAGGGAGCATTTTATTTTCAGAGAATCCGGTTGGTTTCCATATAAAACATGTATGTACGAGTAGCTAGGTACCTATCTTATGTACCTTATGTAGTATATAAGAAAATACATATTTATTAATATAGCTTGGACGGAACATGCATTCTTATTGCTGTTTTCCATGCAATGCAAGGAGTTACTACATATTTATGTTTTAGTGTCCTTTTTTTTCGAAGATACAATTTTTTTTGTGGCTTTTTAACCCCTTTGGGGTTAATATTCATTTCGATGTGCACAAGTTGTTGCCCTCGTTAATCAGAGTTGGAGGTCGTAAAAAAGCAAACAAAATGTCGGGCCATGTTTGTTTGTTTTTTTTTTTTTTTGTTTTTTTGACTTGGATTCAATGAACCGTGATCTTTGAATCATTCATTGATTCTGTGAAGAATACTAATAATATGCTGATGAGTTAAGATAGTACCTATAGGAATACTGTCATTGACAAAAATTGAGTAGGATTCCAACGAAGGTGGGTTTCAGTGACATTTTTGTATGTTATTGTTCTTATCCACATTTAAAGTTCAATATATTTTTAAGAAAATAAAGCTATTAGGCTGAATAAGAGATTTTGTTTGTAAGGCTTCAGTTTTCAATTTAATTTCTTGTTTTTCTAAAATATCTGAAATATATTTAACTTTTCACTGTAAAATGTAAGAGTTAGAAATTATTGAAAAAAGTTGTAAAAAATTATTTTATCTTCCATCTTCCTTTTCCATAATTTTTTTTCAGGAAGAGATATTTTTTCTTGAGCTACTTTGAGACCTAAATACGAGTACCTTCTTAGAGCTGAAGTTAATAAGAATTTCAAGAAATATACAGGTTGTTGAAAAATGATGGTGGTGGATAAACTATTAATAGGGTCACGACAGCTTTCATTTTTCATACCCCATGGTGAGTTACTGGCATTAGTTTATCCAGTTTTATGCCCTTTACCTACAAATAAACAACAACCTGGCCTTTACCATCACCCAACACTTTTCGGTTATGAAAAAGATAGATGTCATGTCACTCAAAAGATCTGCTAAGAAATTATTGACTTAAAACTAATAAATAATCACCTAACTAGGATCTGCATCAAAGTCCATTACATTCAAGGCTGAGGAAGAGGATTCTCATACCTGGTGCTCTCCGTAGTCAATCGAACCACTATCTAACCAAATCAACCAAGGACTTACCAGTAGAAGGCGTGTATCTTGAGCGATTTCAATAAAGTTGACACAGAGTTGAGACAGAATTAAGAAAAAAAAAAAAAAAATAGTTTCAAAACAGGGTGTTCCAAAAAAAAATGTCAAAATTTTGTAATTTTGTTTTTCCTAGAGCGATTTAAGTAAAATATTGATATAGGTGATGGCTGATTAAGCTACTAAAAATGAAACGGAAAAAGTAATTCCGCTAAAGTAAAGAAAAATTTGAAAAATTCAGACATTTTTTTCAAACACACTGTTGAAAATATTTTTTTCTCTTCTAATTTGGTATCACCTTCCTCCTATTTTGAGAATACGTTTTTCTTAATTATTTGAACGGATTGCAAATGGATCTTCAATAGTTCTTACGTGATAAATTTTTTTATCAAACCATATTTTACGGATCGTAGCAAATTTGATTCCATCGTGATAACGATTTTTATTTAAAAAAAAAATCCAAAAAATTGGATTAGGATCGGATCAAAAATAAAATTTTTTTTTTTAGTGTTCGCAAGGGAAAAAACCATATTTTATCGTTCTCTGAAACCTTATTTTTTCTATCAACATTTTTAAATAGTTAAGTAACGTTGTAGTTCCATAGGACGGAGACCTTGCATCAGATCTGGAAGTTCTGATTTTTTACAGAGTTCTTTGTGATGGTGGCCTAATAAATAATCCAAGTTTTCTACTTTGAGTGCCAATACATGAACAAAAAAAAAAAATCAAAAATTTCAATTGTATTCTTTCAGCTGGGAGAGGCAGTTATATAAAAAGTGACTTGAAACAGAAAAAAAAAATATTAAAGAACAGTCTTAGTATCTAGTAGATAAAAATGCTTAAGCTATGCTCTTTGGTCAGAAATTTATTCCATACAAAAGTTTCAATATTGCAGTTTTCGTCCAGGATAAACCTTTGACATCGGATCATACTTACCCTATATAAAAAATGCATTTTTGTAACACTTTTTGCAATTTCTTGCATATTTCGTCATGAAATTTAAGTCGCAAGCCTCAGATTCGGATTCAGCGACCTGGTGAACATAAAACAGAGAAAAATCAAAACTACCCCACAATTTGCACTCCCTGTACCCTATTGAGCACAAATTGACTGGATTTTTCGAATTTCGTAGTTTAAGAGGAAGACTAACGATTTCTCGAAGATGAATGGTGGTATTTTGAAAATTCAAAAAGTATTTTAAGGAAAAATGTACATACTTCAGAATAATCATAAACATTTTTTCCAAAAAAAATACCTCGAGAAAAAATAGAACCCCAAAATCGCATCAAAAACGCATTTTTTAAATCTTTAATTTCGAATATCTCAAAAACTAGACTAGAGCTGGAGCAATTTTAAGGCCAGATTCGAAAAAAAATTTCAATTTTTTAATTATAGTAGCTACTTAGTGCTTTCGAGTGGTTTTTCAAAAACTGTAAAAACACGTCAATTTTTAACTACCGGTTTGTTGCAGGAAAAAAACTTATACAGAGATTAATTGGAAATTGTTTATACTTTCAATGGTACTTTGATGTAATTTTCGAATAATTGATAGTTTTCGAGCCATTAGGGAGAAACTCCAAAAAAATGCATTTTTTAGTATTTTTTCCATGTTGCGTCACGAAATTTTAGTCGCAAGCCCCAGATTTGGATTCAGTACCCCCAAAAACATAAAAGAGAGGCAAAATCAAAACTACCCCATAATTTGTTCGCTAAGAGCCTTTCTGAGTACAGACCATTTTTTTTGTCATTTAATATTCTTTATTATAATAGTCGTGTTATAAATAAACTATTGATATATCTTGAAAGACTGTTTCTAGAGAACTCTTGGGTCTTCTGCAGAAACTGTTGTAGACTCGAAATGATGTTAATTTCTCTAACTTTAAATCGTAGAGCAATCAGAATCAAGTTCTTCGGGCATAAATCAGCGATTTCTAAAAAAAGTGTTTTTTTTTTTAATTTTGTGCCATGTTGTGATTAACGCTTGGGGTCTAAGACTTGATTATTTACCAGACCAACATTAAAAACAACTCAAACAAAAAATTAAAACCACTGGATCTGATGCAAGTTACTAGACTATATGACTATAGCTTTCGATTATTTTTATTATTTCGAGTTTTTGAGTAGTTTACCTGAGAAAAATCCAACCGTCAGAAAAGGTCAAATTTCTTTCCAATTCGACCAAATTAGGTTTTAAGATAATTTCCAATAGGAACGTTTTTAAAAACTACTATCCAAATTAGTTTTAATCCCTTGAGAACATTTCTCAATATTTTGGACACTTTTTTTTCTTTTATTTTGTACATTTACTTGTATGTAATTTTCATACTAAAGTACACATTCAAGCACATTTTTAAGAACATTTCAAAAAAAAAAAACTTGACTCAGTTTCTGACTTTGACAGTTATATATTTTTTTTTTAATTTTATCCATGTTAAACAAACGGACCCCTGTGAGCGGGTGTTGGCTGAACTGACAATTCCAGTGTAAACTGATTCAGCTAAGTCGCATCAAATTTTAAAGCTAGTTGTAATAGCTTCTCTTTCCGGAGTATTTTTTAACATGCATCAGGGCCTTGTGTGACTTCTTATTTCATCATTCTGGAACAAAAGTATGCAGGGCAGACGATAAGTAGGAAAACATACTTTCATCAATAGATTTATCATAGTCTACTCCGAAAGTGTTGTTATTGAGCTTTTCACGTTGATTATAGAATAAAGCTTAAGTTTTTGGTCTGAAAGTAAACGAGGAGAAGGCCTTATAAGGTTTATGCTATCAAAAACTAATCAATTATCTTTCGACCAACAAATTATCATTATTAATAGCAATAATTTTCAGAATTACTCAATTTTGAAATACATGCTCGTAGTTGAGGAATTCATCTTCCTTGAAGTAAACATTTACTCCAAGAATGACACCGTGGTTAAGAACTGATGAGGAATTTCCCAAAAAAAAAAAACTGTTGTAACTTTGATTTGGCGAATTTGGTTTAAAACTTTACAGTCATAAAACGAATTTTTTAAAACATCAAGTGTTGGATGATAAGCATAGAAAGGAAAAGCAGATGAAAAAAATCAAAAGAAAAATTCTTTAACAGTAATTTATTCGAGGAAAGCAACT
Source organism: Dasysyrphus albostriatus (assembly GCA_946251815.1). Taxonomy (NCBI): domain Eukaryota; kingdom Metazoa; phylum Arthropoda; class Insecta; order Diptera; family Syrphidae; genus Dasysyrphus; species Dasysyrphus albostriatus. Next base: position 129,346,499 of record OX276336.1, on the reverse strand, counting down.
GAAGTGAAGCTTCACCTGTATCAGCTTTTTTAAGATGTTGAAGAATACCATAAAGTTAGAAAACGTCAATTACACTGATTCGGCCACCACATCGGCTTAGAATCAAGCATCAAGTATCAAGCTTTCGCAGAATGCTTGGTCTGGATAACATGGATGAAATGTATTTTTCAATGTAAAGAATAAACAGAACATGGATAAGGAGCCTTTTGAGCTGATGTAGTTATATGTTGTATGAACTTAACCATCACAGGTTCCCATTTATTGACGTCTGCGAAGTTAGCAGAGCAACTTTCACCCACTCAAATGGGACCTTGACAGGAATTAGCAGTTTTTTTGCATTTTTTTTTTTTGCATATTTCTATTCCCGATTTTACAGTTTGCCAAATAAGGGTGTAATCGAGTGATAATTTTTCTTAAACGTAAAAGATATAATTATTTTGACTGCATTAAGATATCTGGCTGATCTTAGGCTAAGGATATAGGTATCTGTCTGCTTTTAAAGTGCTGTTTAATAGTTGCTCAATGAACATTATAAGTACTAAAAATAAGAAAGTTTTGAAACTTTAATAGGAACTATAGCATAGAAGATACGATAATGGTTTGACAGCTATAAGATGTTTTCCTGAAATTTTGTTCCAGAGTAGGTCTTTGAACATTGTCAAAACAAGAAATATTAAAAACATTTTTGATAAAATGACTTACCCACCTGTTTTGCAACATTTATATACGCCACCTTTAGAAGTATAGTTCTAAGTTAGGTTGTATCAAATATGTAGTTGAAGCTTGATTCTAGATATAATGACGCACCGACCACAACCAGCGGTGTGACATAAATTATTTTTGTTATCTTTTCATCGTAATAATATCATGTTGATTAAATAGAACCTCAAACACCTCCTATTCCTTACTGACCAAAACATATAATTAAAAATTGAATATTTCATGACAAATGCAAATTTTGATGAAAATGTAGGCATACCAATTTGCGTTTTTCTTCTCCAGCTATGTAAAACCCTTAAGCAAAAGCAATAAAAACCGTTCAATTATAAAAATTCTTATAAGTAAAATATTATGTTGGTATGTAGGAATGTATATTTAGATTTTGAATCCTTGTAGCAATATTTTTTTCATCGAAACAAATGTTTCAAACCAAACAACATTTCCCACTTTGACAAACAGTAATTAGACATTAGATTAGGGCTATTTATCCACAAAAGTAATTAACTAACATGTATATCTACTCTTTGCTTTTGACGCGACATATACACTAGATATCTGCACACCTTGATAATGACAATTCACACGGCGTGGCGAACCAAATGAATTCTTTTGCTGCCAGCAACAACATGTCAGTTAGAAGGACAAACACCACAACTAGAAAAAAAAATCCTTCATAAAATGAACAAGTCCACAAAATGGAATAATGTATCCCGGTATACTGGTAACTTTTACCAACACATTGAAGTTCTTGGTTATCCAGCCAGTCTCTCACACAATATTATAAGCTAGCCAATGCGTGTAAATGGTTATAATTACTACCGAACAGACTATCAATTAACAGAAATTGCCTGCTTGCTCCCAGGACGATTTCCACACCTCCTTTTCCTACTGTTACTCTATGTCGATTTCATCATGATGCGGCCCGGCACTATGGTTGCCGCCAGTAGTATGCGTGATCTGCAGAAATCGGTGGCATAAAGGGTGATTTCTGAACAAGTGCACATACTAACCAGTTAACATAAACTTACACACAGGATGAGCGTATTAAAAATTCTGGTATTATCCTTTGGTGCCGTGTTGACTGGAGCCAAATGAAAATGAATTTGCCCCGTGTTTGGTTATTTAAAACACACATTTTCTCACACGAGCTGATTGAGGTGGCTAGGCATTGGACTGATCCCATCCTCAAACTGTAAATCTATATTACTTTCTACATGTTTTATCCCTGTGATGGGAAATCCAGTATAAAAACTTTGCCTCCACAAGGGAAACCGCCCAAACATCGATGTCCTTTTGCGTTAACATGCCTCCCAGCTCTTACTAGTAATAGGTAATTGCTATGGTGGTGCACTCTGGTGGTAGGCTAGTGCAACCATTGAATTTTACCAACTAACAATGAGTCAATCTGAGGGAACACCTTATGTGGGGTACAACACACCATAGGTTCTTCCTTGGGAGCTTAAGTGCGATTCGGTGTAGTTATATAGGTATATGCCCAAGGGTGGGTAGTTTATTAGCCTAAGAGAGGACGAACGACAATGGCGACAAAAATTTTGCTGGTGGCAGCAACTATATACAAGTTGCCCCGCACACCACTCCCACGGCCAACAAACAAGCAAGGACATCAGAAGTATACCCCAGATCCAGAGCACTGAAAAGGGAGAAAGTGTTTGGTGGAAGTTTTGTATGCAAACGTGCAGCATACATACCTATACATAAGCAAAACGCAGGAAGTGTAGTTCCAATTTTATATAATTGCACTGTTTGTTATACGAGTATAATGTACACACGAGTATATGAACACCAAAAACGCACCGTAATCAACTTAAAAGTTTTTCCATTATAAAAATTGGATGAAAAACTATATAAATGTAATTTATATTCTTTTAAACCTAATATCTGGGAATTCCATCGGAGAATTAAAAAAGTATTTGGGTAGCTTGGGAGTTATTATCAGTTTTTAGGTAAATGTTGCTGGTCGAGCTATAGCCTAGGAAGGGAGACACAATTCCTAGCCCATAATAGTCCCTTTTGACGGGAATATAATAATATACAGTATTTCCCACTTATTGGCAGCTCACCTTAATGATTCTTCCAGTTAATTGATCTTCAATAATTGCAGCTAACATTCAAAAAACGAAGTTTTAACCAATTTATTAAGAAAACTAGATAAAATGGTTTTTGCGTGTTCAAAAATATTAAAAATGGTCAAAAAAGTGGATATCCCATCCTTTGACATACAAAAAGTTAAATCCTGAAAAGCTACAACACTGAAATTTTACCTGAAAGTGCTAACAACACCTCAACACTTAATTTTTAAGATACCAATCGTTTTTTGATCATAGAAATTTTCCACGTAATTTAGGAGCTTTCCTTTTATTAAACTTTTCCCTAGATTGGGCTCCATTTTTGAAAAAGGCCTCCATACGAAAAGATTAAAACAATGATTCCTTAGCTAAGTAACATCTTTAGCATTTCAAAAATAAGTAACAAATACAAAATAGGGTCTTCCCCCACAAAAAGTGCAGGGATTTCGGTGTCCTGACCTAAATCTAAATCTTTATTTAAATCTAAACCTTAATCTAAATCTAAAACTAAATCTAAATCTAAATCTAAATCTTAGTCAAAATATAAATCTAAATCGTAATCTAAATCCAAATCTAGATCTAAATCTTAATCTAAATCTTAATCTAAATCTTAAACTTATTGTAAATCTAAGTCAAAATATTGAAAATGGATGCCCCATTTTGTATTCCTTTTTCGAGCAGCTTGGTTCGTGTTCCATAGTAAACAAGTGCCTTACATACGATGTTGGCAAAAATGGAAAGGATTTAAAATTTTCTGCCTAGCCCGATTGGGCAATGTGAGAAGCACTTTTTCATGATAGCAGATACTTTTTGAGGATTTGGCACTTCTTCTTCGCATGATCTAATACGAAGGCGGAGGGCGGGTCAATAAGTCCGTGACTTTTGGAATAAAACACAGATTTTTTGATAAAAAAATAATTTTATTTTTCAACGTAGTCTCCCTTGAGCTCTATACACTTTGTCCAACGCTTCTCCAATTTTTGTATCCCTTCCAAAAAAAATGATTTGTCGAGGTCCTCAAAATAGGCCTTTGTTTTGCGAGATGACTTCATCATTGGAGTCAAATCTTTTTCCACCAAGCCATTTCTTCAGGTTTGGGAACAAGAAGTAGTCGCTCGGAGCCAAATCTGGAGAATAAGGTGGATGAGGGAGCAATTCATAGCCCAATTCATGGATTTTTGCCATGGCAACTGCACATGTGTGCACCCTTGCATTGTCTTGGTGGAAAAGAACTTTTTTCTTGGCCAAATGAGGTCGGTTTTTTTTCAAATCGTCATTGAATCGGTCCAATAAGTTGGCATAATATTCCCCATTGATTGTTCTTCCCTTTTGAAGGTAGTCAATGCGGATTATCCCGCGTGCATCCCAAAAAACAGTCGCCATTACTTTATTGGCTGACAAACCCACCTTGGCCTTCTTTGGACCCGATTCACCCTTAGAAACCCACTGTTTTGACTGTTGTTTGGTCTCTGGTGTGTTGTGATGGATCCATGTTTTGTCCACGGTTACAAAACGGCGCAAAAACTCCTCCATATTGCGACTAAGCAACCCCAAACCTTCCTGTGAAGTTGTTACACGATTGCGTTTGTGGTCGACTGTGAGCAAACGCGGCACCCATCTTGCGGAAAGCTTTCTCATGCCCAAGTGATCATTCAAAATTGAAAACACTGAGCCATGCGAGATCCCTACGGCTTCCACAATCTCTCGCACTTTCAATCTTCGGTCGGCCAACACCATATCGTAAATTTTTTCGATTGTTTCGGGTGTAGACACCTCATCTAGGCGTCCAGGACGTTCGGCATCTTCATTGCTTGTACGGCCACAACGAAATTCAGTAAACCACTTTTTTACCATTGTAATCGATGGTGCAGAGTCCCCATAGTATTTATCAAGCCTAGCCTTGGTCTCGGTAATGGTTTTTTTTCGCAAGAAATAATGCTTAATAAGCACACGAAATTCACTTTTTTCCATTTTCTCCTCAAATTAGTGAGTAGTCTGATAAAAATAGCTGTCAAACACAAACTAACTGACGCAGCAAGTTTAAATTTTGACAGGAGTCAACTGACAGATGCCTGTTGACAGGAGCAGTGTTGCTGTTTCAGTAAAGAGGTCAGAAATTCAAAAAGTCACGGACTTATTGACCCGCCCTAGTACCTCTAATGCTGATACGAATCAACCAACTGAACTTCCTTATCACAGTCAAACGCACTAACCATTATGAGTTTCCAAGCTATCTAAATTCTAAACGAACCTGCTTTGGCTTTCAAAACGAAGGTCAAACCACTTATTTCGCATTCGACTTTTTGTGTCAGATTTCTATAGGTAACCTCAATAGCTTTTAATTCACATGAAACGCTTATAGCTACTTTTTGTATTGCAACTTCAAATCCCACAAACATGAATAGCTGTTCAGTTAGAAACCAAATACAAAATATATGTAGAAAACTATATTTTGACTTAATAAAGGACGCACTTCACAATTATATCAAAACCAATAGTACCAACTATCTATAGAATATAATCCTTTTTGCATGTCAATGCCAAAGCTTCTCTAAAGTTCCGCCGCACTCTAATTGCTCGAAAGGATTCCAGGCGAAAAACTTTTTACCAAATTACAAAACTCTAACTTTATATTGTTTTCTCTTTCTATAACTCTCTCTGTCTCTCTTTAACTCTTATATTCTACTCATACAAATGTAATGTGGTAATTGAAAGTGAATTGAGTAAAACGGGAATAATTGCAAGGGCTATGACTAACTGTATAACTGCATTTTATGAAAAGAGACCGTTTTATATTAAATTTATTCCAGGCTGTCATTTAAATATACATGGATTCTTTGTTTTTTTTTTTAATTTTGTTTTTGTTTTCATTTTGTTTGTTTTGTTGCTTTTAACAATGTTTTGTGCGGTTTAAATCCTTTTTTCGATGCTATCGTGTCGGTAGCACTGGTGCTGGCTACGGCAGCGCCAATAAGTTGCAACACTTAACTCTAAGTTGAATGCAAAAACGAAAAGTTAGTTAAGTATTTCTAGGAAAATTAACTTTGACATTGTTTTGACGTATAAATACTGAATGGCGACACGGGCTCTTTTGTTTTTGTACCTATATAGCAGAAGAAGACATGAAGACAGAGAAATCTTCTTTGGTAGTTTTGAATGAGAAGTTTTGCAATTGTATCTGCATATACCTCTATACCTACATATACATCTGCTACCATAGGTTTAGAGAAAACTGAAAGGGGATCATTTCTTTGTCAACTTTCTTAAACTGATTTGAAATGAAAAGCCAGTAAAGTTTATTTTTGAATGATAGTAATGTGAATGGTGTGATTGAGTAAGTGAACGTTATCTTTAAGATAGCAGACAAATTTGAAAAGCATTTTGAATTTTCTTTGTTTTTGTTATATAAAAAAAAGCAAAGTTGTTTTCAAGGCCTCGTTGATCGGCTAATGTTCCTTTTAGTATAACAGCTGACAGAAAATTATTTTACTATATGAGAAACCAAAATATGAGTAAATGTATATGCGTTGCGTTGTTGCATTGAATACAAAGGTCTGAGGTATTTGTTCATAGTCGACGGCATTGGTGGAAATTAAATAAGTAATTTTTTCAGCTTTTGTGGCAGCAAATTTCTTTTACTAATAGATAGGTACTATTGAGCCAGTGGTTTTGTGGTGTTAACGTTTGCAAAAACAACTTTCATATTGATTGTTCTAAAATATTGTCTAATGGTAGATCAACAACAATTCCAGGGTCTCAACCACATAGCATCTTTTAACCAACTTGATCTTCTAATCACGCCTACCAAGTTGTTTGAGGTGCTATTCAGCTTGTGTATTTACTGGATGGCAGCACTTAACGCAGGGCCGGAGCTAGAATCTGATTTAAGGTAGGGCAGCGAAGAAAAGAGGTAGGGCAGAAATCAAAATTTATTTGTATGTTATCTGGCAACAATATTATATAAATATAAAATATAAATAAAATATTAACATAAATATAAAATTTTGGACTACAAAGTTGATAAACAAAATTTCAGTGATTTTGAAGCAAAAAATGGGCGTACTTCAAAGATGATTATTGTTAGTTATTTGTTTCTTTTACCTCTATTAGGAATATACAAACAAATTAAAAAATATTAGAAAAAAGCATGATTATTGGAAATTTTGTGTGAATTTTTAAAAAAACTTTTTTAGGTAAATTTCAAAATTCAATTTACAAAAAAGTAATCGTTCCATGTCTAACTTATAGCAGATATTTTTGAATGAACCATCATGTATCGAATACGAACTTATTTATATTATTTTAAAATTATATAATAAAATTAATAAAAAATCTTGAATGAAATTTTTGTTTGTGATTTCAAATCATCTTAATAAAATTTTTAAGGGACCATACAAAATTCAATGAATGACTGACTTCCTTAACGATCTTGGCTATCGTTTATTAATATGAATGTATAATTTTGTTATTTTTTGCAGGCAATACTTCTCTTCAATTCACTCCTAAGAATTGGGTATGGTACAAAATTTGTATGACCTCATTAAAAAAAAAAAAAAATTACCTACACATTTTATTCAAGGTTTATTTTTCAATATTTTTTTTGGAAACGATAAAATAGAAATTTTGCCAAAAGTGGGTGTGGAAACAAGTTTTGTATAGAAAATCTACTAAAAATTAAATTATCTACAACTTTTCAAGGAACACATCCCTCATTTATATCAAGTTGTGACTCTTAGATGACCTTTTTCAAAAAGTGGACCAAGTGGACCAAAAGTTTCCTTATTCTTGTTATTCTTTAATCATACCTGAAAACTTTATTTAAATCATTTGACTGCTTCAGATTTTAAAAGTTTAAGACCACCTATCCACATAACTCGAACTACTGTGTTGCGGACGTTATGACCAAATTTTTTGTTAAATCTAGAAATTTTTGTTTAACTTAAATAAATTAGCCATTTCCTTAAAACTGGCTTTTTTGGAAGTGATGTTAATTGTGTCGATCATTTATAGTATTTTAAAGGAAGGGCAATAATCTCTATCCGTTTATACGGGAGATAAAATTTTGTTTAAACCGAATTTAAAACTTGTTCAGCAACATTTGCAATATCATGCTCTATATCTTCAGTTCTTAAGGTTTAGGTGCCAGTTATAGCTATCATTGAAATTCGTCATTGACAATTTTAATGACCACCAATAGTGTAGAAAATTGTTGCAAACTAAAATCAATGGAATTCATTCATTTGTAGTCGTGGTAGTCAAGAACGTAAAGTAAGTAAAAAAAATATACCCTGAATAAAAAAATGCACATATCCTAAGTACCCTTTGAGAGAATTCATTTTCACCACCGGTTTTAGGGCGGTCATAAGGTGGGCTGTACGTCGTTTTTGTTTTTGTGAAGAAAATGCAGTAAGGCCTTAAGAGTTAATTAGGTTTTCATAAAATACTGAGAGAAGCAAAAATTATACTCAATAACTTGTTTCTTTTTTGTTTTTAATAAAATGATATCAAATCGAAAAGAACTCAAAAATTAAAAAAAAAATGTCATTTGGTACAAAATTCTCTAAAACCCTTCATAAGCACAAGATTAAATTTAAATCAGGTTAAAAATTCTTGTTTGTATAGGTAACACATTTTTCGAAATCACTTTTACTATGGTTCTCCACTGCTTAGGGGTAGAATTACAGGTTAAGAGCAAAACTAACATAAATTTATACCTGAAACATACCGAAATTCGAGCGGGAAATCGGCATTTTGTGTTATAACAACATATCTGCTCTGCCATTTTGACAAATGAGTGCTGAAACACATTTAGTGCATGCAATTAATTTCTCTTTATATCCAACGCTGGCAAAACGTAGTAGGCTATCTTTTAAAAATGGGGTTCTTACAATTTCCAACAGAAAAGGCCTACACGGGTAAGAGCCCGATTAACGAAAAAAAGATAGCGGATGTCTTAAGAATTTTTACCTTATGTGCCTGAAGAGAACCAAACGTTTTATGAGGATAGTAAAAACTGGCCCACATGAACTGGCTTGGAATGGGTGCAGGGAAATAATTCCACGGGCATCTGCTCTACAGATACAGGGTTGGTCCTAGAACACTTCCTTGTGGTACACCGGCTTTACTTTTCTTTAGTTCCGAGTAACCCCGTATCTGTTATATACAAGGTATATTCCAGTGGACATCAACGCTTTCATGGCCACCTTTGCTGATGATACTGCAATATTGGTGCCAGATAAATCCGTTACGAAGGCTACACAAAAACTGCAAAATGCAGTCGATAAAGTTAGTGATTGGACGCAAAAATGGCGAATCAAACTAAATGAAACAAAATCGACGCATATAAACTTTACAAACAAAATAATAAACAATGTTCCAGTTCTTATAAACAATACAGCAGTACCTTACTCCAATACTTCCAAATACCTTGGAATGACTTTGGATGCAAAGCTTAAATGGAAAGAGCACATCAAAAAGAAAAGAGACGAACTAAACTTGAAGTACAGAAAAATGTACTGGTTACTAGGAAAGAACTCTGACCTATCTATCCAGAACAAGCTAATGTTATATAAGCAAGTACTGAAACCCGTTTGGACATATGGCATCCAACTATGGGGCTGTACAAAGAAAACAAATGCTGAACCCATCCAAAAATTCCAAAGCAAGGTCCTTCGCGGAATAATAAATGCCCCTTGGCATATAAGAAATAGCGATCTACATCGTGACCTTCAAATTGAAATGGTTACAGAAGTGGTTGAAAAACACGCTGTATCACACAATCAGATACTTCAAAGCCATATCAACTCCGAAATGGGGACCGTCTTATATGTACGAGACAATGTTCGGAGATTAAGAAGAACCAAGCCTCATGAGCTCATGAGCTGATGGTCTAAAAGCTATGGAAAGTGTTATAACTTAAACTTCCCACAATGCGACTCATAAATTAAGAAAGAAAAATCATTTGTCGATCTTCAATAGATTGGTCCTGATTCACCGGTGGTTTTGGTGCGGTAAGAGTCCCACACTACTCGGTACCGATTTTAACCGAGTGTCTTTTGAAGATTTCCATCGGATTAAAAAAAAAAAAAACTTTGAAAATTCTCTTTATTTATTCACATTGGTAATTACCAAAAAATATTCTTACGTAGTTACAAATCTAAGTGAAACTGACGTATTTTTGTTTGGCTTTTTTTTTTCCTTTCATAGCAAAATTAGAAAGACGTTCACTTTATATGAATAAAACTAGTATCGTCCAAAATATACCGTTTTTTTAGGACATTCTCTTTTATTGACATATGTGAACATAAATAGAATCTTGATCATTTGTATCTTGAAAAAAAATTAGACACAAAGTTCCCTGGATGAAGTAAAAGTGATAGACTTTTGGAGAATATTCAGATTTGATTCATTGAAATGAATGTTTTTCGAATGAGCATATATCCTTCGTTTTTAGTGAATGTTAAATGAACATTTGTTGGGAATTGAAGCAGCTAATGTGTCAGCAGTTACGAGTTACGACCTTCTAGTATTTAAAGTAAACAATAAATCGTGAGCCTTGTGAAGGACTTTACCTTTTCTAGAACGCCTTTGTCAGGTGGATATAGATATAGAATTTAACTAGTTATAGGTACCCACTTTTTGATGATGGTAGAAATGTATATGTATAGGTATAAACCTATTTTATTTGAGTTTATCTTTCGTTTATAATGTTTTCCACACGTTAAATGCTTCTTTGAAAAGTTAAATTAAATTAAAATATTAGGATCAAAAAACAAAAGCAAAAGGTGAGTGTTTATGAGTTAAATTATTTTGTGTGTCCTCAACTTTACCTACATATCTTTCTTTATCTAAATATATGCAACACAATAAAACATTTTGAAAACAAAAACTTTTGCCAAAATTGCTATCAAAATATTTGATAACCAGAAAGCCTTTTTTCCAAGGAAAACAGCAAAACTACCTGTCTCTTACCTCCAAATATACCTACGCATTAGGTATAGGCATGGTACACACACACACACATAAATATTGTACATGTATAATTATGCATACGTGAAGTGTGGCTGCCTATAAAATACTCATCTTTTGAAAAGAAGGACTCAAGCTAACATATTTGGGATACTTTCCTTTTACCTACTGCGTACCTATGTACCTACGTACATATTTATGTGAAGTACTCCCGAAGGCAAAATGGATACCAGAGTATTACCAGGGTATTACGTGCATTCACATGGAAAATATTCAAAGTTCTTTTAGTTGTAGTTGTATTCCCAATTCCCATCAGAACCGGTGCATGTGTTGTCCCCTGATGTGTCCTTTTTGCTATCCAGAGATAGAAAGGCTCAGAGAGAAAGAGTTAAGGTATACCTTCAGAGCCATCAGTTGAGTTGCCTCATCATCCTCTTTCTCCTCGAATGGGAATGCAAAGCTGTTGCATAGCTATCGGCCAAGTACGAAAGTCCAACGTCACATCAAATATGTAGATACGAGTAGGTAGGTTGGTATATGAATGTGTTTAAGGGTTATAAAGATAGTTATAGATGTGGATTTGGTCAAAAAGCGGCAGAACTCAGGGATGCCTGAGATTTTCAATGAATAATTTCCCTTTTGGCGTTTTTGCAACTGATTAAATTTCATCATATCTCTTTCTCCCTCTCCTTTCTCTCTTTCTCCATTCACAGATGGCCTCAGTCTATGTTTATCAGAGACACAAAATTATACAAATTTATATTTTTGGAGAAGAAATAATGTCCTTGCAACAAATATTCTTCCCTTTATATACCCCAAAGACACTGCATTTCCATGATATGGCAAATCCGCCCTCCTCTACCCTGTCAGGACTTGCAATGTGCTGAGGATTGTGCTTGTTCAAAATTATTGTTTATTTCTGACCTATGTGCTATGATATGATTACCAATACGCACACTAACAGCTTGTGCCCCAAAAACACTCAACAATTAACTGATACTGACATTTATGGAATAATACCTAGATATTATTATTTCTCAAAATCATTTCGTTTTAAGGGGAATGTGGGGGCCTGGCCTATGGCAGACCACCCTTTGATTTATACCGGGTAGGAACTGAATTGAATTTCAGTCGAATACTCTTTGAAACATTTCTCTTTATAAAGAATAATTTAATATGATATATAAATAATAAGCTTCTCCGAAAGGAATGTTGCCTTTAGGAACTCATCTGAGAATATAGAATAGATTTTGGTAGAAAGGAATTTTGTTGCCTTTTGTAAGACCTTCTTCTTTTCTGTCGACCTACATACATGAATTGCTTTTCTTATGCAAAATGTTTTGGATAAAATTTCAATTTCGAATAAATACCTTTCAGTTATGTTTAATTAATAATTTCTCTATAAGCCAATTACTAAATTGTTTTGATAAAAAGTTAGAAGTTTTATCAAGTCTAGAGTTCATTATAAGTGCTGAGAAGAATATTATTTAAAAATAATTTCGAGTGGGTTTATATCTAGTTTTTGTTAAATGAGTTGGTACAGAAAAATACCTTTACTAACTCAAATGTATAAGTTGCATAAACAATAAAACTAGCTGAACTGAATTTCCTTTTCATGATTCATAAAAAAAAATCAGATTTTGAAAACAGAAACGTATTTCTGAAAGCAAGAAGTGATTCAGAGGATCCTGTATCCTGTGTTGGGTTATGACCTCTTTCTTTTTCAAAGTTTCAAAGAAAAAAGAGACCTTAGGGCTGCTTTCCAGCCAGCTTACAAGGTGAATACATATATTCTCCAGAGCCATGACTTGGAAAACTGAGCCTTGCTTCACTTCGTCTACCTTCAGAATGCCATCATCAAATGGCGTTTGGGGAATCTTTGTTTCACCGAGTTCAATAATGATCATTTGGAAAATGCCATATTTAATCACCCAGCTAAGTGGGCTCAGTTCAAATGTTAATTACAAAGTTATTGCTCCAACTCAACTTTGAATTCTAAAAATAGAAGAAGAAGTCAGCAGAAGTCAATGGTATACCTAGTCTAGTCATAAAAACTGATACAAATCTAAATGCAAGAACATTTTATAATGTACAATCTTGTACACTCTATCGACTATTATTAAACGTGTTGGTCTTATACTTTACTACCATAAGATTTTATTTTGTTTTCAGTCGCTTACAATTACGAAATAGGGTCATATCGAAAATTGTATTGTTCAAATACGCCTTCATAAGTTTCACATGAAAAATGATAATATCTTTCGGACCTTGTGACCACTTGGAATCACACGTTGTTTTGTGTATCATAATATAGTAAATTTCTTTGAAGATACCGTTGAAAAGCGTGACTACTAAAGATTCGGCCCTTCACGCACTGTAAAGACTCGCCTAGTGCCATTGAGGCCGTGTATGCTCAAAGCAGAAGAAAATCAGTGAAAAAAAAAACAGAAAATGTTGTTGCGGGAAATTAATTTTTCCAAAAATCCATGTTTTGCATCATTAAAGAAGATTTTGGAACTGAGCGCATAAAAAAGAATCACTTGCGACCTGCTCTAAGTTGCACAGAAGCAGAAATGCAAACAAAATTAAAAGCTCTGATACACCCAGTACGCAGAAAATGGTCACAAAGAAACTCTCTTTACTGATGAGGAAATCTTTACCGTTGAAGAACCGTTAACTAAACAAAATGATTGAATGTATGCTCTGAAATCAAGGAAAGCAACTCAGCTCTTTCCGAGGGTTTGAAAGAAACCACTATTCCACAAAAGTTATGGTATGGTTTGGAGTGAGTAATGATGTTATTCCCATCATTTATTTTGTGAGAAAAGAGTCAAAACGTTATCATGCATCTTAACAAAAAAATATTCATCAACAAGCAGTGGGAATTCCAATAAGATTCTTTTCTAACTCAAAAGGTAAAAACCACACAATGGTTAAAAACCATTTCGAGCTTCGTTTCAAGAGATGATTGGGCAGCTAGCATGTCTAGACCTAAACCAAGCTGTGGTCTATTTAAGAGGGGAATATCCTGTTCTATTTAGCACTGAAAAATTGAAAAAAAGAAGCAAGCCCTTGTCTATGCAGTGGACAGTTTACAAATGAAGGAGTCACATGCTGTGATTGATGACTGGCCAGGATGCCCCAGGTCGTTTCGATAGAAAATGGCGATTATTTCAAATGAAGTCTTTGTTTAAAATGAAGCTAGTTATTTGACTAATAAAATGTATACAAAAGTTTTTCAAATATCAGTGAATTATTTTGTAATATTAATTTTTCATGTATGTATCAGTATTTTTTTTTTACTTCGACATTAACCACAAGAAATTGAGGACGATTAAACTACGCTGCCCAGTTTAATGATGAAAGAGATAGCTGAGATGCATCCACCAAGTATCTGCCAGGTATCCGCAGACATCCGCCAAGTATCTGCTAGGCGTCCGCCAGGTATCCGCAAGGCATCCACCAGTTATTTGCTTTTCATCCATCAAGTATCTACTAGGCATTCGCCAGGTATCCACCAATCGTCCGCAAGGTAACCGCTAGATGTCTGCCAAGGATTCAGTAGTCCACGAAGTATTCGCTCAACGTCTTCCGGTATTCGCTTGGTGTCCGCGAAGTATCCACTAGGCATCCTTGAGGTATCTGCTAGGTTTCCGCCAGGTATCCGCTTTTCTTCCACTAAGTATTTACTTGTCTTCTACCAGGTATCTGCTGGGTCTCCCCCAGGTTTTCTATGGGCGTTCACCAGGTATCTGCAAGGTCTCCGCAAGATATCTACTAGGCATCCATAAGGTATCTGATGGGCATCCACAATTTGTCCACCAAGTATTCACTTGGCGCCCACCTGGTATCTGCTAGAGGCATCCACCAAGTTTTCACCGGTCGTCCACTAGGTGTTCACTTGGCATCCACAAGGTCTGTCAGGTCCTAACTAGCAATTTCGCTTCTAAATTCCTCCATAAATGCTTTTCATTTTCATTCAACCTATATGCATATAAGCATTGCATAAAACTCCATAGAGTAATAAAGATGACCTTTTTCCACTCCTATTGTACCTTTATTGAGTTAATTATAAGAGTCTTAAGGAAGTTCACATTAAATTAAATTAAAAAAATGTTGGTACGTCCAGGAAACGAACCTGTGTCTTCCGAACCAATTGTCTTGCTCGCTTACTGCTCCATCAATCTCAGATATATAGTTCAATGCATTAAATTAGAACCACTTTTATCTTAAATTGTCTCGTATGAGACAAGAAGCAAGAATTAATATAAAAAACTTTGTTCGAGAAAAATATTAAATAAAAATTGGTATGGCTTTAACAAACACATATTGTTAAATGAATAAATAGATTAATTAAATAATACCAACCCAAAACATTGACAATAATAATAAATATATTTGCTGGTGCTAAATTAAATATAAATTATAAAATGGCCAATCATAGCTTGGCGTACCATATTCACTTATACAAGCATTATAGAAACAAAGACTAACATAAGGATTGTATAATAATTTTACTGGATTACTGTTGAAGCTAAAGTATCTTGGTTATTTCATAAAAGCTGTATAGAGAGATTAAAGAAACATTGGTACATCGCTTGTATCAGGCTGATATAATTTGCAACAGAAAATATTTAAGGATTCAGTAATGCTCCAATAAGGTAGTTACTTTCTGTCAGAGGGCTAAATGGAGCGCTATAGAAACAAATAACACTTTAATGTCTGAATTGCGAAGAAATTTTGTTTTTTCAACTATTTGTCCACCTGGTATCCACTTGGCATACACCAGGTATTCACTAGGCATCCGCCAAGTATCCACACTAGATTTCCACTTGGATTCCGCTAAGTTTCCGATAGGCGTCAGTCAGTTATCCGTTATTCATCCACCAGGTATCCGCTAGGCGTCCGTCAGGTAGCTTCTTTTTATTGAATTTATAAATAATTTTTGTAGGTCTCAAAATTAATTTTATCATCATAAAAATTACAACGACCTAAAAAAAAATTTTTGAAAAATCAGTTAAGAAAATCAATGCTCGATCTATGCCGAGAACAAGCTGAGCTTTAATGACAAAGTAGTGACATTTAATGGCGATCTGGTTTGCGAAAATTCCACAAATGAGGAGCCAAGAAACCTCTTGATCTTGAAAACAGCCTTTAAAATTTATTGCAAAAAAAAACTATATTACTTAAACTATAGATGACCTTTTATAAACATTTAATGATCTTTTAAATGGCATACCTTCTTTCTTTTTTTTTAAATAAGATACCCAAATGAAATTCCAAATAATTTTTTGTGATATTCCCAAAGAAATATGTAGCTCACTATTTAATGAAACTAGTTGATCAATTATCATAGTTTAATAGAAAAGAAAGCAGCCTTTTTTTGCGAATAACCTACCAATAAAATGCCAAAACCACGTTTTTCATTGTTTTTTATTATATTTCATATATGTCTATAGGTACATAATCCTGGTCCAATATTTTTCAAGTATTATGTCCTTCCAATTATATTAAGGCTCATAGCATAAGATGATCATCAATACCAATTTAAAAAAAATTCTTCCCTATAACAAACAATGTGTGCACATAAACAGAGTATCTGAGTTCCAATATAAAATCCTTATATAAGTTCCAATTATAAGTTTGATCCTACATCTCTTCCTCTAGTTCCTAAAAACGACAGAAAGCAATATTTACTATCGATTTTAAAATCTCAAAACACCATCCTTGGCCAACTAGAATGCAGCTATGGCATTAATCGCCACCGTTACCCATAACAATCACAATATACTATCACATTTTAGAGCCTTTTATGCCATTTGTGACCCATTGACTGCAGGATCAGTGATACCACATACACCCACAAAATGTTAACTTCCATAGTAAAAAAAAATAAGAAAAAATGCAAACCAACACTCACCTTTCCCTTGTTTCTATGATATTCGATGTCCTATTCCTGTCTAAACACAGGGAGAGTGCAAATATAAACGTGTGCAGGGATTATCCAGCGTCCGATATGCGACACCATAAACTGAAATGAAATCCAATTGGGGTCAGTCGAATTGCTCCCGCAGAGACTAGGTATACTTAGATATAGAAATGTCCTTCAGAAACGACTAATACAACAGCAGCGATGGTGGAGATGAAGGTGTCGGTGGTGTGCCTAACACCCGTATAACAAGGAAACAAAATCCAAATGGCAAGGACGATGGATTCCATCACTATGCACTGGCTGCCGCTATACCACCAGCTTAATGTGTGTCCTTTAATTTGTTTATCTTTATTAGGTATATGACATCTCTATATGAGCATTTATACAAAAGGAAACATCGTCATAGCCGCGTAGAGAGTCTTGATGATACTATTTAAGGATGCACAAATAAAAATATTAAAACTTGAAAAAGAATAAAGCAGAATAGTGGCGGTGCGGTGGTTGGAGTTGGTTTTTTTTTTGTATGCATCCTTTGGAATTAGAACCAAGGGAGAAATTAAGATAATAAAATCCTCATTTCATTTGCTTGGCTAAGACCGCACACACAAACTGAATTATAACCAAACTACCAAGCGAGTGCTTTATGAGCAAACAAACTGAGCACTGAGCAACAGGATATATGGAATGGCGGCGGCCGATGGTGGCAGTGCCAGCGGCAGAAGTACGACAGCAGAACAAGCATCAGACCAAGCCATTTTTCTTGCAGCCATCAGGCGTGTGTACAGTGTACCAAGTTATACATTTTTTGCAGGACTCAAGGATGCAATTAGAATGCATGTTTATTTCGGGTTTATTAAAATCAGACAAAAGCAAACTTAAGCTACATAATTCATACAAGTATGTATGTTTGTAGAAGTACACTCATGTGCGAAATTTTTCAATCCGCATAGCTGCCGGAAAATATAGGATCATCAGTAGGGTGGTCTCTAACTCTGACTCATACTCAAGTTTATGTGTTCGACTCTGTGTCCCTTGCTCGTTGTGAAAATCTCAAAAACAAATATTGATACGGTAAAAATAATAAAAGAATAAAAAAGATAAAAAAAAAATAAAATAATAAGAGAACCTTGCATACACGACACAGAAAGATACACAGAAAGTTTAAGTTCCTTTTGCATTATAAAAGCTGCGTTGTGTTTTCAAAAGGATAAATGTATATGGAGCAAGGTTGAACGATGAACGCAGCAGGGATATAAGAATATTTCTGATGTTTGTTGGCTCTCTGTGTAGTATGTGCGGTTTGATACAAAAGAAAAGGTTTATAAGCGAAGGGGTTCGCAAATATTTGTTGCTCCTATAGAGATGGCTGAGAGTACCGTATATCTAGACAAACAAAACACACAGACAGAACAGACTAAGGCCAACATCAGGCATCCTAGCTATAAGCTGTATTTTGAATTGAATGTTCTTCGTCTTGCCTCTTCATTGCCATGCCATGTCATCGTAGGACAAACTCTAAAGGATTGTATGCAATGCATCTATATATTAATATTATGAAAGAGAAACAAGGATATATGTTGTGTAGAGATGGAGTTCATTTAATACCACACGATGGTCATTCCTGTGTCGTTTACAAAAGCTTATCGTCCTTAATGGTGAGCATCTAAGCTAAAGTATCTTTGTATACATACATGGGACATGCATCCCCAGAACTTGATGTCGAATGTGTTTGTTTTTGGCTGGCTGATCTGAAAGCACAATGCAGACGTGCATTAAGGTAATTAGTGTTTGCACCTTAATTCGCTTATCTCTTTCTAATCCGATGAGCTTTTTGTCTGAAAGAAGAAAACCATAAAACGAGCTATCAAGGCTCAAAGAGAAGTGGTTGTTGTTTTTGTTTTTTTTTTTTTGTAAAAAAGTCTTACTAAAATTTTGTAAATCTTTACAATAGAAAAACTATGCATGACAGAATTGGCCTTAAGCATAGAAGATATAAAGTTCATATGTATTACTTTTTAATACAGTTACATTGTTAACGAAAAAAAAACTATTTTACTGCTTATAAAATGGAAAGAAGGTATTCGGAGGAATCTTAACTGCAGACTTAAGTCCCGGATGTCAAATTACAGAAAAAAGTTTGTTATTTTCAATTTTCTCAAAATCTACTAAATATTGCCGATTTTAATGATTTATTAAAAATTGATAGCAACACATTTAATAGGTACTAAAAATTAAGATAATACTTATCTTAGCGTGTATCTAATAATTTAAGAAAAATTAATTAGAAAAAATCCAAAAATTTAAGTTAAAAATTTTTGTTCAAAAAATTATTTACGACAATTAATTCGATTAAAAATGGCTTTAGAGAGAGTTTTAGAATGACATTGTACGAGTATATATGTTACCGTTGATTTTACTATTTTTGATTAAAGTTAAAAAGAAATATATTTGTTTGTGACAAGTAAGTTAAAACTTTTGAAAATTCCAAATAGATGGCGCAATTTGATGGTGTTTTTAAGACGTGTGGTTTTCAATCTGGCAATACTTTTTTTCGGAGTTGGTCTTTTTAAAAGCTGTCACTTGACTTATGCTCAGTTTGGTTTACCATTTCATAGTGAAAAGACGTTTGCAAATCATACAAATTTACTACCAAAATAATGGTTCGGTTCGAGATAGCCAACATAACAATCAATTTATTGATGGAAACTTTTGGTGAGCGCAGTATCTCGCGCCATGGGCCTGTGGCGTGGTCTCCAAGATCATGCAATTTAACACCGCTGAACTATTTTTTGTGGGGTTATGTAAAGTCGCTTGTCTACGCAAATAAGCCCGATATAATATTGACACCTTGAAAGAGAATATTTGGCGCGTTATTGCTGACATACGGCCCCAATTACTGCAAAAAGTGGTCGTAAATTGGGGCTCTCGGCTGGAATTTATTTGAGCCAGCCTTGGTGGCCACTTGCCCGAAATTATTTTTAAAACATAATGAAAAACCCTGATCTTTATAGCTGAATTCTTGGCCATAGCATTAAATTTTATGCGTTTTATTTCTTCTTGAAAGCCACTCACCTAAAAAAAACACCCTTTACAAAATTTTTGAAATCTATTAAGTTGAATTGAACAACCAAAATCTGAACAATCCATCGTTGTTTGCAATAAAAATTAAAATGGTACACTGTGGCGTATGCGTACTATTTATCAAAACTATACAACTGGGCAAATCGCTGCATAAGTATTAGAGCAATGCTAAATTTGATTTGGTTAGATTTATTTAAGAAACAAAGATAACGGGTGATTTTTTAGCTGGTTTGGTTTTGGCAGCACTGGTTTTGACAGCTGACGTGTGTTTAGTACCTTGTGTCACTGTCAAACAGCTTCAGTTTGGTTTGCAATTTAACCATGGATCGTCTTACAAATGAACAACGCTTGAAAATTATTGAATTTTACTATCATCGCGCGCTGCTTCCATTTTATGGTCGGCATTCTCGACCTTCTGAGCAGTCTATTCGGAAGATTGTGACCAAATTTCGCACCAAATTTACTTTGTTGGACATTTAACCACCAAAACGTTTACGTACTGTGCGTAGTGAAGAAAATATTGCGGCCGTATCAGCTAGTGTGACAGAAGACTGCGAAATGTCGATTCGGCGCCGTTCCCAGCAGTTAGGCCTTTGTTACAGCACTACGTGGAAAATTTTGCGGAAAGATTTGGGCGTAAAGCCTTTTAAGATACAGCTGGTGCAAGAACTAAAGCCAGCCGACCTACCACAACGCCGAATTTTTGGTGAATGGGCTCTTGGAAAGCTGGCCGAGGATCCGCTTTTTTATCGAAAAATTGTGTTCAGCGATGAGGCTGATTTTTGGTTGAATGGGTACGTAAATAAGCATAATTGCCGCATTTGGAGTGAAGATCAGCCAGAAGCATTGCAACAGCTACCAATGCATCCCGAAAAAGCCACTGTTTGGTGCGGTTTATGGGCCAGCGGCATTATTGGGCCATATTTCTTCAAAGATGATGCGAATCGCAGCGTTACTGTCAATGGTGAACGCTACCGAGCGATGATAACAAACTTTTTTTTGCCCGAAATGGAAGTTCTTGACTTGCATGATATGTGGTTTTAACAAGACGGTGCCACATGCCACACAGCACGCGAAACAATGGCGCAATTGCGAGGCGAGTTTGGTGAACAGTTAATTTCACGTTTCGGGCCGGTCAATTGGCCGCCTAGATCGTGCGATTTGACACCATTACATTATTTTTTGTGGGGGTATGTCAAGGCTAATGTCTATAGGGACAAGCCCGCTTCGATTGACGCACTGGAAGCCAACATCCATGCATTCATTCGTGAGATACCGGCCGATATGTGTGAAAGAGTATGCCAAAATTGGACTCAGCGGATGGGCTACAACATTTGCATGAAATTATCCTTAAACATTAAATTGCAAGGTTCAAACTATCGATTCAAATAAATATTTCATTCATTTTTTCGAATTTTTTGTGTTTTTTTTTAAAGTTCTAAACCTCTTAAAAAATCACCCGTTATATGCCGTTAAAATTGAGATGGTATAAATTAATTTAAAGGTTAGATACTACAGATATGTCTAAAAAAAACTGCAAAAAATTAAAAGGTCAAATTGAAAAAGAGATTTTTCTTAAAAAGCCTGGCAGGACGTATGTACTACATACACTCAAATGATCTTGAATTCAGTGATATATAACTTATGACTCGAGAAGTATTTTTGATTTGGGCTAACACAATGGCCAGAAGTCTGGCTTGTTTCTAAATTAAGTTTTTTTTAATTCAAAAATTGTTTTCAATTACAAAACTTAAAAATAAAAAATATTTAAAAAAAAATATTATTATTTTATCAAAAACTAGAAAACGTAAAATTATATGGTTTTAAAGTATTCAAAAATAAACTAAAAAATCGAGTCTTTAATAATTTTATTTTTTGTAATTGTTTTTTTTTAAACCATTTTTTGCCAAACACCGTTATCAAAAGAACTCTTTTTGAAAATAAACCAAAAGAATGGATTTCTGGCTTTTCAAAATGCTGTAAAACAATATGACAAATGTTGCCGTTATTTTTTAATAAACTTTTTTCTATTATAAGGTTGTTTTTTTATAAGGTTTCCCTTCCCCGCCAAGTAGGTGGAATGCGATATTTTTAATTGGTGCTTTATGTCAAACAAAATGCCCTTACAAAAATAAGCGGTTCAATCATTGACTCCGGTACAAGGACTATTATAGGGGATGACGAAAACTTGAAAAAATTATAGAATATTGTTTTCTTCATTTAAACCAATTAAGGCAATAGATATTCCTTTTTATCTACCACCCTTATATGCATTGCATATGCTTAAGACCAAAAATGCACCCAAAATAATTTTTGCTTTTCCAAAAATCGGTTATGGTTTCACTGGCCATTTTTCCTTGTTGTTGGTATATCTCAGGAACAAAGCCAAATTGACAATCTTACGTTGTTGTTGTTCAAAATTAAATTTCCTGTCGAAATGAATGGTTTTTTCCGAGTTTTAGCAGGAAATGTGAACAAAAATCAATAAAATTAAAATGCATGAATGGTTCCCTATGAACCTGCACTAATGTTACAGACTGAGGGTTTAAGAAACTTGTATTTAATGAAATGGATATTATGAGAGAAAATTGTTTAAGAGCATGAAATACAATATTTTAATTAGCTAAAATAACTCATTTAATAGTTTGAGGAGATAAAAAAGAAAATGGCATCAGAATTCTTAATCACCTATGATCTGCTTAGAATCAAAAGCAGCTTATTCTTATTTTGCATTTCTTTCAAAAAACATATCAAAACAAAAGTGTTGGCATTACTTAAATAAAACTACAATTACATTAAGTTCTTAAGTACTTTCCCTTTTGGTAAATTCAGTGAATTTGAAAAGATTTGATGGACTTTTGTAGTTTTTAGGATTTTTTTAAATTTGTCTTTAATGGTCCAAGAAAATGTGGAGTAAGCTGTTATTCACTCTAAATTAGTTGTATACAAAAAATTAAATCGTTGAACAGGTTTTTTAAAAAAATATTTTATATATATCAAATTCTTTTAACATTTTTAAGGAACCATTTTGGTACGTAAATCTTAAGCACATATTAACATAATGTATTTTCATATAAACATAAAATTTCAAGAGCAAAAATTGTCAACACTTTTTTAAATTATCAAATTTTCAAAAAAATAATTGAACACTCTCAAAAACCCAAAAATATTTAGATCAATATTTTGGGAAAATAACTATTCATTCAGTCTGTAACATTTCCTTATGATACAAAAAAACCTTAATGTTAGTGACATCTACCAAAATAAGCTTAAAAATACCAGCAGCTTGTAGAAATCAGTTAAAGCTTAATTTTGGCGCCAGTTGAAGCTATAATTGAAACTTACTATTGAAAATTTTAATGAATGATTTTGAGACATTTAGAAAGCAAAATCAATAAATTTTTTGTATAAACAAATTATGCTCAAGATGTAGTCAATATTTCTAATCAAAAAAAAAATGCAAATAGGCCCAACTTTTCACATAAAAAGATTTTTCTTATTTCAGTGATGATCATTATGAATTCTTAAAATTATTTTTATGTGGAAAATTGGACCTGCTTAAAATTTTTTTTCTGATAAGAAATACTAAAAAAGTCTTAAGCTTTATTTGTCCGTCAAAATAATTAATTATTTTGCTTTTTTAAATGTCTCAAAATCAATCATTTAAAATTTCAATGATTTGACTCAATAAACAATTCCGTATACTTCTTTTGAAAAAAGTGCCAAAAACTGTTTATTTTAATAAAAAAAATAAAAGTGAGGCTTTTCAAATGTTACGGGCTGTATTCCTAGAATCTTCTGAATAAAGCAATTATTAAAATCAGAATAATTTTTATTTTGAAGAATATCGAAAAAAAAACAAAACTATTTTTTGGAAAAAAGTTTCCTATCCAAGGGTAGCCTTTTCTTAAAGAAATGTTTTCTCTTTTTAAGAAAAGCTGTTGAGCCGTTTTTGATAAAAATAAGATAATAAAAGTTACTTAAAAATATTCTATGGCTGCAACCTATATTTTTAGTTCTAGAAAAAACTGTTTTATGAAAATCGAACCAGCTGTTTAGGCTTGTGCCGAACAGCCTTATAGACAAGGAGTGTGACCCACTTTTTTCTGTCATCCCCATCATCGTTATGACAAGTCTGATCAAAATCTCGAATTTAATATTTTTACAAATGCAACACTGTGTTAAAAATATATCAGAAGTTTTAAAATGGACAAATTAAAGATTCTTAAATATGTTATAAAATTTTACATAATTTTTTTTTTGACTAAAAATTGGCATACGGATCTGATTATTAAAAGTCTAAGAAGCCACTTTAATTCAGAAATATAATTATTAAAATTTTTCCCTTTCTTATAATTTGTCACTGTTTTCAAAATATAGAATTTAAGAATTTTAAGTTTAAATAGTTGAGAAAAATTTTTCCTTTATCGATCCGTAAGGTAAATAACAACATACAAACATTTTTCATATTCTTATAATTATTTCAAAGTAAAATTTCGAAACAACTATAATGCCATTCAGGCAACCTTCAAAAGTTCATTAAAATTAGTTAAAATTAGAGTTTTCTACACGGAAAGAATTGAAAAATCACTAATTGAAAAATTTGCAGTTGCAATTAACGAATCATGTTTTATTCGTAAATCAAGGCCCAAATCCAAATTAATACTAAAACTGGTTATTTTACATTCAAAACGTAGCAAATTACAAAACTTGTTTGTTCGTGATTTGCAATTTGAATTCATGATTCAAACTTGTACTTTTAATACCAAAATACAACTTTTATGGCGTAATTTATTCCCCAAAACAAAAATTTCACAAACAGCTTTTAAAAATATTTCTTTGCGATAAATATTTTGTAGCTTACATTGCTCATTTTTCGTTATCTGATCCAAGAATTATTTCCGTGTCGTGAGAACATTAACTTATCTCAAAAATCATTGAACATCAGTTAAAAAGCTTTGTCTAGTCAAATTTTTTTTTTTCCAAAACCATTTCTTATGCTATTTTGAGTCTTAAGGCCAGAATTACGTTGAAAGTATTTGTCTAGGCTAAAACCAATTTAGATTGATTTTTGTTTTTATTTACCTTTAATCCTGATATTAAAACCAAATCTTTTCAAAACCTCTTAGAAAGAAATAAACAATAAATAAAAAGCCAAATAATAGACGCGTGATGGTCATGGGGGGCTTTAACCAAAAAAATTCCACATTTGAAAGTTCCACAAGTCCACAAAATATTTCCCAATAATAAACATTCCTATTCTCACTCAAACACATCCATTGCAAGAATTTCCTGTTGAATCTTTCAAAGTTTTATAAAAACACCTAAGACCAAGTTCCAAGAAAAGATTCAACCATTTTCCCTTGCATCACTTCTATTTGGTTATCAAACTTCAAATTGGATGGATATTCAAAGAGAAGGACTTAGAGCAGACATATTGTATTCCTTCCTGTCTATCGTTCTCAAGAAATACAACAGCAAAAAACACAATAAGTAATTTTCAATTCACTTTTATGCATTTTTAAAGCATTTTCTCTCTATACATATACTTAAGTAACGTATATGTATAGGTATTTCTTTCATGTCTGCGTGTCTAGGAAATTGACATTACCACTTGAGGTTGGGTCCTTGGCCTCGGCCTTAAATCTGAAAATTCCACAACATATTATTTTTAGTCTTCCCAATAGGTTTCTAGTGCTGACAATATTACCCTCACCACCTACACAATCGACATCACTGTGAATATGGCACACTTTTCACAAGAAATTGTCCTGAATTTCTTTCGACTTTCCTGGAATGGAATCGGATGCAAATATTCATGTGATATGTTCATTCGTAACGTCTGTTTCTTAAAACTTCCAGAACCAGGACGATAGAGTGAAAAGGAGCTGGGCGTGAAATGGCCAATCAACTTGAAATCGGGCAGACCGAGCAAATAAATAAAAAAAATCTTTCAAGGACGACGGACGACTTTTGAGAAGGAGACGTGAGTTTAGGAAATATTTGACAATTTACATATAGACATCTCAGTCGCAATCGATTAACCATCAGTGAGACTTGAATTGTTTGGCATTTTGCTCCTTTCTGGCTTAATCCATTATTATTGGAGAGATTTCAAAATGATTAGGTCTACACCAACAGTTAGGGCCATCGCCAGAGCCAAGGCAAAAGCCAACGATGAAGAGATATACCAAAACTCATCCATGGATGAGTGCCTAAAGTGAAGAAGCAGTTAAATAAATCACCTTTGGAGTTTACCGAGTTTTATTGAGTGTTTTGGGAGTGCTTGAGATTGTTAGCCCCTCGCCAATTCCATCAATATTACAGATATACTCGTATGTATGTGTTTGAATTTCTCAAGTGCCGCACGGAAATGGGCGTAGGTATACATGATTGACTTTTTATAGTTCGATTGTATGATGCGGTGCAGCCGGTTATGGTGGGTTGGGTGGAGGAAACAATTACTTGGATTTATTATGTCCAAATAGTTGTAATGAAAATGCCGATAAAATGCCATCGTAAAATATGTGGTTGACTGAGTATGAGTTCTTGTGGATTCGCTTTTGGTGATGGGTGGTGGTATGTGATTTTGGGGGTAATATGGTTGTGGTCTTGTGTTGTCAAAATGTGTATAAGAGGTAATCGGGTTTTAACGTGATACTTGACACTTAATGCGCCTTCGCACGAACAGGTCATTAATGTTGTTACAGATCATTGGGCAAACAGTAATGTAGCCGAGTAGAGCCTGGCTGAGGAATATACTGGAGCAGTAAAGTAAGAAATTAATCATTCTAACAAACAAGATGTTTATCTCTTATCCCACAGAGGTACAATTTTTTGTTTGATCATTTTTTTTCAAGTCAGTTAAAATTATTTATTTATCTTTTAGCAACAATTTTTAGAAATATGATATCTGCTTATTTTTGTACATAATCCATTTTGCTATAGTTTTTGTTTGGATTGATATGTTTATTTTTGTACTTGGCTAATACACTTTTTGAATGGAAAAGTACTCAAGGAGCTAACAAAAAAAAATCAGTGATTGAACTTTAAATATCTCGTAAAAATGAGGCATTAATAATTTCAAAAAATGCACTACAGTATGAAAGTTTGCCAGAGGTAATTTTAACTTTACTTTTTAAAATCAAGGAAAGCTTACCAACAAAATAAACACAACATTTTTGAGGAAATTGAACTCCATACAGTACTTACTCTCAGTTATAAAAAAAAAAGATGGCGGAAGTACACACTGTCCACTATCAGGAATAACCTGTCAATAATTTACAAGAATAACTTAGAATTCAGAGTAGGTATTTAACTTATAGTAAAACTGTATGCAATTGATATTTCATGTTGCTAAAAGTAATACAAAATTTGGCGATGGTATTTCCACCTCTATCGCTAGATTTTTACATCTCACTTTGTATTTTTTTTCCCGCGGGTAGGAGCAGGAACGAAAAACGCGTGCTCATAGATGTGCGAGACTCTTACTACACTAAAACCACCACCACTTCCCGATTGCAACTTAGTTGAAACTTATCTAGGAATTTATTTTTAACGAAGTTAAGTTACATGTTGCAGGTTACTTTCCGGTGAAATTTCTACTTATTTCGCGATCTTAAAGCGGTTTTCTTTTCACTGCGCTAAGTCGGAAGGTTTTGTTCTTCCCAAACGGCGTACTAAATTCAACTCATCAAGAATGTCAATAATTGATAACAATTCCTATTTCTATGTGATGATTAAAAAAAGTGATTTAAAAATGGACGGCTTAAGCTCCAACTTTCTACAGCAAGTGTATTTTTCTTAAAAGATTATACGAGTAGTATAGTGGAAAAGCTCTTCAGATGGGAGTGAGATGCAATTAATAAAAAATACCTAAAATATAAAATGTTTAAAAACAAAATGGCAACACAAAATCTACAGTTTTTTTTTAAAGTCAAAAATTCATTTTCCTATTTACTTTTCGAATTAAATTAATTTTGCAAAATTAATAACTTTCATGTCCTGACAGTTTAAGTGTTATTGCTGTTTTTTTTTTCAATTTTAAGTTAAAATTTTTGAAAATTGCCCATCCCGTCTTAAAGAGAAAAAAGAGACCTACAGGCGGAAGCCAATGATGCGATCTTCTTAAAATTTTGAGCTTAACGCTTATTTATGATTCTCCAAAGGGGAAAATTTGTTCAGCTTAAAAATAAGTAAGGTACGGCACGATTTATTTCATTAACTTTGAAATAGTTGAAATAGTGAAATAGTTTAGTTTTTCTTTTAAAAAAAGGTGAAATCCATATAAAAATTTTATGACAAAATTTGGAAAGGTGCATTAATTTTCTATTCAGAAAAACGCAACAATTTTGAAAGCTCGGTTCTTAAGATATTCGCATTTAACGGATTGAGGGAGAAAATCGTTAAAATATGGTAAAGTCGCTTTGGATGATAATATTTTACTAAATCGACCTCGATAAATTTTTCCTGACGTTTTTGGAATGGTGAGTTCATTTTCTACTCAGCACTGAAAGCCGCAATAATTTTGAAGGCTTTGTTTTGGAAATATCGCCATCCAAAGACATTAAGGTAGGTAGATGGAGGCAGAAAATCATTAAAATCTGGAAAGTCACTTTGGATTCTAATATTTTACTAAAAAGACATCGAAAAAAAAAATTGGCTTCGATGCATTGATTGGGTTTGAATAGACCTTTCCAGTAAGGTACGGCACGATTTATTCCATTACCTTGAAAAAAGTAGGTTTTTTTTTGAAAAAAGGCAATTGGTTAGCCCATGATTTTTTCCAAAATCCATGAAAAATTTTTGTGACAAAATTTTTACGTTCTTAGAAATTTTAGAAAGGTGTTTTAATTTTCTATTCAGATCTGAAAACCGCAACAATTTTCAAAGCTCGGCTTAGCTTCTTGTTTAGCTTAAAAAATAATGGTTCTTGGCATACAACCGTTAAGGAAAATCTTATATATCTTAAAAACGAATTTGATTTTGTGTTTTTTTACACAAGATAATACTTTTTGTTAAAAAACCGATATTAACGGTACCTGCCATATAACGATTTTTTTTATTTGAGCCATTAATGGCTCAACAGATTGCAATTAAAATTTTTAAATATT
Source organism: Dasysyrphus albostriatus (assembly GCA_946251815.1). NCBI lineage: Eukaryota > Metazoa > Arthropoda > Insecta > Diptera > Syrphidae > Dasysyrphus > Dasysyrphus albostriatus. Next base: position 129,317,598 of record OX276336.1, on the reverse strand, counting down.
AAAATTTGTATACTAAAGCTCTTTTTAAATGTCAATAAAATTGCATTCTAAAATTTTGAAAAATTTAAAAAAAAAAATTTTTTGTAAAAAACAAGAAAATTTTATTTTTAAAAATTCAATATATTGAACACGGGTTGATGATTTTTTTGAAACTGGGTTTATTAAATGAATATTAATATATATTCAAAATTGGCACCCCAATTTTTCTCAATTGTTACCAAAATTTTTTTTTCAAAAAATTAAAAAAAAAACTTTACAAAGATCTAACGAGTTGTTTATACCATCATCTTTTTCTTTTTTTTCTGTAATTACTTGCATAACTATTTTAAAAGTTTCAAGTTCCAAGCATCATGAACATAAGAACAAGTACGTGCAATCCAGTCATGCATAACCTTAATGTTTTAGCTTTTTGTCACATCATGTGCAGATGAATGACCATAATTATTTTCTAACTATTTTCATATAGTGAAAATTGGAAAAACAATTCATAACAGCTATCAACAGTGACTTACTTTTATTATTGTCAAATACTTTTTCTCAGTTTAACCAGAGAAAAAAGGATTCGATTGCAAAAACATTTTCAAAGGAAAAAAAGACAAATATTTGTAAAAAGCCCATAGTAAGGCGCCAGTTATAGCTATCATTGAAACTCATCACTTTAATGATTTATTTTGAGACATTTAGAAAGTAAAATCATTAATTATTTTGATGAATAAATAAGAATAAGGTCTTAATTAATATTTCTAGTAAAAAAATTTTCAAATAGGCCCAACTTTTGACATAAAAAGACTTTATTTATTTCAATGATTGAACTACCTTGCCAATGATCATTAAAATATTAAAAGTCATTTTATGTCGAAAGTTGGGCCTATTTGAATAATTTTTTGGCTGGAAATATTAATTAAGTCTTGAACTTAATTTGTTCATCAAAATAATAAATGATTTTGCTTTCTAAATGTCATGTTAAAATTTTCAACGATGAGTTTTGATGACAGCTATAACTAGCACCTAAAACTTTAAAAATATGTTTGAAGCTTGGTTCTTCCAAGAGTGAGAAGGGACAAATGGCCCACACTTCCCCTCTCTTTATGGCGCCTATGCTTTCAGTAAACTTTCTTGTGGAAAAAAATTAATTGATGGAACTACAATCATTAGTAAAAAAAAACTCTTCCCTCTTCTTTATTTGTCAACAAGAATGAAGCTAGGAACGCACTTTCTATTTTCTGTCGTAGTGAAAAAAATTATCGTAGCTTTGTAAGATTTTTTAATATTACAATTCATTCAAAATGGATTGAAATAGAAAAATAAAATGTGACCCACTGTTGGGTCTAAGCACTTCAATTCTGGCGTTTTAATGTTTTGCAAAAATGTCGTATGTTAAAATTTTGTTTGCAAAATCTGCATTGGTTTTTGAGGTCATTTTAATTAAGTAGTGCATATTGCAGCACTTAATTCCCACCTAAGTAAGACGTAATTTCTGTATTAGATTTTCGTAGAGGACGTAATTTCTATATCATTTCTTTTGAGGTGGTGCTATCTTGACGTCAATATTGAGCACCAAAATAAGTCTGTAGGGGGAATGAATTGAGTGCTTGTTTAGCTAAGACCACAACCAAAAAGATTTTGTTTACTTTTTTTACATTTTAATGCTTTAGATGGAGCTAAGTTTTAAGTGCAACAAACAATAAATAGAGTAATGAACTTATTTTAACTTCAGCAGCTGTCTGTGTAGGTACTGTTAGCCATGATGATAATGAATGTATAAAGTTAGCTAAGCAACTCCCACGGATTGAAATATTGACAATTTTTAATTTGACGTTCTATAATTTTTAAATTTTGTTTAGTGTTTTGCTGACTTGTTGAAAATTGGGGAAAACTTCTCTAACTTAAGGACTTATGTTTAATAATTTCCCGGTGACCACGCTCTATGCAATTCACAGCGAAACGATCACGGTGAGTACTGAACTCACAAAATATTAAATATTTATAACGCGGCTAATCCGAAAAGTTTAAAAATGTCTACAATAATTTGACGTTAATAACAAGTTGTAAAACATTCAATTTGATCGTGCAATGCTTTCTATGGGCTTTTGGGAAGGATCTCAGGATAATTTGTTGTTGATTGCTGGTTGTGATAATTTCGAATTTGTGGTTCTATGTTTTCTAAGTTTGTTTTTTTATTGAAAAGTTTTAAAAACTTCTAAAAATAAATATTTTGTTGCTTAATAATTTGCAGCTAATTAGTCATTAATTAGTTGTGACAAATTCAATTTTGCCGTGCGATGTTTTATTTGTATTTTTGGGTGATTTGTTTGTTCTATAAATGTCAAGTTATCAAAGCAACTTTCACAAACTGAGAAATTGGTAGGCGGATAATTTGCCATTAATTAGTCGTTAATTATTTGAGATAATTTTGAATTTGTCATTCAATGATTTTAATCATTATTTGGGTGCTTTTCTAAATTTACATATATCTATATCTATATTTAATGGTGGCTTAATAATTTGCCATTAATTAGTTGTGGCCATTGTGAATTTGTCGTGAAATGTTTTCTTTGTTTTATGGATCCTTTGCTAACTTGATATGAACTAGATAAAACAACACCAATTCAAATAGGCAATAAAACTGCTTTAACCAAATAGTTTATGGCTTAATAGTTTGCCGTAAGTTTTTTGTTAGTAAGTTATGAAAGTTGTGGGCTTGTCGTGCAATGATTTCTATATTTTTTGGGTCTTTGTAGCTTGATGTCGACTTAATAGAACAACATCATTTAAAAAAGTCATAAAAACTGCTTATACCAATTGGTTTATGGTACAACAATTTGCCATTAATTAGTATTTAAAAAGTTGTAAAAACTTCTAGAACTTAATATTTTATAACTCAATAATTTGCCGTTAGCTAGTGGAATTTTTAATTTTTTGTGATGGCAAATAAATTTTGATCGCTTTGAAATTTTAGTGAGCCTCCGAAAATTTCAAATTCTTTAGCGATATAATAAGTTTTAAGGCAAAAAATTTTGGGAAATTTTCAATGAATTCATGATCTTACGAGTAATATTAGAAATCATAAGAAGCATGATAAGTCATGAGATTCAAGAACGCTGGTAGTGTGTTTTGACATCAATGTGTAGCTTAATAAAATGAACCAAATACCTACTTACAATCTTACATACGTTTTAAACACTAGAAGAATGAACTTAAAGGCTTAACATAAATACTCAAAGCAAACTCCAATATCTGACCATCAAGTATCATTTCAGACTTAAATTTTTGTCTCTCTCTGATACAAACACACATATTATGTTAAAATAGAGTGTTTTCAAAGGCACTAATCTTGTTCGAATACATATAGAACGAAATGTGGACATCATTTTTTACTTTCCAATTACAACATGTCCTTTAAGAACTTTTTTGAACCACTATACTAGGAAAACAGAAATGCTTTTCACTTTTAAGCCCGCAATCTGATATAGGCGAAAATGTATTCCACCCTACTTTACCTCCAACAACTTTATATAGTCTTTCATTTCTACAACAAAAATTCTAAACGATATACAAAGTCCATTCAAATAAGTAATTATACCCAGTTTTCAATAATACTCAACGTAATTAAATCCTCTCTCTCTCTCTCTCGCTATTTATATTCAAGCCTCTATACTTCACTTCAACCAATCAATAGTCAAAGTAAGTTCAAATGAAAAAAAAAAAAAACAACGAATAAATTACAAACAAATATAGGACAAACATTCTGTTTCCTGTTTGAAAAGCTGCTATGTACAAGTACCTACGGTTAGTGGAATTAACTTTTCAACAACAACAAAAAAAAAGGCGAGAATTAGATCCTCATGAGTGAATCATTGAATCATTGAACCTCGAAACGAAATACCCATTCATCAACCTTTAATCGGGATACAAACAGGAATGTACTTACATATGTGTTTACACTGATGCACTGCACTGAACATCATTTCTTTAGTATTTTTTTTCTCTCTCAAAAAAAAAAAATTAAAATAAAAACACAACAAAATACTAAGTGAATAAATTCAGTTTTGTATTTATCGGCGTCCCTAGAGGGCAAGAGGGACCGTATGCACATATATGTGTAAATGTATGTTTGTGTTATAAATTCCCTTTGACCATGTTTGGCATGTCACTTTTTTCCTCACAGATAAATTAATTTAAAAACAAAAGAGGACCAGAAAAAAAAAATAATGAATTAAATCAAGTTCTTGCAGTGACTGCATCAATCCATCAATTACAACATTTATTCTCTGGGTGTTAATCCTTAAGCTAAACCTTTTGAATTTCGTCCTCGATTGTGGCTATATGGATGTGAATAAAACAAAAAAAAGGGGTTGTTGATCTGTTGTTTTAAGTTAATTGTATGTAAAAGCAATCATCTCCACTCACTCGACCGAAGTGGCAATAGAATTATTGGATAAACAGTGTTATCTCTTGTTTTGTTGTCCCAAATTTGTTTGTTGTTTTTTGTTTATTAAAATTCTTAAAATTCTTGATGATAAAGTTTTTTCCGACATTGTTCGACTGAGTTTTGTCTTAAATGGTGGCATGGGAATTCTATTAAAAGTCAATTCTGAGAAAACGATTATTCTGAGAAACCTTGAAATTTCAGAGAATTTATATATGGCAAAATATAGAAAGACAACTTAGCTTGTCCAGAAATGGCCTTTTCCGTTGAAGCCCATAAAGAAACAGCTACTGGGAAGAGTTATTCTTGTACGATAGATCTGATATCATTGCCTTAATTGATAATGGAGCTCTGTCCCTCTTTCTGTCTCTCACACTTAAGAATTGAACAGTTATACAATAACAGATTATAGAAGAAATTACTTTTTCATTACCCAAGGGTTTTCAAACGACTATACTTAAGCTTATAAGTCACAAATTCCCTAAGCACAGGAAAAATAAATTGCTTTCAAACGTTTAAATAAAGTAATGGTTATTTAAATTGTTCTTTTTATTTGTTTAATTCTTCATTCATATCATGAAAATCAAACTTCTGTATAGTCAAGTCGCCGACAAAACTTAATTTACTCTTCAAAACATAGTAAAAAAAAAAAAAATAGACAAAATACTTATGTATAACACAAAAACCCTTTATGGTTATAAAACTACCCTCAATAAACCACTTTTTGACTTGGGAGAAAATTACTTCCGTTTGGAGTTTTATTAAAACGACTTAGTTTTTATTAACTTCCTCCCTTTTACACCATTCTCATACCATCATTATTTTATATGAGTGTATAAGAATTTTACCGAAAGACCAGCAGCAACATGGACGCAGATTAAAAGTCAATTTAACTCCAAACAATCCCATAAAACTTCATTGCACGCTTATGCTTAACTTTATACTTCTTCTGATGGTATAAGTTAATAATATACGAGGAGCTTGAACGAAAAACGGCCATCACCCAAAGTTTGGTCTGATGGTAACGTTCCATATTATATATATGTAGTTATGGTAATAAAGCGCCGACATCAATTTACTAAATGAACATGAATCAGAGTGAACGCGGCACAATTTTCAAATTATACCCATCAGACCTTTGATCAATCCTCTATTATATATAGGAGCCAGGCTAGAAAAAAAAGTCAAAAGAATGGGGAGAAAAATTAAAAGAGAGAAAGGAAAAAAAAAACAGCCCTTGCACATGCACTGCACATTACCTTGGTCGTAGACTAATTTCATGACTCTAAGCAATTTTCTCAGGAATATCAAGAGTAGGAGAGTCTCCTTCATATTTGCCATCGCCATAGCCTCTACAGCAAGTATTAAAAGTTATACGTAAAAGACGTCCAAGTTATGCCCCTATTGGATCAGGAAAAGTCATTTATTAACGCCGCGCCGTTCTCTACATCGTGCCATCGTTGGTCTTCTCGTTTCGTCCTGTTCTTCATTTAGATAGTATTACATTTAGAGATGCATAGTAATGCCATCAGGGTAAAGAAAGAGGCATCTCACTGTGTCTTTAGCTAAGGTTGATGCTTCACCTGTTGAAATATCGATCTCATCTTGAAATGAACAAATGCAGTTATTAACTTTTACATCCGCTCCTAGCAGAAATTTCTAAAAGCAGTGCTATCCGAACATGTGTAGGTTTGTGTACCATTAACCTGTACCTTCTGCTATACCAAACCAAAGAGTGGCTTAAGGATGTAGCTGTTTAATGGTGGCAAGACTGATAAACTAAGTTCATTACAGACAAAGGATGATCAGGCTAGTTGCATCATTGCCGCTGCTACACACCGTCTATATGCATTTTACTAGCCATCTCAAACTTTTATACAATGTACACTCCAGTGAATCTGCGAGACTTTCATTTACACACATCCCAGGAGTGGATTTCCACAGGAAAGCAAAAAGGATGGTTGGCTGGCTTATACACATAAAAAAGAAAAGAACTATAACGGTTTGACCATCAGTCAGATCAAAATGGGGTTTTCACTTAAAAACAATTTTTGCTGAACCTATTTATTAAAAGAACTTTTTTTTAAAAGAAATCATAAGAATGGACTGTTGGCTTTCCAAATCGCCTTAAAACTATACTGTTAGTGTTGCCGTTGTTTTTTTTTCTTATTTATTTGTTTTTATTTAGTGAAATTTCGTCTATTAAATTTTTCTTCTGTCCAAGCGGGGGGAAATATTACCCCCTCCTGTGGGATTTTTTTCTTGTCTACTTCCGACCATATTTAACATGAATTATCATGTATGCAAAAATAAAAAATAGAATGCATGGGTCGCGCGTACTTGCTCTTATGTTCAGAACCATGAACATAAGAGCAAGATGGTTTAAGAAAATTATATGTAAAGACATGGAAATTATAAGAGAAAAATTGTTTAAAAGCATGAAATCCGATATTTAAATTAGCTGATAAGACTTCGTTGCCATCTTAATTCCTTATTGGATAGGATTGTATGGACGAAAAAATTTAAAATCGTTGGAGCGTTTTTTTTTTTTTAAATAATTTCTAATATATAAAATTTTTAAAACATTTTTAAGGAAAACTTTTGGTATGCAAATCTTAAGTATTTATTTATTTGCATATAAAAATAGAATTTAAGAAAATTGTCAACCCCTTTTTGAAATATCGAATTTTCAAAAAAAAATAATAAAAACTCTTTATAAAAATGCAAACACATTTTTTGACAATTTTTATATGCAAAGTTATTTAATCTTATCTGAAATTTGTGTTTAAAAAAAATGTATCTAAATCCGTTCTGACGATAGTAAAAAATTCAAAACAAAAAAAAACCTTCTATGACAGAGGTAAATAACATTAACAGTTGCTAAGTGCGAAATTGTATAATTTTTTGTTGTTGATCGTATTAATTTAAATATATGCAAGAAGTTTAATCAAAATCGTATTTTTATGTATGTAAAATATTTTTTTTAAATATTTTAGAGTACTAAAAAACTGTTAAGTATCGAGTTTGAAAAAATAGATCGTATTGTTTTCGAAATATTTGATTTTCAAAAAAATTGAAACATTTTTTAAAAATCCAAAAAAAAAATTTTAAAGTACACACAAATATTTATAGTTCAAGGAAGCCTCTGTATCAAAAAATAAAATCAGTCACAATATTTTGGAGAAAATCGAAAAATAAAAAAATGGTTCTTTGGGAGTTACCATTAATAACCAATTTTTGAAAAATGGTTTTCCACTCAAAGGAAGCGTTTACTAAAATTAATTTATTTTTTAAGAAAAGTTGCCTAGCCGTTTTTGAAAAAAACACGATGGGTTGGGGTAGAAATTTTGTAGGTTCATTATTCAGCTTTCTGCATGACAAAATGCTGTTTTTCAAAATTCTGGCTTTACAAAATTCTGCATGAGCACAATTCTATTTTCAAAATTTGGTGTGTTCAAAATTCTTTATTGAAAAATTCTGTAAATCACTATATTGTACAAGAGAAATCGTTTTGATAATGTAAAAAAGTGCGCACTTTTTTTAACAGAATTTTTAAATACAGAATTTTGAAAAACAGATTTCTTGTAATGGAACTAAATTAAACGTGGTTAAAATATACAAATATAATTGAAACGATTTTAAATTAACTAAATACATATGCCATCTTAGGGTAGAGTTTTGGTCTGTGTTTGATGATAAAAAGCCAAAAACGTAAGTTTTCCAAGAACATTAAACAGTGTCGATGCTTTGAGTCGCTGACCAAAAAACTTGGTTGGAAAATGAAAGGCGGGTTATGTAGGCCCATAAGCAACCTGCAAAAATTAACTTCTTTTCTCAAAGCGCAGGTGAATACAGCAAGAAATGGGGAACAAATTAAAAAAAAAAGTTTTCTTAAAAATATGCAAATAACACGAGTCATAAAAAAAGCTATCACTGACATCCAAAATTGTGGGCTCTGTCTGGGTAATAACATAACATAACATAATAGAATCATAAAAAAAATGTTCTTTGTTATGAGAATTTTTTTAGACAGAATTCTAGTTTCCACAAGCAGAATTTGGGAAAACAGAATTTTGACCAGACAGAATTTTGAAATACAGAATTTTGGCCAAACAGAATTTTGACCATTCAGAATTAACAAAAAAAAAGCAGAATTTTGACCAAACAGATTTAAAAAAAAAATCCAACCTGCTCCCAATACGATTATGTAAAATTGCTAAAAAAAATTGTATGGCATGTTACGTAATTTTTGGTTCTAAGAAAAAATGAAATAAAATGCACGACTGGATCGCACGTACTGGATCCTTTGTTCAAGTTGCCTCTAATTAAGAACTTTTAAAATATGTAAGTAATTATAAAAAAAAATAAAATAATAAAAAAAAACATTTAAATCTTTCTTTTAATTGTATCAACAACTAGTTAATAAACTAAGTGCTCAAAAACATGTATGACATTTGATTTCTGGAAAAAATATTAATATGTGAAAAAAATTAAAATCGTTTTACCGGTTTTCTTGCAAATAAGTTTCTTATGTATAAAATTTTAATAACATTTTTAAAAAAAAAGTATGTATTAAACACATTATAAAAATAGTTTCAAAAAAATTCATCAACTCATTTTTGAAATATTGAATTTTTAAAAAATAAACTTTAGGTAATATTTTTAAAAATTCCAAAATAAATTTTTCCGAAATTTTGATATGTAGTATTATTAACATTTTCAAAAATATTTTGCATACAAATTTTGACCGAAATCGTTTAAGCTGTTAATGAGAAAATCGGAAGTTAAAAACCGTCATATGGCAGGTAGCGTTAATAACGGTTTTCGGTAAAAAATTTTCTCAGCACAAAGTGCACCATACCTGCAACTATATACGTATTTTTTTTTATCAAATCGTTGGAGCCGTTTTTGAGAAAAATAAGCATTTCATTTACGGTTGTAGGGCAAGTACCGTTATTTTTGGTACTAAAAAATTTCAATTTCCTCTCTGGAGAGTTACAAAAAAATCTTAAGTTCAAAATTTGAAGAAAATTGCTTCAGTGGCTTAGGTTGTAGGTCAATATACGGACAGACAGACAAACAGAACTGCGCCACCCACTTTTCTGGTGTTCTCTATCATTGTAATGTCATGTTTGATTGTTATCTGAATTTTTTTTGCACGAGTACAAAACTTGCCTTATAGTATCTCTATCGCTAGTAAAAGGGTGTTGAGTAAAAACAAACAACTTTTTTTCATCCATACATAAATGAACCATCGTAATGTACCTTCAAATGCTGGGAGACAGAAACCAGAGAACCAAAATCCCGAAAATCCAGAATCGGAATAACTCAAAATCCCGAAAACCCAAAATCCTAAAAAACCATAATCCTAAAAGACCAGAATCTCAAAAACCCATAGTACTGAAAATCCAGAATCCCGAAAGCCATGAATCCCGAAAACCCAAAATTCCAAAAACCCAACATACCAAAAGCCAAAAATTCAGGATGACCAAAATCCCGAAACTATAGTTGACAAAAAAAAAAAAAATAAAGAGATATACAAAATTTAAAAAAATGTTACTGTCATAACAATTGTTGTCATAGGTCAAACTCTCTTTAGTTAGTCCTTAAGAAGATAGAGAGCAATGAATTTCCAAAAACCACTCAGGTTAACACATAATCCTAACTGGTTTTTGGAAAATTCATTGCTCTCTATCTTCTAAGGGACTAACTCCAGACAGTTTTACTTATAATAACAGTTGTTCAAAATTGCAAACTAAATATTTGTTGCATGCACCCTATTTCCCTCTAACCAATAGGTATGTCAATGTAAAAATGTACATCAAATTTTACACATGTTCGACACTTGTTAAGGTAGACAGGCGAACGGTTAGTGGTTCAACCCCTCAAAGCCTAAAATTGATATGAATTACAAAAGTACGCAAATGACTTGACTATTTATGTCGTTGTCTTAGACTATAACTCCAGGTGTGAAGTTTGATCAAAATCGTAAGAGCCGGTTTGGGAAAAAAATGAAAATACTTGATTTGTGTGCTGCAGTTTGTCACAACAGCTACTAATACCTACTTCGGAAGCAGTCTATATAAATTTTCAAACGAACCCCATATAACGCAGAGCGAAAAACAACAACTGGTTAGGCTAAGATCCACAAATATGTTTATTAGAACATAGTTCGAAAGGAAAACAGTTTAGAACCTATGGGGCAAACGTCTCATCGTCGCGTCGATAAAAGGAATGAAATTTCACATCTTAATTCATAATATTATAGACTCCTTAAGAATCTCTCTGTAGTTGTTACGCTCCTGGTAAATTTCAAAAGTGCATCATATACATAAACCTCTTCAAAGACTTAAGCTTTATAGGAGAAATAAAGCCTTCAATGGTATCCATACATATACGAAACATGTATTTTTAATTGAATGTTCATTTTGCTGGTGGAATTCCAATGTTGAAACCCTTCTAAGTTCTAACTTCCGTCTAATACACCAACGACCGACGACGATGACGCGAGGACCATGACCGTGTTATGTTCCTGAGGAAGAGACTATTACGCTTTTCTAAGTTAACATACAACGAAAGGGTAATGTTCATTAAAGTTCCGGTCCCAGAGTCTCAGCCTTGGTCTCGGGGGCTAGGTCCCGGTTCCGTTGTCGGCATCAGTATGGCACACACAAGTAACACTCTTGAACTCCATAGCCCTGTTATACAAAAAGCACTTGAACTTTGGTGTTACACAAACACACACACACACACATAGAAAGTTTAAAGTTCATTATTGCCAGGATATCTGGCAGGATAACGAACAAACACAAGAAAGCGGGATTCTATGGTCAACATGTGGTTTTGAATTTCATTGCACTTGCGATGCAGGATAGTTCATTATTGGATCGTTGTGCTTGGGATGACGTTACTGAATCTGTAGATTGCATGGATATTCAGCTAAATAAAGTGCAAGTTCATTGATGTTTCAAAGCAGTTTGTTTCAAATCTAAGGTTATTTAGCATTGATTTAATAAACACATACCTATTCATCTTGAAAACGAAGGGTTTTGTAAAATTGGATGATACACGAGCTTGCTTTTGTGATTGATCTGGAATGCCGATTAAATTTACTTAACAGAACTTATTTTGAATTAAGACTTAATCCGAAGATTGTTATGCTTTAAGCCAGCCTTTTAATCAATATGAGGCAAATATTTGGTTGTTGAATTTTTGGGTTTTTGGCTAAAAATTTAAATTTAGAAAATTTACAAAACTCAAACTATTTAAAATTAGGTTTTTTTATTACAAATCGATTTATACGTTTTTTGTTTCTAACAAAATACCAACGATTTAAACAGCAATAGTGGGCGGGTGAAATTATTATTGCTTAGATGTTACAGAGCACTCTGTTGCATTCCAAATTTATCTGCACGGTGTTCGAGCTAAATATAAGTACCTACAAACAGCAGACCCAACTTTATCCGTTCCATTCCATAAAGATCCAAATTCAAAGAGAGCCTTTTAATTTTTACGTTGCTAAAACAATAGGGTAATTGATAATAACATCTCTCGCATTCGGAGGGCGCGAAAGTTGGAAAAGGATAGAAAAATAGATTAAATTCCAGTGCCAAAGGGAATTACAAAATTTGCTGCGCTTTTCCCGCTCTATTCACGGTGCTGTGCTGGGCTTGCCTGTTGAGTGCTTATGGCAGGCAGGCAAATCCACTTCCTAACTTCCACCCCCTCCTCCTTCATTACGAGTTCATTAAATAATAATAATCATACATACAACCCCACCCGAAACCCCCCTTTCAAGCATTTGATTTGTACATAAAACTGGGCCGACTATTGCGTGGGAGGGTAGCAAATATGGCCTAGCCGTAGCCTCTGGTGGAAATGCATTAAGCCGATTGAAATGTCTGCCCGAGTGTAAAAATTCGGGCGTGTGTTTTAGCAGTGCATGCATTTGTAATATATGGTACGAATGCGGTTCCACCAAAAAGCTTCAACATTAGCGGCAGCGCCCGTTATTATGTGGTCAGCTTTACAGCGTTTGTACATTTAATTGTACGAGTAGGTACATACTATATTTTTGTGTGTGGAATGAGGTTAAGGCTACTGAATATCATGGGGCTTGCTTTTTCCCACCAATGCCGATTGGCAATCAAACTAATTCAATGGAATTGTTTGTTGTTTTTTTTTTTTTTTTGCTTTTTTAGGTAAACCTTGAGCTGATTCGTTTTTTGCGTTTCAGGATTTAAAATACAGTTTTTTGTTATGTTTTGATAAAAGCCAAAAACATTGTTTGATTACTTTTAGGGCTTATATCTACTGGTTGATTAATGTTCGATTTGTGTGTATTTTTTTTTTATATTTATGTAAATGCTTTGGTATTTTGCTTCTTTCTTCCCTTTTTTATACTTTTTAATATTATTCGGAAATACACTGAAGTTAGGTGAGTTTTTAAGTGTGGGGTAACTTTGGTTTTTTTTAACAATACCTTGTACTTAAAAAAAAAAACTTTATTCAATATGTCATTGAAATTCAGTTATATTAAAGTCAAAGCGTGTGCACTGATACCAAGAATTTTTTACCCTCTAGAAAATTATCGGTATTGTTTGGTATCGGAGAGTATCGGAAACCCAAACCGTACTTTTTTGACAGTCATTTACCGAGAATATCCTATGGTATTGGCAAAAAAAGGTTTTTTTTTCATATTATGATTAATTATTACAAGCAAACAGCTCTTGCAATCAATTTATCGGAAACGGCTTTAATGATTTGGATGAAATGTTTCCAGTTTTTTTTTTTAAAAAAAGATATAATTTAGAGGATGGTTTTATTCGTATAGTAAAAATAGCTCAATAACACAACCATTTTTCGCATGCTTGGTTCCCCGGAAAGGAAAAATTTGGATGAAATTGTTAGGTTTGGTCCTATTTGACTGGAAGAAATGAATTTTTTTTTATTTTTATTTAATCTTGTTTAAAATTTGAATAAGAAGTATTTGTGTTCATATGCATAAATTCGTTCAACTGATAATGAGAAAATAAAATTAAGAAACTGCTATGAGAAGTTGCTTAGTGCGTTATTTTTTTTTTTTAATTTTTAGGTAAAAGTTTTATCAAAATCGTTAAAGTCGTTTTTAAGAAAAAAATTATGTTCCCAAATGGGTTTTTAACATTTGTATTACTTTCATATTTTTTTCATAAAAGTAGAAATATTTTCTGAAAATATTCAAAAAGGTGTTAAAAACAATTGGGTCTCAAGTTTTAGATTTTTTTTTTAAATCCAAAAAAAAAATGTTTAGAAATTTTTTGTACACAATAATATTTATATTTTGTACCCGCTTCGGAAAAAAACTATTAAAAACAGTCATACAGTTTTGAAGACAATCGAAAACAAAATAAAAATGGTTCTTTGAGAGGTACCTTATAACAAATTTTTGAAAGTAAAAATGGTTTCCCACTCAAAGGTATTGCCTTTATCTATTTATTGAACTTTTTTCAAAAGTTGTGGAGCTGTTTTTGAGAAAACTACGATTACTTAAGATTACTTAAGAAATATATGCAGGTAAGTTCCGTTTTTTTAAGGTTGGGGTCAGAATCCCAAAAACTAAAATCCCGAATACAAAAAATCCCAAGAAACGAATATTCCGAAAACCTAGAACCCCGAAAACTTGAAAACACGAAAAAAACTCTTAATCCTGAAAACCCAGAATCCCGAAAACCCAGAATCCCAAAAAACTTACAATCCTGAAAACCCAGAATCTCGAAAAACCAGAAAATTTGCGCAAGTTTTTCATTTTATATAATTTTTCGAGGTTTTGTATGTACAGTTAGTGTTTATACTCTTATTCCAACCCATGTTTTTACGCTTTGTTTCTAATTGCCATTTTGTTTTGGAATGTATATGGAATGCATTTACTTCAAAATTAAGAGCTTTGTTATTAATTAATTAAAAATATTTGATTTCAATTCAATGAAGGCAGAACTTTAATGGAAATTTGGCCTTAAAGTTTGTCAGACAAGTCGCAGTAACTTTTTTTCAAATTTAGTATATTTTTATAATTACATAACTCTTTTTTTCAAATATAATTTCGGGATTTTGGCCTTTTTGGTTTTTGGGTTTTGGGTTTTCGGGTTTTTGGTGATACATATTGGGTTTTCAGGATTCTCTAGTTTCGGAATTCTGGGCTTTCGGGATTCTGGCTTTTCGGGATTCTTGCTTTTCGGGATTCTGGCTTTTCGGGATTTTGGGTTTTCGGGATTCTGGGTTTTCGGGATTCTGGAGATCTGGATTTTGGTTTTTCAGCATTCACATTTGGGATTTTGTTCGGCTCCCTTACTTTTGATTTTAAAAAGATTGAAAAAAAAATCGTATGATAGAAATGGGCAAGAAATGCCATGATCTAACTTTGAAGAAAATCGCTCCAGCCATTCAGGTTGTAGCTGAATGAATAGACAGAGAGACAGACAGACTGATAAACTGTGAGACTTGCTTTGTTGTCTTCCCTATCATCATAAAAATAAGTTTGATCAAAATTTCGAGTTAGATAGATTTTTTCTGCACACTGAAACCGGTCGAGATAAATACAGTTGCAAAAACAGATACCGATATAAAAATTTGTTTTACGAGTTCATTATTAAGACTGAGACGAGACTGACTACTACAAGACGGAGACTGATAGTTAAGACGATACTGAAGGTCTTGATTTTAACAATACCAACTCCGAGACCATACGAATTGCTTGGTATCGTGGCTAGCCTTATCAAAAGCATGTTTTTTATCTTCTGTTCCACGTCCATTTTGTTGAGAAAGAAAATAAAGAAATGAATAATGTCACGTAACGTTTCAATCAAAAAACTGAATGAAAGCATTTAGCCAGTTTATGTTTTTTTTTTTTTTTGAGCGCTCAGACTTTTTTCCATTTTTTTACAGAGCAGGAGAATAAAATAAAAACAGCATTCTCCATATACAGGGTGGCGCACCAATTGTGCTACAATAAGAAATTCAAATAACTTTTTTTTTAATCGGTGTATTTCATTTTTTTTTTTTATTGGTTAGAAA
Source organism: Dasysyrphus albostriatus (assembly GCA_946251815.1). NCBI lineage: Eukaryota > Metazoa > Arthropoda > Insecta > Diptera > Syrphidae > Dasysyrphus > Dasysyrphus albostriatus. The sequence goes on along the minus strand of OX276336.1, from coordinate 129,302,117 downwards.
ATTAAATTTTATTTTAAATAGTTAGTTGTTTTTAAAGATTATAGACCGCAAATGACCTCCACGCTCTCCCACGCATATGCGGCACCTGATCAAAAAATTATTCATTGCGGCCTGAAGAGTTGAAGTTGGGATCGCCTCAATTATTGTCGTTATGGACTGCTTTAATTCAGTTAAATTCCTGGGCTTCGTTTTATACACCTCTTGCTTGACATAACCCCATAAAAAGAAGTCTGGTGCAGTCAGGTCAGGTGACCTTGGGGGCCAGCGAAGAGTGGAGTTCCTACAAATTAATTTTCTTGCGAATTTTTGTTTAGCTCCGCCATAACTGGTCTGGCTATATGTGCAGTTGTTCCATCTTGCTGAAACCAAACGCTGTTGAATGGTATACGTCTTCGGCGTAGTTCTGGGTAAAAAAACTCCTTCAACATCTTTAAATAACGGTCCCCATTGACAGTAACGGTTACACCGTTTTCTTCAAAGAAGTACGGCCCGACAATACACCTTGATGAAACTGCGCACCACACAGTGACTCGTTCTGGTTGCAGTTCCGTCTCATGGAGCATTTCTGGATTAGACTCATTCCATATACGGCAATTTTGATTGTTTACATTGCCGTTAAGATCAAAATTGGCCTCATCAGACATGAACAAACAATTGATCAATGTGTTGTCTTCTTCGGCCATTGATATCATTTTTTGGCAAAATTCCAGACGAACAGGCAAATCCCGAGGGTTTAACTTGCTAGTAAATTGGACTTTGTACGGAAACAAGTTTAAATCGTCATGAAGTATCCGTTGTAATGACCGTCTACTAACTCCAATTTGCCCCGATAAGTTTCGGGTCGAAACGCTCGGATTGGCCTGTATTGCAGATGCTACTGCTGCGATTGTATCCTGAACCCGAACATTGGCATCTCGATGGTACGGCCTTCGTGCGATGCTTCCAGATTCGGCAAACATGTTTACAAACCTCATAATGGTCCAACTACTCGGGGGATTACCGCCAAACTCCCGCCTAAATTCCCTTTGGACGGAAATGACGGACTGCAAAGCATGGTACCGTTGCACTATCCAAATTCTTTTCTCCGTATCCCAAGCATCCATTTTTATAAATCTAAATAGTAACCTACAAAATAAAAAAAAAAAAAATAAGCCGATTACTCACACAGAAAAAAAGTTATTACGTTTTATTTTTGTAGCACGATTCGTGCGCCACCCTGTAGAAGTCAGAACTGAAATTTACTGTGACAAAATAATTGAGCAAGCAAATCCAAAAAATTTCAGTCTCAGTTTCTAAGGGGAAATGGTGAGGAATTTTTGTGGGGGTCCTGTTTATATTTTTTGAGATCTCTGAACCCTCTAAGATCTTGAAAAATATTAACTGGATAATTTTCTTTACTATTTGATTAAAAATGATTAAGTATTAAAACAAAATATTAAATTTATAAAAAAATTTAAACTCCCTATTTTATAGTTACTAGTTTGGATCCATTTGTGCCTTGTGCATTTGTACAAACAAAACTGTTTTTTTTTTTTAATTCATAAATTTACAGTCGATATTTGATTTAGTAGGGGTTTCCACTGATTTCTATGAAAACAAATAAACTATTGATTCTGGATTTTTGTCTGGTAGAGATTTCGACTTTGAACCATTCTTTCATATCTTTTGTTCACAGTTGTTTTCTTTCTATTCCAGTTTCAAAATTTTTATCGATAAGATTTTAAAAAATGTCATCAGTGAAAAAATTTTGAATGGATATTAGATGTCTTAGTCGTTAATTTAGATCAATACACTCTTAAATTAAGAACGCTTAAGCTCAGCAAGGAAATATTATTTTCCCTTTAATCCAACTGAATAGGGAAGAACAGGAAGGAGATGGAGTTTCCTCTTTTGGCAGATTATACAAAACATACAAATTGCCTATATACTGATAATCTTTTTTAAAGCCTTGAGGCTTGATTCATTAGTAAATCTTTTTGCGCGCCATTTTTTATTTTTTTTTTATTTTTTTTGCATATTCACCCTAAAAAAAGGGGTGTTAATCCTCTTTTTTTTGGTAGCTGAACACATCACATAAATTGATGTGTTGTCTATTTTACTGGTGTAAGGATGTTGCTTATTTTGTTTTCGATTCATATGTATATAAGATGGCAAAGCTGATGTAAGTATAAGCCCCCGAAAGCAATCTTAAAGTCTCACGTACCTATACCTGCCTACCTTTGTTGGTTGGTGATTCAAAAAATATATATATCAAGCGGAATCAAATAATAATATGCCTTTAAAAATATATATGCATATATAAAGCGGAATTCTAAAAGGATTTGACTGTGTTTATGGTTTTGTAAAGTCTGATTGAGTTTTCTTCTTCTTTTGCACACACATTAAAAGTGTGAGAATATAAGCTTTCTATAGGAGCGGAAAATAAGCATACAACAGAATTTTTTTTTTGAAGATTTAGAAAAAAAGAACATGAATTGGTGGCAATATGGATGGTATTATTATTTTAACGGGGAATTTCAATTTGATAAATTCTACCGGAATCTGGAAATAAAATATGAATTTTAAATTTTTCCTACATGTAAAAGAAAAGTATATATTCTTTAAAATGTGTATTTAAAGCATTTAACCCAGTAAAATAAGTTGAAGAAAACATATTTTAAGGTAACTCGTAAATATGTGAAACTTGAAAACGGGCATTTTTTTTATTAGTAACCCTGCATCCTGAATTCAGACTATTGCACTACGGTCACAATAATTTGAGGATTAAGTTAAAAAAAAAAACACCATACAATAAAAATATGATAATATGTATATACAAAGGCAATTTTGAATTATTCATTTATGTATAGCCCCTTGAAGTTGGTTAAATTAACCCTCATCCTGCCAGTATGAAATCCCATGAGGAATAAAAAAAAAAAACAAGAAATGTGGAATCACTCAGTGAATGTAATTAAAAATTTTAACTTTTATAAAAATGTGATGTAAGGATATGACACGTCTCTGCATTCAGTTTCCCGTCATTCTACTTCACCTGAGACAAAAAAAAAACAACAAATGAATAAAAAAAAAAACCTAGCCAACTTCTAATTATACCCAGCATCCAGAAACATGCTAATGACACACAACTGAACTATATAACGGTCTAGGACTTTTATGTTTACAGTAACCAAAGAAACCCACTATTCAGGCTTTATTTAGCATTACACTTTTTTTTCAATTTAGTTTGTAGAAGAACCATCCTTTGAAATAAGGAAGCACATGTAAAATAGAAAAAAGGACGAAAAAGACGATGCATGAAAGTAATCCAATTAATGAAAAGAGAATAAAAGCAAAATAAAACATACAAAAAAAAATACAAAAACACGAAGGAAAAAATAATAACAAGGCAACAACAACAACAACAACTATCACTCAAACATTCATGAATGCGCTATCCTTTGGGACAATGAAGCGCATGCATACGAGAAATAAATAGTTGTCGAGAAATTACACCAGAATAAAAATAAGACAAGAAGAAAATACATAAATAAGCAGTATAAGGACAAGAAAAGAAAATAATAATATAAAAACAAACTAAAAGCAACTCTGGCATATCCACCTCAGGAAGACATAACAATTAATTTAACAGGAAAACTTCATTACTTATAGTTACTCTCTCAGTTACTGTTGCGGAACCGAGCTAAGAGTGAAAGAAAATGAAGTTTTTGTGCAGTCTCCAACTTCAACACACAAGCTTCTTTTAAAAGTAACCACTTCCTTGGTTGAGATGAATTTAAAATTCCTATTATTCGATGTGTTAACTTGCGAATTGGGACACCCATAATATCCTCTTCTCCGAATGAAAGATCTAAAGTGGTGAATAAGAATGTTGGCGTGGGGTTAAGGAAGGGGCAGAGGTTATAAAGATAACGATTCCAAACAAAGCGAGAGAATGAATCGAAAGGGTAACGTTTACCTACAAATTTTGTATTTTTACATAAATCGCTTGTATTTATTTATTAATTTAATTTTTTAAAATAGACGGAAGTGTAAACAAGGTCATATGACGAGAGATTTTAAAAAACTTATGGCCAATTTTAAAAACAAACACTTAAATTGCTTTTATCTAAACTCCTTCAAAATTTTATCAGACATTTAAAATATTTCAATTTCACCAATGTAGAAATGGGATATTTTAGGGACATTTTAATTAAACTGAGTTTGCCTCACATACCTGGATATACAAAGAGAGGATGAGTATGTACCTGTGCATACTTACAATTACAGTAAGGTGCGCTGGCCACGCTTTACCAACGCCTTATCGAGCGAAATCAGTTCGAATAACATATCCCCACCAAATGACAGGAATTTGACAAATAACGAAATAGACCAATACCTAGAACAAATGGATGAGACAACCAAACGAACAATGAACAGAACAATACCGAAATACAAGCAACGGGACGCAACCGACATGTATCGAAACGCAACCATTGACGCACTACACAGACAAAAAAGTGGACTGCTGACAAGACTAAAACTCTTGTACCGACGGTTTACTGACCCTCACCATCTGGAGATTAGGACACTGAAGTCGTCGATCAAGAACATCAACCAACTAATTAAAGAGAACTATCGGTTGTCAATTAATTTGTATTGGGACAACAAAATTCGGGCCGTTAATGCTAGCGACCCGAGCATGTTTCCGCAAATTAACAAGATATTTAGAAGGAATGATCAGAACGATCTTCCATGTCTCAAGCTTCAGAGAACGACGGACAACAGAGACGTACTTCTGACAGCAGGAATTGATCCAGAGGACGCCGTCTTGGACGATGACCTCTTTATTGTCGAAGATCCACAGGAGAAAGTGGAGGCTGTGGGGGCTGCTTTCCAGCAAGTGTACAAGGTGAATGCGTGCATTCGCCCGAATCATGACCTGGAAAACAGAGCCTTGCTCCATCACTTCTACCTTCGGAATGACATCACGCAATGGCGATCAGAGAATCTTGGTTTCACCGGGTTCAATGAAGATCATTTGGCAAACGCCATAATCGCCGAGCGAAATGGGCCCAGTTCCCTGTTAATTACGAAGGTGGAGCTTCAGCTCATCTTCGATTCATTAAAGAAGAAGAAATCAGCAGGAGTCGATGGCATATCCAACGTTGTACTTCGACATTTACCTCAAGAAGCAGTAGACATTTATACCACTCTGTTTAACAACGCTCTGAATAATGCATATTATCCAGTGCGGTGGAAGACAGCTGTGGTGCATCCTCTCCCGAAAAAGGGAAAGGACAACTCCAATCCGGCAAATCTCCGGTCGATAAGTCTTCTTCCGAGTATCAGCAAGGTATTCGAAAAAGTTATGAATAGAGCTCTGTCTAAGTGGGCAGAGGACAATAATATCATACCGGACAATCAGTTCGGTTTTAAGGCGGGACATGACACCATTCATGCCGCGTCTAAACTCGTTTCTGATGTCCAATGGAACAAATCTAAGAAGCAGTGTACGGGTGCCTGTCTGGTTGACTTGGAGAAGGCCTTCGACACCGTATGGTTAGAGGGTCTTTATCTAAAGTTGACCAGACTTGGCATTAGTAAACCACTTTTATATATGCTTTATGATATGCTCAATGGCAGAAAGTTTGTTGTCAAAAGTGGCAATTTAACTTCTGCCACAACCTTTAATATTAAAAATGGTCTTCAGCAAGGAGCGGTCAACTCGCCGATTCTATTCAGCATTTACACCAGCGATCTGATAAGTAGTCTAACTCAGGCAATAGCGTATGCCGACGACCTGATTGCGTACAGAACAGCTGCAAAAATCGAGGACATCAGGATTCTCTTGCAGAGTGACTTCGATGAGATTCAGCGATATTGTGATGACTGGAAGTTGAAAATCAACTTTCAGAAATCAGAAACTATCTTGTTTAGGACTCCGTTGCGTGGAGCCACAAGGGATACGAGAAAGAACTGGCGCAAGCTGGTGATCGTAGGGCCAAATGGACATCCACTGGCGAGTAAAAGTGTAGTAAAGTACCTTGGCATCTGGATGGATCAGTATTTGTATTTCGACAGACATATAAATGCTGCTCTGGCCAGGGCTAGGGGAGCTTTTGCCCTGACGAAACGGTTGTTTTATAGCAGCCGGCTGGACAGCAGGGTGAAGGTGATTTGCTACATGGCCCTTATCCGGCCGATGATTGCCTATGGATGCCCGGTTTGGTTCAACGTTGCCCCATCTCAAATGGAAAAGATTCGGGTGTTTGAGAGGCAGTGTCTTCGACGCTGCCTTGGATTGCACAGAACACCAGAGTCGGAGTACAAACACTACTATTCCAACCTGGCTCTATACAATGGGGCCAACATAAACAGGATAGATAATTTCTTGCTGAAGCTTATTCGGGGTCACATTGCAAGAGCGATGTCCTCGTCTAACAGCTTAATTTTCGGGGCTTATTACCCCAACAACGAATACTACGAGAGTGTGCGTCTAAGCGGCTGTATTCCGCCCGATGCATTCCTCCACCTAGACAGTCGAGGGCTGATCCAGGATAGAGCGGCGGTTCCGCTAATCTACCACGTCGGCCGTAGAACTGTAGATCGGCGGCTCCTTTACAGTCGAGACGTCCTCGCACAAGACGGAGCTGAGCACCTTCGGTTCAGTAGGACTGTGTCCGAACGGGACCGAAGAGATAGGGTAAAGCAGGAGAACCAGTTCTGGTGGTTGAAAAACGAAGATGAAGTTCCTTCAGACATTTAATAGTTGACCTTGCTATTTTCTCTTGTATGGCCGACTTACATAGGTTTAGGTAGTTAGTTTTAAGTAGGGACAGTCAGGGTGGCACCAAAAAAAAAAAAAAAAAAAAAAAAAAAAAAAAAAAAATCAACAAAAATACAAAAAAATTATAAAAACCGGAAAATGCTTGCTGTGGCTGTTCTAGTTTGTAAGTAGCTTGTAAGTAGGTTGTAATTAGTTTTAGTAAGTAGTTTTAAGTAGTTTTAATTAGCTTTAATTTAGTTTTATTTAGTTTGTAAGTTTTATATAAAACCAAAAAATAAAAAATAAAAACATAGATACCGAGTTTTTTTGTGAAATTCTTCTCGGTAAAAAATAAAACCGACCTGGATTTAGTATTAAGATAGTTCTTAGGCCGAAAGGCATTAGCATTAAGTTATTCTAGTTTAACTTAGAGCGCCCGACTGGGGCCAGTAAGTTAGTTTTAAGATATTGATAAGTAGGCTAGTTTTTATGAATTTTTGTCTAGCTTTAAGATAGTTTTAAGAAAATGCAAAATAAAAATGAATTTCAAAAAAAAAAAAAAAAAACCCTGGTGTGACAACCCGAAAAGTACTTGCCAGCAATTAATTGCTGCAAGTGATTTACTTGCTTGCAAGTACTTGCGCAATAAACAATTGCTAGGTGTGACTAGTACCTGCAAGTACTTGGACGCAAGTAAATCACTTGAAATCACTTGCGGCAAGTACTTGTCACTTGCAGGATTTGCGCAAGCAAGTTTTTTTAATTTCTTGCAAGCGAACGAATGTTTTGCGATCAAAAGAACCGCAAAATCTCCTCCATCTCCTTGGAAGTCTGTTATCAGTGTTGCATAGTAGGTAATCTTGTGTTGTTTTTTTAAGGAGTGATGGTACCTATTTGATAATAATAATACTTACGAACGACTGGGTCGCACGTGATTGTCCTTATAGTTCAACTTGCATTTAATGAAAAAGTTGAAACTTAAAAAAAAATTTATATTTTTAAGGTACAAAAACCAAATCACTTTCTTTTTCAAGATGATGGTTATCGCCTTACCTCTGACACCCAAAAAAAAAGGTTTTATAAAGAAGAGATGTAGCCAAACTCAAAGCGTACAAAAACTGTAGCCCATCGATTATGGAAATTTTTTAACAAAATTTAATCCACCGTAAAGTTCTTGCATAATTTTCTCAGAATCTATTGCTTGTGTGAAAAAAGTATGTTAATCTTTTTTGTGTAGAATGACATAAGCTAAAATTTGTACCTTCAAATTTTTACTTATAGTTTTCGACAAATTAAGAAAAAACTGAATTTTACTCCCTTTAACCCCCCCTCCCCCCAAAAAAGAATTTATGCCACGGTGCAAATTTAGGGAACTTTTCAGGAAATGGTTAAGATTTCAAAACAAAGCTCTCCACCAAAATTCAGCTTCGTCGGAATTTTTTCGTAGTTTTGACATTTTTTGTCTAATTTTCCTGGACTAAAAGCGCGCATGCAACTAATTTTGGCCGATTCAATGACTGAAACAGCCAGGCGGAACTTGGATGAGAGTGAGCTCTTCTCAAGTACAAGCACAACATCGCCCATTTCCAAATCCAACCAGAATTGGGCAACCCCAGGCAGCAATTACTTTCAGCAATTAATTTCAGCAAGTAGTTTCAGCAAGTACTTGCGGCAAGCAATTTCAGCAATTATTTTCAGCAATTAAAAAAATGTACTTGCAGGAATTTTACTTGCGAGCAAGTGAAACGTCGTTTCAGCAAGCAATTTGTTTGCCTGGTGTGACTGCTCTCTGCAAGTACTTGCACGAATATTTCAAAATAGAAATTTTTGAAACAATTGCTGCAAGTATTTTACTTGCACGGTGTGACGGCACCTTTAGTGTTAAAGGGCATTTAAAATGTTCTTAAATTTTAAAGCATTTGGTGAAACCAAAAAACATCATTTAAGGGCTAAATGGGTTTTAAAATAATTAAAAGCCTTTCGTGAAATTGGGCATTTATATAAAAAATTACCACATAGAAAAACATCCTTAACAGGGAAAGGGCCTTCAATTAATTAAATTTCCAGCTTTCTTTTCAGAACTTTTTTGCTGCATATTAGGAAAATCAATCAGGGACGTGTCATATCCTTATATCACATTTTTATAAAAGTTGAAATTTTCAATTACATTCACTGAGTAATTCCATATTTCTTGTTTTTATTCATTCATCATGGGATTTTATACTGACAGGATATGTGTTGAATTGACCAACTTCAAAGGTTTGAGGGCCATTCACATGAAAACGACCAACGAACGACGAATAAACTAGCAAAACGGAATTTAAGATTCATTCATAAACCTTCAATTCTTCGAAAAAAAAACTATACAAAATGGAAGAAATCTAATTGCCCTAATGTTGCGAGTTATACTTAAATTTCTCCAAAACCAATTTATTTATTAAAATTTCTCTTTGTCAATTAAAATGAAAATTTTAGTTACTTGACTTTGGCGTCAATTATACCATTTTGTCTAGTTTTTCGAAGAATTTAGGTTTATAGGTATATGTATTTGTTAAATCGCGTTTTGTTCGTTTGTTCGAAGTTCATTGGTCGCTCTCATGTGAATGGTGTATTCTTTAAACATGTGGCTTTCAATCTGGCAACACTTTTTTCGGAGTTGGTCTTTTTGACAGCTGTCACTTGATTTATTCTCAGTTTGGTTAGCTATTTATTAATAAATGGATTTACTCCAGAACTACGTTTGCAAATCGTGCAAATTTATTACCAAAATAATGGTTCGGTTCGCGCGACGTATCGCAAAACTAACAATTTATTGAAGAAAGCTTTTACTGAGGCACCAAATATTCTCTTCCAAGGCGTCAATCATCTCGGGTTTATCTGCGTAGACAAGTGACTTAACATAACCCAACAAAAAAATCTTATAAATCTTATATTTTTTTTTTATTTATTTAATTTAACTTAATTTTATTTCATTTGTTTTATTTTATTTTATTCTATTTTATTTTATTTTATTTTATTTTATTTTATTTTATTTTATTTTATTTTATTTTATTTTATTTTATTTTATTTTATTTTATTTTATTTTATTTTATTTTTTTTTTTCATTTTACTTTATTTTCTTTTCTTTTCATTTCATTTCTTTTCTTTTCTTTTTTATCTTTTATTTTATATTATTTTCTTTGCTCTTCTTTGAAATTGAAACTTAATTTAAACAGAACAAATAGCTTGAAATAAACAAAATTCAACAGAAATAATTTTAAATTCAACGTGTATTTAAAAACACAAGAGATACATTAAGTTGCGTTGTCAAATAATCCCAGACAGTGATTGAACTTCATAGACAATGAACTTGAAATTCATCAAGCCTTCCAATTCTTCCATTCAATGTCATACAACAACGCGACATGGTCTACTCTACTCTACATCAATCCATCACCCATTTTCTAAAAATAAAAATTATTAAATAAGTTTACGTGTTAGCCTCTTTTAAGTAAGATGATTGATGAGCTCACGTATCTTGTAAGCATATCCGAGTTAAGGGGTTTGGTTAATTATAATATGTACCTACGTATAATAATTGTATTCGTACATAACTTACCTAGGAACCTAGGTAAATGAACATTTAATTATTATTTGGGGTTTTCAATTTTTCAAGGTAGGTACCTACATGCATGGTAAAGGTATTTATAATTATGTTTATAGAAATAGTTCACCAGTTTTACCTAATCATTTTATAAAATCAAAAAATGTACAAATTAAATATATGAATATAAAAAATTACAACTTAACATAATAGTTATAATCTCCATTAATAAGTGTAGTTTATCTTTCTTTGAGGTCTTGTTCAAAGGTTTATCTTTTTTTTTCAATTTTGGCTAAATATTCGCCATTTCCTATTAGGATGAAAACTTATAAGGTTGGCGTCAGAATTCTAGAAAACCGAAATCCCAAAATCTCCAAAATCCAGAATCCCAAAAACCCAGAACACCAAAAACCCAAAATCCTTAAAACACCACAATCCCGAAAACCCAAAATCCCAAAAACCCAGAATCCCGAAAACCCACAGTCCCTACCTAAAACCAAGAATTCCGAAAAGCCAAAATACCGAAATCGATATCCAGAAAAATTATATAATTCGGGATTTCGTATGTACAGTTAGTGATTACACTTTTATTCCAACCCATGCTTTCACGCTTTCTTTTTATTTTATTTTTTTTTAAATGTAGATGGATTTTGGCCTTAAAGTTTTTCAGATAAGACGCAGTTACTTTTTTTTTCAAATTTTGTATATTTGTATAATTAACTCGTTTTTTTGAAATATCGTTTCGGGATTTTGGTCTCGGGTTTTTGAGATTTTGGGTTTTGAGATTTTGGGTTTTTGAGATTTTGGGTTTTTAGAATTCTGGGTTTTTGGGACTCTGGGCTTTCTGGATTCTAAGTTTTCAGGATTCTGGGTTCTCGGGATTCTGGGTTCTTAGGATTCCGGATTTTCGGGATTTTGGGTTTTCGGCATTCAAAACTTCGGGATTGTGTCCGTCTCCCAAACCTATAAACAAAACTTCAAGCTAAAGGTTCTTGATTCGTATATTTTTATAGTGAAGACAAGAGTTTTTTTTTTCATAACAAAACACCATAACAACAGCTCCCCAAGAGTGGCCAAATTTTCTTTCATTTCATTTGCATGTGACGAAAACCATTTAAGCACACGTAACCCGCCAACAATTGAATGGAATTATAGAATACTGTGATTCAAATCTACCTTTTCATGAAAGGCTGTGTTCCAGATCGTTATGTAATGTATGTAATGTATTTTTGTATATATTGAGAATAAGGCCTTATGACTCTCCCCCTTAGTCCCTGAAAAATAAGTAAAATGACAACAAACAGCGGAATCTATTGTACTGTTTGTTATGCGCTGGAATTGTGGGAGTGCTAGCAGCCGTTTAGGAATGAATTTTTTTTTCTTTTGTGTGTAGTTATAGAGGTATTTTGTCTTGCTAGCAATTTTTATTTTTATTCATTTTTGTTGTTGTTGTTCTTGTTGTGTTTCATTGTTTTGTTTTGTGCAAGGAATTTCATTGCTCCAAAACGTCCTTGTTTTGGTATATACCACATTTTGGAGAAGAAGCGGCGCGGCGGTGGTGGTGCGGTGCGGGCGGTTGAACAAATTTTCACGACTCGACTTTTATGTAAATTGAGGCATTTTCCAATAAAGGTTCTTTGTTTATATAGAGGGACCACAGGAAACGACGACGACAATAGGAAAGTGATAGCATTTACCAGGGGTGAATTTATTTCAAAAGAAATACAAAGGCGCAAGATTGGTTAGTAAGTACTTTTTACTCACTGTCACTATGCTCTTGTCTTTCCTCAATGCAGAGAAGCTCTCTCATCGGTGCTCTTTGATGTAGACTCAAGCTCTTTGTATCATTTTGTAAGACAGTTAAGCTCTGAATATTTCCGCAACAAGGTAATATGTAGGTAGCATCAAGAATTGACGTTTTTCCCTTGAAAGATACGCACTTCTAAAACGATGTAAACGTGTTTTGCGTTGATAAGCAAATGGACGAGTTGTCTTGCTGTTCGACGGTCTTGGGAACGGCTAGTTGCAAGAACCTTGAAAACCTACTACTGAATCTTATCAGATTAACTGTCATATGGTCGACTAGTTGACGAAAGTCATTAACTGTTCTAGTTTCTTGCCAGGATACTAATTCGCCAAAGATTTTTCATTTCAGATTTTGCACTAAAGTCTCCAAACACAAATTTTCCATCTCACTCCGGATGAGATCCATCAGTTCCCCGAAAGTCTCCTCAATCCTCATGTTTCTCTAATCCTGCATTAAAAATCTTCAATATGTCATGAAATGTCTCCTTGTAAAATGATTTTCAGGCCCAAAATTGAGCTTTAACCTTTAAGCTCAGTTACACCCCTGACTATATCAAACTTGGTGCAAAGGAAATAAGACCGCACCGCCTGTAGGAATATTTTTACGCTTAAATTCCTTTGAGGATCCTTTTTGGAGTATAATAGAACAGATGGTGGCTTTGGCAACGACAGACGACGGTAGAATATAGGAGGTGGGGGTGTGGCAGTCACAGCGGCACGGTGGCGGCGGCAGTGAAATTGTTCGAGAAAATTCATCGTTTGTTGTTTTTCCGGTTTGCGATTTCCAATTCTCTATATAGAAAAAAAATGTGATGAATATGAGGTGGGGGAGGGGAGGGGAGGTGTGATGGTTTGGAGACTATATTCGGGTTATTTATTGTTTGGTCCTTTATTGTCTATCCCGTTCTCTTTTTTTTGGGTATTATTTATTTGAAGTTTTAATTTCAATAGCTTTCGGCTTGACAAGGCTGATTATTGAATTTTAAAAAAATTTGCTGAATTCTTTTTATATTTTCAAATCAGTTTTTCCATAAAAAAAAAACAAAACCTAAAGAAGTTTAATTAAGAGGAATTCCTAGGAACACGCCTTTGAAATTATGAGTCCTTGTACTTGCCATATACTCTACTCAACTATAGTCAGCATGGATGGATGTCACTCATAGTAGTAGTTGATGAAGTATACAGAGACACAAACGAGGTAGTTCCGTGACTTGATATACAATGAACGGAATGCTGCCATATTTCATGAGCATAATAGCACTGCATTGATTTGTAATATTTTGGTAGTCCGGAGGACATGATGTCTGACGTGACTACGCCACAGAGACTCCACATACAATAGGTATATACATCACTCATATTTATGTATATCAGCATGTCCTACCTTATGTATATGGTTTTGGTACAAAATCATAATAAGCTGAGACGCTTGAATACGCTTTTGTCGAAATTCACAGAATGTCGTACTGTCATTATGGGCAAAAGGAGAAGACTAAATAATGTCGAAATCAAACTCATAATGTTTTGGGGGTAGAAAACTAACCGAACATGCATATATAGAGTTCTGGTTCTGGACATCATCATCGTCAGACGATATACCTACGATGGGAATTTTAGGAGGGAACAAACAGGCAGGGCGAGAAAATTCAATTATAATTGACAATGGCGTTGCTCCTGTCGGCAGGATACCATAAACACAGAGAGGTAAGCAATGAGCACCATCAGGGTTGACTGACTTAATAATATGAGTGCATGTGTATGTGTGGTAACAGAGCAAAGAGAGTGGTGTATGCGGTTTTGTATATGCAATGTCCCAACTTTCAATCTCAACTCAACTACCTGCTATAGTTTGGATGTGGTTGGTGTAATTCAGGATTCAGAGGCCTTAATTATGGTTCAATCAATTTAGACGGAAATATTTGCTCACGGGTTTGTTGTCACTATTAGATATTTGCTTTCGTTTGGACTATGGGCATCATGTTATATAGTTTGATAATTAATTAGAATTTAATTGCAATGAGCAGAGAGGATGTGCTCAAATTATTTAGTACCGGTAAATGAATAAATGAATTTTGTTACAAAATGGAATGCAAACTTGATTATTATGTATTATATTGGAACAACTGATCTTTTGATGCAAGCAGAGTGTTATTTGAGATTTATTTAAACTTTGCAATGAATTTAGGATGTTTTTGGAAATTATTTGTTCTTCTCTTTCATTTATACAGGAGAAATGGGAAGGTAAATGGACAGTTTGTACCAATTAGCGTAGCTTGCTGGAATGAATTAAACCGAATTAACTTAGAAAAAAAAAACTTAGTTTTTTAATTGTTTCAAATATACTCGATAATTAAGGCATTAGGAACCTATACATTGAAACTTGGGAGTTGAAGAAAAAAAAAACTTCTAACTGCTCAGTAACTACATACAGGTACGACCCAGTAGTTGTGAATTTTCGTTAATTATAATGATCTTATGTTCGATCAGAGCTCGAGCGCAGGATGCACTATTGGTTAAAAATCCAGAAATAAACTCGAAATTTTTGCACTTTTTCATGTTTTGCCAATTTAAGTTTTGCCTTCGTTTCCAGAATCTTCTGTGTTTACAAGAGACATCTTTTCAAATTTTCGGAATTCAAAATTCATGACGAAACGTAATTACTTATTTTCTTTTCCGGCTCACAATCCATGAAGGGTCGCAGTCTGAGACATGGCAGCCTTATCCATCCTCTCTACGATTCCAACCTCTCTGCTTCCAGTCATCTAGACCAAGCTTTCTGGCGGTGACGTGAAATAAGGCCCAACGAAATAAAGGCAAAAATACAAAATTTGGACTTATTTATTTTTCGATATGGAAATAACGACAAATTTTCGATTCGGCTTTATTTCGCTTTTGAAAACGAAATAAGACCAATTTGCTTTTGTTTCGTGTTCATATTTTATTT
This sequence comes from Dasysyrphus albostriatus, assembly GCA_946251815.1. Taxonomy (NCBI): domain Eukaryota; kingdom Metazoa; phylum Arthropoda; class Insecta; order Diptera; family Syrphidae; genus Dasysyrphus; species Dasysyrphus albostriatus. The sequence goes on along the minus strand of OX276336.1, from coordinate 129,287,039 downwards.
GCAGGCCGATGGTGTTACCATAGCCTCAAAAAAAAAACTAGTTTTCGAGATCTTATTTACACTTGGCTTGCTTTACAATAATGGCGCATAAACAGTGCCAATTTGGCCTTATTTACATTTTCAAACTGAAATTAAGCGAAGTTTGAGATTTGGTCTTATTTCGTTGGGCCTTATTTAGCGTCACCCTTTCTGGCATACACTATGGCTTGGCCTTTTAACTAAATAGACTAAGAGCTGGCAGCAAACTTTTGCATGCATCTTGACATAAAATTCAAAAGTTTGGCAGGATTTTTTTTTTTTTTTTTTTGGTCCACGGTGTTTAATTTTTACAATCCCAATAATAGAATAATAGAACTCAAGATATAAACTATTTAGTTGCACAATATCGAGAAATATTTGGAGAAATAAAAAAAATATAAAAAATCACCAAAAAAAAGTCTCAAAAATAGATAAAGTCTTCAAAAACTCATATCTTGAGTTTTATATTTTAAGAAGTTAAAATTAAAATCTGCGGACTTCAGGAAAATGGAACAGCATTTTTTTTATTTTTAATAAATTAATTAAAGTGCAGGTGGCCCTAACACAATAGTCTGAAAGCCGCTATTTTCAACCCCTCGTCCTTACCACGGGTGTTGAAAAATCGTGCAAGATTTTTGAATTTGATGTCATTTTGATGTTCATTTTTTGGTTATGTGTTCAAGCCAAAAATATGCTGCCAGCTCTCCAGAATAAAATATTTGGTGTTTTTCATATCCACGAACCTGGAAGGTTAGATTCAAAGACGGTCTTGCCTGGAGGAATTTCCTCAAGTCAATGTTGTCGACATGCTTTGATTTTCTTGACTACATCCACATAACCAGGCTTAAATATCAGTTGAAAAAAAATTTCGTAGCAGCTCTCCATTCTGCTTATCGAACAAAACTCAAATCGGCTCCAATCTCCAAACAGCAAGACTGGCTAGGCTGGTAGTATTTGGGTCTCATAGAACGTGCACTTTTCTTTGCTAGGGTAAAGCTAGAACTATAATGTTCGGAGGGGCACTTCAGTGGTCGGAAGAAAATAAGCGTATACACCGGATGTATTTATGAATCAGCTATTACAGCGTTGAGTCAAGTATCGTTCAACTTTCCTTACGGAAGTGAGGTGAACTTCAGTGCTCTTCCGACAGTTATTATAGTTCTTCTTTAATTCTTTATAGGATATCCATTCTAAGATTTCGTTCATGGGACAAATGTGTACTCCGACGTAGATGAAGATGAACGTTGCATTTGTATACTATCAATAGTGACATGATTTTACCCTAGCTGGTTGACAGATCCATAATTGTGTGTAGATAGATAGCATGTATAAATAATCTTGTCGTCGTTTACTTGAGGAATATTTGATCCAGAAACGAAATTGAAGAAAATACCTGCATGTTGGCGCATTTCCTTGCGCTGGTACGTGTTTGAAATAGTTCGGAAGAGCTTTTCCTAAAAAGCAGACTGAATTTTCAAAATCACGCAACTACATAGATCAATTTTCCCTGAATTTCAAAGTTAGCCATCATCCATAAAAAGCTTCTGATAAATAAATAAATAAATTAAGTGGCACAACAGCTCCTAAAGAATCAAAGCCTAGTGACTTTCAACTCTTAATCATTCCTTTCCGGTGTGCATGCTGTTGGCAGAAATGGAGGGGACCTACAATTTTTTGACGAGTCCGAAGTCCGAACGGCTAGATGGGAGGCATTTATTCATGGCGAGGATACTCTTGGAGGCTTTGTCAGTTCCTCGCAAGAGGCAGTATACCTTGGGAAAAACATTTCTTCTTTTAGGTGTCAGTGGCTGGGAATCGAACATTACGGTCCAACGCACTACCGTTATGCCACGAGGAACTACTGACTGACGATGAATGTTATCATAGTATGCGAATTTGGAGTCCATGAATTGGTGGTGAGTCTTGACTCTAATTAGGTTGACATTTTCCAGAATTTGTTCGATCTGCCTGGCTAGGAGCCACACTGGTATTCATTGGCTACGCCTTCTTCTTTCTATGCAGGGTCTGTTCAGGGTCGATTCTCGTCTCTTGCTTCTTTTGTTTTCCGCTGCCAGATATTCGCGCGTGAATCTTCTGTCACCTTTTTCAGCTCTAGACATTCATCAAAAGATCTTTAAATAAGCCTCATATCCATAATCTACTAGGCATACAGTGCATCCACTGTGATTTATGTAGGTATAGATGGAAAATGAAAATGTTTCAACGAACCTTTTTTCTATCAGAAGCAAAAAAAAAAACTAATCCTGATGACTGACTACCTATAGGTGTTCCCAGCTGAATTATTAAATGACTTCATGTCTAGGTAATCTCCTAAAATATTTTTCACTGAAACAAAAATAATTTTTTTTCTTATACTCGTATATTAATACCCTTCAATCTAGACTAAGTTTTTTGCTACTGGTGTTGTTACATTCAATTTTTTATTTATATTCATCCCAAATGAATTCGAGTATTTTACCAACCCGGCCTTAATCGCATTCCTGGATGTAAATATACAATCAAACAAATGCAAAGAGAATCAGAATTAGTATACGAGCAGTTAAGGCATAGTATCTACATAAATATACTCAGGTAGATAATATGTGCGCTATTTGTTGTTGTTGTTTTTTTTTTTCGAACAGGTAGGACTTTATTGTACTTTGTATCCAATTACTTCAATCCACCTACACACGAACAACCATTTTATTTATTTTTCCGATACCTTTATTTGCTATGCCTAAATCCTAATACCACTGGGGAACAATGCACAGGAAAAAAAGGGAATTATGACTCAGCCAGTGATGTGTATTATATCTCTAGTGAATATTACATCGAATATTCCCGGATGGCCAAAAACAAGACCCATTCTCTATTTATATCGGCTTAATGCATCTATTCATCGTCATGTTTGTTATAGGTATAGATCCAAAAATGCAAAGGTATAGGAAAAAAAAAACAACAAACCTAAACTTCATCCAACAGCAACTGGAATTCCAGAGTCCAGACCATCTATAAATTCTAGTATATAAAATTTTAACGAAGAGAGTGTTGTATAGAAGATGGGTTATTCCACCAAAAAGTCCAATCCAGAAATCCACAATGGAGTCTACAACTTTATTTAACGTTTTCCCAATATAACCGATGTTGAACATTGTTTAAACTTTTAACGGGTTATGAGGCTCGCGTTAAGCTCGCCGCCATACTACTGATGCTGCTTTTGCTGTTCTATGTATACCTACTCTATACCGGATGGATGCCCCCGATCCTAAAAACACCCATAACGACTTTGAACAGTGTTTCTTGCAAACATCATATCAAGTCCAATATAATCGCGTGGTCATATTTGAGAGAGAGTTTCGTTGCATTCGGGTTAGGGTATTTATATGCATTTTTGCGATGGTAGAGTTAAGTTGAATTTCACCTAGACCAATGGTCTAGGAGAATAATTTTGACATTTATTGTTTACATTTTGTGTGACATTTATATTTCAGTTAGTGCAGATTGGGTGTAACTGTGTGTACTGCTAACTCAACTTTCAAGACAGCATGACATGCCATTGGGCTAGCTATGAATCAGTAATAAGGCTCCAAATTTCAATTTCACGAAAGAGGGTTATCCCAAATTTTTAAATCATTTTCTACACACAAGAAAACGTGCATGGCTAACTTCCTAAAGCCCTAAATTTGCAATCTAATATGTATTCAGTAAAGTCGAGTTCCAAATTTTGTAAGCCCTAATTTGAAAATAAAAATCGTAAATGTTATTTTCTTCAAATTAGGAGCCCAACTGTAAGCTCTTCGCATAGGTTTTGGTTCCTGAGACACACAGTAACATTAGGACTTTAAAATTTGGACCTTATCAATTCAGTTACATTTGATGCCTTAAGCATAGTTTACAGTTCCCATGCGAAAAAAAATCGAAATTTTCAAACGATTTTCACTTGTTTTGTGCACCATATTGAATAATACTCAAGCCTAAAAACGTTTGCCTTCGCCTATGCCACCCATTGGGTTATTCATTTACCCTAAATAAATAAAAAATAGGTCTAAAAATGGAAAATAATTATTTTTGGATGCAAAAACTATTTGCATGCAAATAATGCCTTGAGGTGAATATATATGTATATTTTCTTAAGTGTAAACTGATCATTCAAAAAAAAAATTTTGTTCACCCTACTTTTTTTCGCATGCAAAACAATTGCCGGTCCATTGTTTTGCATGACATTCCATGACAGCTATATTTTTTTTTTTTTTTTGCATGAAACTGAAAACCAATTATGCAAACAATTAATTTTGTACTTCACCTCAATTATTTTTGACATGCGAGAATATTTGCATAGATTTTTTTGTGGATGGGAGCTACATACTAGCTTTACTAGCATGCTCTGATACTGAGAAAATATGACATGTTAACTTCAAAGTGAAGTTAGAACTTCAAAATTAAGCTTAGCCAAAAATTCTTGAAAATTTAGAGCCGATATGACCTGCAAACTTCACATTGAAGCTAAGACTTCTTCTTTTTTGGACTTCGATTATTCTTGAAATTTGGCTCCTTTGCAAGTTCCTAGCATGCTTGGTTCCTGAGTTAGACGACCCGATAACTTCATTGTCAAGTTAGCAGGGTAACTCAATAGCACCCTTATTTGTGAACCGAAAAATTTGGTATAGAAATGCAAACAAAAAACTGCAAATTCCTGTCAAGGTCCCATTTGCCTATAGGTGATAAGTTGCCATGCTAGCTCCAGAAACGTCGCTTGGATGACATTTTTAAATATTTCGGCAAATATGAGCGAAGAAGAGGAGGTATAAAACAAAAACTTGTAAATTACTTGAAAAATTTTAATGATTAAAATAACGGTTGATATCTTAAAAGTTACTTAGCTATTGAGGAGACGCATCTTTGGGTAAAATTTCAGTGTTTCCACTTTTCTGGAATATACTTTTTTGTTTTCCATGGGGTTGAGCTTGAGCCTCGCCTGATAAGATAGTTTTTAATATTTAGAACATGAACAAAGTTGCTGGAATGCCAGGAGATGGCAAATGCATGGTTGGCATAAATTAAAATGGCGTCATAGCGACTGAATTAAAAAAACGACTCTCAAACTAAATTTTATGCTCAGCATTTAAAAAATAAATTACAAATATTATAAATCTAAGGTTCACCTCACAAAAAGTAGAAGAATTTTAGTTTCCAGACTGGACTAAAGATTGGGCGCCATTTTTAAAAATAGCGTCCAAGCAACAAGATTACAAAAAATACTCACAAGCATTTGCGATTTCGTTTCCACATCGGATTATAACTGTTAATTTCTTTTTTGTGAAATTAGCACAAAAGCCATTTTCTCAACAAATGAATTACCTGGTAGACATTCAAAGTAAGATGGATTTGTTGAAGAACAGATGAGGTGCGAAAAATCACTCGTGGCATAAAACTATTTTGAACCTTTAACTATTAAAAAAAAAGGGTTATCTCTTTTTTAACTGTTTTTTCTTCACTAATTGCATACTTTTTTGGATATAAGCTACATCATGAGGTGCTATGACCTCAGAGCCAACTTTGGAACCCTCTATTTCTCGAGTCACAGTTTTTTTACTGACCCGGAAAAAGGTGATTTATGGGCGATTCGTTAACATTTCGTAAATTTTCAAGACAAGGTGTTTGAAATAAAATGTAAACATTTTTCAGCTTTGTTGTACCTCAAGTGATTTGAATGAAATTGACACAGGTGATGGCTAATTTAGAATTAAAAAGCAAACAAATTTTATGTCAAAGAACAACAAACTTGGAAAACCTTGTCATTTTCTTAAAACCTCTGTCGAAAATATTTTTTTCTTTTTAAATTTTGTGTCAACTTTCTCCTGTGTTAATTTCATTGAAATCTCTTAAGGAAGTTTTAAAATATTGACACATTTTGGAAACACCCTGTTTAATTTTTTTTTTTTTTTTTACTTTTGATATATATATGCTATAGGGCATGTTTCGGATTTGTGCAGCAAAAAATTTCAAGATAACAATTTAACATGAAATTATGATGATAGAGAACACCAAAAAATTGGGTGGCAAAATTCTGTATATCTGTCTGTCTGTCTGCCTGCCTGGCAGACAGGCAAAACCAATGATGCAAATTTTTAACTATAGGCTTTTTGATGATTCTCCAGAGGGGAAATTAAATATTTTTTTGGTTAAAAAAAAAGCGGTTCTTGTCATACAACCGTTAAGGAAAATCTTATTTATCTGAAAAACGGCCCAACTATTTCGATACAAATAATCAGTGTGTTATTGAACGTATGGTGTACTTTTTGGCAAACAAAACTTACCAAAAACCATTATTAATGCGGTATCTGTCATATGATAATTTTTTGTTTACTATAGATTTTCTCATCAATGACTAAAGTGTTTGCGATCAAAATTTTTATGCAAAAGCTCTTTTTAAATATCATTAAAATTGCATACCTGCCAAAATTTTTAAAAAAAGTTATTTTTGGATTTTTAGACATAAATTATATTTTTTTATTGAAAATTCAATTTTTCGAATTTTCGGTGTATGAATTTTTTTTAAACTAGGTTTGTAAATGCATATGCATATGTAATGAGAAATAATACAAAAAATTTTAAATGATATACGAAAATTTAATACATATATGAAAAAAATTATTTTCTTAAAAAACCGCTACAACAATTAATTTTTTTTTTTCATATTTTTTCAAGGAATCAAATTCCAAACTTTTTTTTTGAGCTCTTAGTATCTTACAAGTTGCTTATACCATTAAAAGGACGATTTTAATGCTTTTTCTTCTAGTTTTTCTAATCAAAAGTTCAAAGTTCCAATTCGTTACGTGCGATCCTATCGTGCATTTTATTTATTTATTGATTCTGTCTTAGTTATATAGTGAGTGCCAATTTCTTTGAAATCGCTCAACAACAAAGTTGCAAAAAGCTGACATTTTTTTGATAAACCCTGTCGTTCCCGAGCTTGGGAGTAAGACTAGTATGTCGACAGAATCATGAAATTATCTCAAAGAGGAGTAGACTGCTATCCGACAATTTGGTAATATCGGGAGATTTATCGTGAAAAAACCTCAAATGAAAATATGTAAGTGAGCTTACGTAAAGCTATTGCTTTGAAGCATTCACTCCGTTTTATAAAAAGCACCCAACCGCTTTAAACCATGATGCGATATTTTGGCGAAATTCTTCAGGTGTACCTACATTTCAGAAAATTTCGACCAATTCATAGATGTGAAAAATTCTTCAACACACAGATATGCAATATGAAACCCCAGGATTTTAAACCTCCATCGAAGTTTTATTTCGAAAAAGAGAAAAAAGAAAAAACAAACAACAACCACAGGTGTGGATATTTCTCTATGCATTTCAAATGGTTAACGAATAGAAAACTCATATATTGGTTTTAGAAATACAGAAGTCTGGATGTTTGTGCATCCAGCAATGTCCCGAACAGATTTCATATTTTATGAATTCCCGCCATCAATGTAGTTATATTTGTTCTGTGTGTGTGTGTGCGTGTATGACCGTTCTCCCTTCTACCTCCTCGAATATTTGGAGCAGGATTCTTCTCTCTATATAGATTGTTGTGCATTTCAAAAAAATGTGTTTTTTGTTTGTACAGTTATAGTTACTCAGTATGTTCTTTTTTTGGGCTATGGTCATAGTTTTACGATCTTAATTGCATTCGCGATACCAAAATAACATAATTTATTAAGAGTTTTTATATACTGAACGTAGACAAACTGTATAAATAAAGTTAAAAATGTAATGCGGGGTAGTGAAAAATATTGATGAAATTATATGGGAAGTGGTATTTTGTTGTACGGGTACTAATATTATATTGGGAAGGAGGCGACACGACTTACTACCGACCAGACTGTAGATTATAGAATGCTCGAAAATTTAGTTGCAATATTATTTATTTATATGCATGGGTTCGCTCATTATAAATAAATAAGTTTTAAATTACTTTACGGATTACACACAATTTAGTTAATTTTGAAAATTACAGTTTACTGGTTACTAGAAACTAAAAAAGATTTTAAATTAATTAGAAAATTATGTTTGAGGTAGGCGAATCATGAATTTTAATGCCTGTGTCCCAGGTAGCGTTGCCGGAAATAATTTTTTGAAAGTGCCATTTTAGATCAGTGGGTGCCACCCAATTAATTTTTGTGGTCCAGTAAATTTGAGCTCAAAAAGACTTTTGGAGAGCAAATTGTGGGGTAGTTTTGATTTTGCCCCTCTTTTATGTTTTTGGAGGAGGTGAATCCGAATCTGAGGTTTGCGACTAAAATTTCTTGACACAACATGGAAAAAAAAAATGCAAAAAATGATGCAAAAATACATTTTCTGGGAGTTTTCACTAATGGCTCGAAAACTACCTGTTATTCGAAAATCATCATCAAACTACTATTGAATGTGTATACAATTTCCAATAAATCCTTATTTAAGGTTTTTCTTCTGCGACAAATCCATTTGGAAAGAAAATTGGAATGCACTAGAAATTATTAAATCAGGTTAGAAATAAACCTGGTTTGAAAATTGGATCAAAGCTTGTTGAGTCATGAACTAAAACAATACCAAGTGGATACCGTACTATTTTGGACCAAAGTTTAGCGAATGGTATCGGCGGAAAAAAATAAATATTATAACAAGCAAATAGTTCTGTATCTCGCTAACAATACAGCCACTTGCGAACCGGGACTGAACAACCCAAGGACGACAAAGTCAACCCGACTTTTATATTAAGTTTTCAAAAATTATAAATCTTATTTGTATTAAATTTTTTTTTTCAATGTATAATGTACATGCCATTTGAAAGGCTTCTTCACGGTCATAAAATTTCAATTATTTTCAGTGATTGCGTTCAGCCATAAATTTTCAATCCATTTGGAAAGCTCTAAGATCTTTATAAAATGTCAGAGCTCTAGTCTCAAAAATTGGTCATCTAAAATTCATAGAAAGGAATCTCTCAGTGACCAATTACTGAACAAAATTTGACCTTTTCTATCGATTTATAGATCTTTCGAATGATATACAGTATTTTCCACAGAAGAGGTGCCAAAAATTATGCGTAATCTTGTGTTACCTTGAAAACATTAAGCTTTGATTAGAAGTTATCCAGCGCTAACTAATTACTAGGACTTCTTTACATTTTCTGACCAATTACAGTCTGTGATTTACAAACGTTTCATTACGCCTTGTCCAACTTAATAGTCAATAAGTTTGACTTACGAATTATTTTTGATGAGCTGGATATAGCTTTCTTTAAAATGATGAACAACAAAGCATACCTGTGGAAATTTTCAGAAACTCTAACTGAAAGCTAAAACAGAGTCTGCTATCTTTGCATTGCTTCCATTTTGTTATTACTTGTTTGAGAACTTCCTCGTTCTTCAAAGCTTTAATAAGGCTGTAAGTATTTCCATTTTTAAATAAAGGCATGGAAGACTGCCTAAGAATAACAGAGGTTTATCTGTGTACTTAACTTAATTACGAACGTTTTCGTTACGATTTATTATGTTAAACTTTCAAAGTGGATAGAATCAAGTCAACGATTTTCGTAATGGATTTTTGACTGTGGGTCACGTAATTGAATTGCCTCCAAATACACCCAAAAGGAAAGAAATTTGTATTCTTGTTCTGTTAATTTAAAAGCAGCCTTTGACACTGTCAACCTGCATGCTTTGTTATAGAAAGTGGCTTCCCTTGGTATATCTAGAAAATTCCTGTATCTGTATGAAAATTTTGTATGCGGAACCAATGCGACAGTTTGGGATGATTCAGAGAAGTCAATCTTGTTTGAAACAACTGCTGGTTTTCCTCATGGATGTATCTTAAGACCAATATTCTTTGCTCTTTTCACTGATGATATTTCTGTGATAGCTTGCGTGGAGAAATCAGTATTTCAGAGATTTTGGTTAAAGAAAACTTCCTATACTCTATGTGGATGACCTTGTCATGTTAGCCGATAATCCTTCTTCTCTACAACATCAAATTTAAAGGCTTCAGAGATACTGTAACAAAAACCAATACAGTTGTATCTAAAACTCTAAAGTATTGAGTACAAATTCCTTAAAACATTTTATTGTCAGTATTTTTTCTTTTTTTTTTATTTATCTCACTGCCATTTATCTAGACTATGTTATCCAGATCTCATGTTCTCCTATTTGATCTAATAGAATCTAATGTGGATTTTTAGCATGAGTTGTTTGTGAACATCATATAGCCAAGCAGATATGTAAAAATAAATTTTTTTAATGCATTTTCGATTGCATGAATTTAATAAACAATATACTTTAATGCAATATGAAAATATTTTGTATTTTAAAATAAATATTAATGTAAACTTTAAATATTATTGCATTAAAAAAAATGTTGATTCGAGTCAAAAATATTGTGCATTAAAAAATAAAATGCACGTAATTGCTCATATTTTCAAGCTGCTGGAGCGGAGAGTCTTAATAAAAATTATAAATAAAGACATGAAAATTATGAGAGAAAAGTGTTTAAAAGCATGTAATACGATATTTAGACTAGACAAATCCCTTGAGAGCTTGATCGAATGGCAAAAAAATTAAAATCGTTGGAGCGATTTAAAAAAAAAAAAAATTTCTTATACAAACATATGTATATGAAATTCTTAAAAAAAAATTAAGGAAAACGTTTGCCTTACAAACATTAAGTATTTGCTTATGTGCATATAAAAATAAAATTTCTAAAGAAATTGTCAACCCGTTTTTGAGATATCGAATTTGCCAAAAATTACTTTTTTTAAATATTTAAAAACTTTTTTTTTGAAAATTTGTATATATACTTGTGATGGCACAAGTCTGTCTGTCTGTCTGTCCGTATATCGACCTACAGCATAAGCAACTAAGCAAGTTTCTTCAAACTTTGAACTCAAGGAGTGTTTTTTTAGCACCAAAAATAACGTTACCTGTCCTTCAACCGTAAATGAAAAGCTTATTTATCCCAAAAACGGCTCAAACGATTTTGATCTAAAAAAAACAATGCAGTATTGAAGGTATGGTGTACTTTTTGATACTAAAAAAATTTACCGAAAACCGTTTTTAATCGTACCATCCATACAAGGGTTTTTTTAAGTTTCGATTTACTCATTAAGGGCTAATAATTTCAGTCGAAATTTTTAAGCAATTTTTTTTTTTTTAATGCATATCATATATATTTAATTGCATATCACAATTTTGAAAAAAAAAAATAATTTAGAATTAAAAAAAAAAGTATAAAATTTTTGTTTTAAAAATTCAATACTTCAAAAACGAGTTGCTGAATTTTTTTGAAACTTGGTGTAAAGATATATTTCAGTACTTACTTAAAATTGGCATACCAAAACTTTTTTTTTAAAAGTTCTTAAAATTTTATATATAAAAAAAATAGTTTTTAAGAAAACCGTTTAAGCGACTTGAATTTTGTCATATTTTTCAAGTAATCAAATGGCATACTTGTTCTTGAGCTCTTAGTTTTTTAACTTGTTGTTTATAAATCAAAAGAATTATTTAAATGTTTTTTCTTATATTTTTATATGTTTTTTTATAATTACTTTTATATTTCAAGAGTTCTTAATTCCAGGCAACTTGAACTTAAGAGCAATAAAGTGCGATCCAGTCGTGCATTTTATTTAATCTTATTTTATTTATTAAAAAATTGTCTAGATCTGTTCAGCCCAAAATGAGCAGATTCGAAATAAAAAAAAACTTTGTGTTACTATTAGTAGTTGCTACATGTAAATTTTTATAATTTTTGGTAGCATACCAAATTAATCTCAGAATGCAAAAAACAGCTTTATAAAAATCGTAGGAGCTGTTTTTAAGAAGAAAAATATTTTCCAAATTTTCCTTGACGGTTTTTTTACATTTCCGTTATTTTTTCAAAAAAAAAGTAATTTTGTCATACAATACCTTAAAAATGTTAAAAATACTCTTAAGTACTGAGTTTTTTTTTAAACTGGCCATGTAGTTTTCAAAATGTTTGATTTCAAAGCAAACATTTTAAATTCCAAAAAAAAATGTTTTCCAATTTTTTGTATGAAAAACTAATATTAATATTATTGTTTGGAGAGTCTGTATGAAAAAAAATTATTGAAACAAGAAATACTGATTTGAAAAAAATCGAAAATAAAAAAAATTGTTCTTAGGGAAGTATATAGAGCATAAATTATTTTTTGAAAAATATTGTGGAGCCATTTTTCAGTATAAATACAATTTTGTAAAATTGCTAAAAGAAAAATTACACATGTGCCGTTGTTTTTAGTTCTAAAAATTAAAAAGAAAACCTATTTGAAAAATCACCTAAAAGCTCTATTTATCAAGTTTTAAGTAAATTAATCCAGCTGTGTTGGCTGTCGCCAAACGGACAGATGGAATTGTGAGACCCACTTTTTTTCTTCTTCCCTATCATCGTAATATCTGATTGAAATCTCGAGTTCAATTTTTTTACAGTGCATAACTTGCAAGTAAAAATTTAATTTAAAAATTTTCGTTCATTAAAAAAAAATGTGAACGAGAAATGAAAATTTCTTACTTTTAAAGAAAAAAAAGGTTAATAAAATTTCTAAATTTCTTGCATAAAAAAAAAAACATTAAAAAAATTTCAAAATCTATGAACATTTTTTTGCATTAAATAAATTTAAGAGCAATTTAAACATATTTTGCATTGAAAAAATGTATTCATACATACATTTTTGTTAAAATCATGTAACTACAGGGTGTCCGGTAATTCGTCATTAATACTTTAGAGCATAAATCAAAAAAATTATAGCACATTATAATATGTTTCAAGGTGCTTTTGTTGATTTTTTATATATAATATTTTTTGCATTTAAGGGAGATATACTTCCCTCATACGATTTTTATTTCTTAGAATATACCCATGGCTTATGGCCTTAAATATTACTGAGAAACTACCAGACACCCCCTGTTAATTAAAAAGTTAGCAACAAAATATAAGAAATTTTCTCCTTTCTACTTTGAAATATTAAGCTTACAAAATTTTAATGCTGAATTCCTTTCAGTGTTCAATCTCTATAAAGAAGGATATTTTAAATTACTTCTCAACTCGTCTTGAGTCAGCAAAATCACGTAAGTAACGAATAAGCTACAGCAATATTGCAGCACACAATGTGCACACAAAAGTGCAAATATTAACAATAGAAATTCATCCTCTCTCTATAGGCAACGCAAATTATTCAATCAATCTTACCCGGCAGAAGACGAACGACAACGACACGATGGCGATGACATTTTCAACGACAATTACAAAGTTTCTTTTCTTCTGTGTAACATTTTGTTTTGATTACCTACCTTTCCCCCGGAAGGGTTTGAGGTTTGCTGTATAGGTGCTTGCAACAATTTATTCCCTCAACTTAATGCAACTTGTTACAACATAAAATCACCAACACAGCAAAGCGATGGATGGTCAACACGAGTATTCAATTATTTACACACCTTGTCGTGTTGCAAAATTAAGTGTCACCTTTTTGATGGGATAGCTAAGCTATAGCCTTTTCATCAGTTAGGGAAATTTTAGTCGGAAAGAATATATCATTCCTATTCACGCAATCTTCTACTTATGGTCAGAAGTGGGAAGTAGGGAGTCAAAATCCATTCTTTTATTGTTAGCCCTCATCACTCGGCAAATGCCCACACGAAAGAAAATACTCAAGGTAAAGAGTAACTGAGTCGTAAATTTTAATGTCCTTACTGTCTGCTTGCCGAAGGGAAACTTAAGGTAAGTGTGGCTGCATTCAAACACAATACTTAAGTAAGGATTACAAAATGATGATGAAAGATTAAATTTATTGATTTTAGGTTTGGGCCCAGATCGCGTAACACGAAATAGAGAGCAATAGGGTCAATCTATGAGAGTCTTCAAAAACAAGTGTCCAGGTTCAAGGTGGCAAGGAAGACTAGACTTCTGGTTTTAAAACCAAGCCAAGAGCACTTGGTCTGGATGTCTGGAAGCAGCGTGCTGAAACGTAAATTTGTGTGATGAAAAACTGCCTTTCCTCTGGTAGACACCCCTCATTGTGTATTGGAGCCCGTTAAGTGAGTTATAGTAAAGTTGCGGACATATCTTTATGTCTAGACTCGACGTATCTAATATAAAGGTAAAACAAAACGTTGATGCATGCGATCCCATCTCAATCCATCAGTATGAGGGTGACGTGACGCTTTCATACCTACATAGCATTAGAAACTCTTATTTGCCATGCGAGCAATAAAAGGACATACACACAAACAGGATAGACATTTTGTAATAAAAAAATAAACGTGAAACTTTGTCCTTTTATCCGATATTATTGCATTCAACAAACATAAAGTACAAAGGGCACGGATGACAATGTTAGATAGACACAAACAGGTTGGTTGACAATATAAACGCATCCGATTCGACTTGATTCACAAATTACAGCAACAACAAAAAAACAGACATTTTCGACAGAGTTCCTTGATTTTCTGCCCACAAAACACACCCCTAATATCTAGGTACATGCAATTGAAATATCAACATTTGCTGTACGCGTACCTTTGGCTCATATCCTTTTCTCAGAAATAGCGCGATGACATACAGCTGGGTGACTGTAATGCTGCTGTATGACGACGCCGACGACGCACGGTAGGAATAGTAGGTGGGTGCAAGTGAGTTATTAACCAGGCAGGAGTGTTGTGTATGTTGGGGTGTAATCACATAATGCAGCAGCACACGGGGTATTGTTTGTTACTCACAGCACACTGCACCCCTTCGAGGCGGTGGTGGTTGCTTTACCGCATGGCAGAGTTGGAATTTCACTGCACATTTTTTTTAAGCCATCACAACGTTGATGAATAGCAGTGAATGGTTCTCCGGGTTTGGTGGAGCGAATTTTCATCATCCAGATCCATATGAGAGACGTACAAATTCCTCAAATTGAAATGCGAGCTATTGTGGCTGGATGGAGCGCAACAGGGAAAGATTTTCACCAGCACCAAGCTACACAGAGACTATACAATAGACACAAGCTACAGAGACAAGGCAGGATGTGTACTTCTATACACATGGTGATAAAGGATATGTCTTACTTAATAATCACAAATAGACAATAAAAAAAATTGAAAAAGAAAAAAACAGGAAAATGAATTGCAGTGATTCAGGATCGTATACTATAAATCCTGGAGCTAGCTAGGGTGACACTATAACATTATGACTGAACAAGGAGGATGAGGATTTTGTTTTCAGGATGGTTTCTCAATAATCCAGACCCACTCCTACCTATTGCTCCCTGTGCGTATAATATCGAATAACAATTTTATTGGATTTGCAGTTTTCCATCCCCTCTGTTTGAGTTAGAAAAATATAGCCGATAGGGGTATAGCATAGAGGCTTTATGATTCTCCCCCATCAGATTCAATGATGTTGCAAACAGGGTTATCGGAACAAATGTGTGTTTTTGTCCTCTAAATATGTATGAGCCGCTGTGCCGCGCCACCGTTGAGGGAATTAGACGACACATTTGGGCTTTTTAGTTATTTATTAGGGTTTTTTTTTTGGGTTTGTTTTATCATTGTTCGGATGCAATTTTGGAAAGAATGACAAATAAATTTTTTTTGCAATTTCTGGTCGCTTGTGGAATTTTATTGATATGTTTTACTTTATATGGGGTTAGAAACTATATAACTGGTTCGAGTGAATTATTTGGTTTTTGACTATTTGTTAGATTTCGATATTGAGTTGTTGGTCAATTTATTAAAATTTTGAAGATGATTTATTGTTATCTCCGGTAGAAGGAGTTGGTGGAAATGGGGCTGATTTAAAATAAAGTTATCGAAAGTATAAACTACAAATAATAATGATAAACAAATTTATATGACACACGACAGACATCCTTTTGGGTTTCCTTTGGGAAATCTGCTGATGTAACTATGAATCTTTAAACAAGAACATTTAATTTCTCTATTATTAACCGATGTAAGGGTGAACGACTTTATTTAACGCAGTTCTGAGTAAGGTAATAGAAAATAAATCATGATGACTATCATAGATTGTACCTAGATAATGTTTGTATCTACATTCTATGTTTTGTTCATAAGTATACGTAGGCACCTTTACCAACAAAAAATCTGGTACATACATCTAGAAGTAATTAGACGGCATTGCAAGAACCAAGTAAATAAATATCTTTCAAATCCTACTGCTTGTGATAATAGACCTAAAAGGAAACCAAGAAATGATTACATAAAGCAGGAGGTATGTACCTATATTCAAAACAGTTACCGGGTAGAATTTTTTGAGGTTAAAATAACATGCATTATTTCTTTGCACTTACTTGCTCTTGTATTCAACGTAGAATTAGTTTGTGGGCTTTAAGTCAAAAAAAAAGATGTTAATTTATCCTCATCATCAGATGTTACGATTATGCTCATCATCACCCAGAAACAACAAGAAAGTCTAGTATAAATTTACATTCTTGTATACACTTTTTATGAACAAAATGGCAATAACTGGCATTTGAACTTAACACTTCGAAAACGATCACCTATGCATGGGTCACATAAATATAATTATTTATCTTTTATTCAACTTCTTTTCCTCAATTTTAAAATAAAATAAATCTAAAAAAAAACAAAAAGATTTATTTAAAATATCGATTTTTCGGCCCAACGAAAGAAGACCAAATCTCAAATTTGTCCAAATATCAGTTTTAAAATGGAAATAAGGACAAATTGGCTTGATTTTCATTTCAAAACCGAAATAAGGCCAAATTTCGTTTGGAAATAAAGCCAAATGGTTTCCTTTCAATATTTTCAAGGCTTTGCATACACCCTTTTCAAATCCGAAAGATTTTGTTGGAAACATTCCTTGATAGAATTGTTTCATACCAAAAATTATAACGTTTTTGTATTTGATAGGTATATCAAACAGAAAGTTTTTGTACAAAATTGATGAAATGAGTGTTGAGAAAAATTAAATTTTCCATCACAGAACATATGTTAAGTACTTACTATGATGGTCTTATTTTTTTGCCAAGAACTTTGTTCTAAAACAATCGTCCAAAAACATTTTACAAATAATAAATAAATTCCCGCATAGCCTTTTCAGAACTTTTTTGACAGATTAACTTTAACTTTTCATTTCAAATGGCTAGGATAGTGATATTCGATAAATAAAGTATCGTATAGCATATCCGCCGCCGCCGGTTCAAACGGCTGTAAGAGCCTTTATTCAGGAGATGCCTCACTGCTTTGAGTTTCCGTCATAATATTTTTTATCTCGCTTTGAATTGATTCATCTGTAAATAGGGCTGTCCACGATACCAAACCAAACTATACTTTTGTAAGTATCTTCTCGGAATCGGTATCGTTGTCATATAAATCAGTCGCGTTTGGTTTCATATAACAAAGTCTAGTATCGGTATCGATCTCGGTCTCGGTTTCGTCTGGTTTTGGGCTTGTCTCAGTCACAAACAAAAATAAAATAAATTCTGCAGGAAAACAATGCTGTTACAAAATCACTGGAGCCGTTACCGAGAAATCAAGATTTAAGAAAAATTATGAGAAGCAGTTGGTAGATTTCATTAAAGTCACTTCCTCCAGCCATAAAGAACCAAGTTTGAAAATGTCATCCAAGTTATAAGTTTCAGAGAAATAAAGAAAAGAAATGAAAATTTTGTCTAAATGAATTATTTTAGAGAAACAAAGCAAAAGAAAAATGGGTGTGGAAGTGGGTGGTTCTTATTTAATTAATTACCTTCTCCTAAGTAAAGATAAAAACTGTGAAATGTTGTTCAAACCATTAGATCCGTTATCAACAAACTAAATACAAGAATTACAAGAAGAAATTATAATATTTAAAAATATATTTTTTCTGCCATTACCAAACGATACTACTGAAAGTTTTTTGTTAATTTCGGTCCCAAAAGTTTGGGTTGGTTTCGGTATCGTTTCGTTATCGTTTCAGATGCTTTGATGCTGGTATTGTCTCGGCATCGCTTCGGTTTCCGATACCGAGACTTTTCTGGTAACGGCGCCAGCATCATCTGTAAATTTATCTGACGGTTAGTTTATCCGAAACTTTCATGATGAAACCAAAATAAATAAACAACAACTTTTATCTGCTGGATACCGTAAGGTAAGGTGGCCCTTAATGCCAGTTTCAAGATCTACGGATAAAGTCTTGGATAGCCTATTTGGAACTTTTTTGACACTTTAAGGGTCAGTTTCAATACTTACGGATAATGTTTTGGATAGCCTAACCGGAGATTTTTTGACAGATAAACTTCAACTTTTGGTTTCAAATATCTCGGATAGTGATATCCGACTGATAGAGTCTCAGATAGCATATCCACTAGTTCAAGTGGCTGTTAAATATTTTATCCAGAAGATGCCTAGCTGTTATGAGTTTTTATTGTAATGTTTTGAATTTCGCTTTGAATTAATCCGTCGTGGTTCATACTGAATTTATATATTAAAAAACAGTGACATTTTAAATTAAAAGGATAAGGTATTTTTGTTTTGACAGCAAAAATTTAATTTTCAGTATGTTTTTGATGTAATATGTTGTTCTCAAACTATAAATTTATTCATTGGTTAGTTTATCCGAGACTTTGATGATGAAACAGAAATAAAATAACTGCCACTTTTATCTGCCGGATATCGATATGTGTCATATATCTTTTCGAAATTATAACCGGAATATTTGAGACTGGCTCTTAGAGTTTTAAAAATTAAATATACAAACTCGTATAAAGTCTCTCCCAAACCAACGCGAATGCGGAGCGATTCGTAGCGAATCATTCACAATAGTACAAAATATGACAAATACACAACGCTAAACAACAACAAAAATTCGTCGTCGCTCCGCATTGGCGTTGAGCCTTAAAGACATGGAAATTATGTGAGAAATATGTTAAAAGCATGAAATTTGATATAAAATTCTATAAAACTTTCGTGATAAAAAACTATCCTAATAGAAAACTATGATGATAGAAAACTAACATGATAGAAAAATATCATTCTAAAAATCTATCATGATAGACAACTTTTATGATAGAGAACTATCATGATAAGATAATATCGTGCTAGAAAACAATCATGTTAAAAAGCTAATGTGATAGAAAACTATCACCCTGGAAATCTTTCATAATAAAAAACTATTATGATAGAAAATTATAATTTTATAACAAATAGGTTTGCAGGATAAATTCTTAGAGAGATGTTTCTAAAACATTTTTGTGAGAGATAAATTATTAAAATTTATAACAATCATATTTAATTAATAAAATAATATAATATGTAAAACTGACACACCAACAGAAGTCAAATCCTAGATTCACTAATGGGTGGAATATATAAAAATGATATTTCATCATCAACAGAATGTTTACCTACTCCCTGAAAAATTTGAAACTTTCAATATACATGGACAAATTTGTTAAATTATAAGAAAGTGAGAAAAAAGGTGAACAATCAAATTGCATTACAATCCTCTTTTAAATCTTAATTTTATTACATAATTTTCAGCTGTTCATCCAAGTAACAATTTTCCTCTCATAAGAGATTCCTAGAGTCTTGGGAGACTTTATTTCGGGAGTTATATTAACTCTAGGAGAGTACTTCTACATCCTTATGAAAATGTTAGAAGCCTTAAATGGCCCACTTACGGGAGTTAATTTCCTCTTATAGAAACATTTTTATTGTTCCTATGGGATGACAAATGCTCCATTAATCTTGTTAGGAGAATGCGTCACTTCTTGTGGGAGTTGATGAAAAGAGAAAGAGTATGCGCATAATTAAAAAAAAAACAAATACTTATCTTTCACATTTGTATACTTCCTACGGAAACTTGGTACGAAGTATTTATGTCTGTATGTGTCATCGTCATTGTCTCATGTTGAAAAATGAATGTGTGAATTTATATTTTCATTTCATGGCGACGTTAGTATAATTATAGTTTGTCACATATGTGGAGTTAAATCTTAGTGCGATTGAAACTTTTTCTACTAACTTACACATTTTACTTCGAAAAATAACGAAGCGCTTTCAAAATAATTGATATTTAAATTATTTTAATTTTATTTTGAATTGCAAAAAGGGTTACCTTGATGTTTGCTTTTAAAAAGAATAGAACTTTTTATGCTGACATTATTTATGGTACTTATTCATGGTATATGACGAAAAAGATGTAATAGCGGATAATATGTCGAATTGATGTTCTAGTTTTTGTATGCCTGTTTTTTTGTAATCTAAGAATTAACAAGAGGTTAAGAGACGTTTTAAAGAAAAAATAATAAGTTAGAATTTATATATTTAGATATTTGTTTTACGTTTCTTATAACGAAACTGTCAATTTTGTCACTATACAATGCGAATTTTAGATGCTCTGTAAATAAATGTCATTATTTCAATTTGATGATGCTCCTAAGAGACAAAGAACTTAAGCACAGTATTGAAATACAAAATTTCACATTACGAATATACTTGTAAAAATACTTCTTTTGCATTTAATGTTTAACCAAATAATCATCAATATCAATACACGTATATACGTAAATATACGTTAAATAGATTCATCATAATGGAAAACCAAATAAATTATTTCAAAATTTAATTTCATATCACGGTAACCCTCAAGCTATACAAAAAACACTTCGTTCAAATTTAAATATGGCTGCTGTCGTATCGATACTTTTAACTCTTAAAAAGACATTTTTATGAGAGTGTTGTCCATTTATGTTGGTATGTAAATAAACACTTTTTTATGAGAAGTCTGATGCTTTTATGCGACTTTATTTTGACATTTATCAAACGAACCAAGAACAAATCGGTGATGCGTTCCCTTTTTTCTTAAGAATGTGAATTATTGTTGATGTTTAAAAAAAAGATGAAATCTCAAAGCTTGAAATATTAAATTTTATGCATTACCTTTTCTGAACGATAAATCTCCATTATAACGTCATAATTTTTGGAATAAATGAACAAAGAATATAAAAAATTAACATTCCGCAACAAAACTATAAACGTAGAAAAATTTTAAGCTTCGTAAATCTGGCTAATTTTCCATACCAATTTTGACAGACTTACGAAGTTTAAAACATTAAAATGTTTACAATGGACTTACGCCGTTGCATGAATATTTTAGTCCAATTTCCAAGCGTAGTTTTGTCAGAAAAACCTTATATTACACCGAAATAAAATAAAAAGAAAGTCTATCACCGAAAGTTCACATTCGTCACAAAATCAAAAACATTTTAAATAGTAATCTGCATCAGCATTCAATGTTTCCTTCAGGTAGCCAGACCCATAGAAAAGTGAACGCCAGAAAACAATGTACATACAAAACGTTAAAAAAAAGAACGACTGTTGTATGAATCAAATAAAGCTGCTGTCAGTGCAACATCTCATATGAATCCTGTAGTTAGAGTTTTGTAGTTGTTACTTATTAGCTCTTGTTAAGAGATTTTAAAGACTTAAAAATGACGTTTGAAATTCAAATTTGAAAACAAAATTATTATAAGACTTTCAATTTACATACAGGAGTAATAATTGTTCTAGGTATAAGATTAGAGTGATTTGATGCAAAAAAATGCTTAAATCATTTAATGAAAACACTTTGAGACAAATTTATGTTTCATTATGAGAGATCCAGTCTTAAGTGTAACAATAAGATCTAAAAAAGTACTATGGGCGTTTTTTTGAGAAAATGGGAGCTAAGATCTCGAGAGTATGTTAGTTGGGATGGATCTTATTATTGAAATTTTGTAAGGGAACGGATCGTTAATCTCTGTTTCAAAATTCTGTACGACCAAAATTCTGTATATGGATCAAAAATTCTGTATGAACATACCTCTGTATTTTGTTATTTTAAAATTCTGTAAATCCAGAATTCTGTATTTCAAAATTCAGTAAATCTAAAATTCTGTAAGTGCCAAAATTCAGTATTCTTCTGAAAATCGAAAATTCTATTTTCTAAAATTCTTATATGTATTTCTTAAATATTAATTTCGACTTCCCTCCTTAGAAATATTTCTTATTTCCAGTTGTTCAAACGTGTTTCAAATTTTGATCCGTGATACAGCAATTTTTACTGACTGATTTCGATGCAATAACTGAAGTTCAACGATGGTTCAAGGTTCAAGTATGTTTTAGTAACCAATTTAATGCCTGAACCATCAATCGTTGAACCTAAGTTAATTTTCCAAAGTCGGTTAGTTAAAATTGCTGAACGACGGATTAAATATTTGTACAACTGGCCCTTAGTATCGCTTGTACAAACATGGTTCAAATATTGATCCGTGGTTCAAATATTTGTATTAGCTGATTTTAAGGGAATTACTCAGGTAGAACGATGGTTCAAGGTTCAAGTGTTATAGGAGCCATTTAAATGAATGAACCATCTTTGAAGCTCAGGAAGTTTGCAGAAGTCAGAGAGTTAAAATTACTGAGCCACGAGTTAAATATTTGTACAACTGGCCCTACATAATCGTTGAATTTCAAGCTGCTTTACTTTGTTGTTATTTTTTAGTTTTGCTGAAAATCTATGGATCAAACAATTAGTTTCGAAATTTATTGTAATTGGCTCGTTTCTTAGTTTTTTGTTAGTTCCTACTTGATTAATAAAATAAATTTGGTGACTTAACAGATCGAGGATAATCAGGGTTAAGTAACTTACTACACTTTCAACCATTTTTGTGTGCATGTGTTAGTCGGCAGGAATTGAAGTAACTAACAATTTTATGCTGAGTCCCAAAATCGTAGGTACTTTTCATGGCTCTTGAAGGATTTCTCGTAAGAAAGCTCCCTGAAAATGTTAAGATAACATACATTGGGGAATATATGGCCAAGCCCTCCAGCTAGTGGCCCGGTAATGCGCAAAAATGAATTGAAAATGTTTGGAACTTTAGTAATCGAATAAATTATTTCATTTGGATAATAATTTTGGCACTTACCGAATTTGAAATACAGAATTTTGTAATCCGAATTTTGACATATACAGAACTTATTTTGTATTTTTTTTTTTAATTTTACTTAAATTTAAAATAAAATAAACTTTTTCCGTAAAATAGCTCCCTTTGCAATAATATACTAAACTAGCCCCATAAGCTCTGGCTACTACTAGCCTCATCGCATTATAGCCACAGAAAGAGAAAACAAAAATAATAAAAAAAAAAACTAAGTACAGAAAAATCTGTTTTTCTCATTGGATCCAAAAAGGACTAAGACCACAAGCAGTAGTAATATTATTAGAAAAAATTTTGTATTATATATATTCTTGTATGTATTATGTAGTGAAGGTACATATTACGAGTATAATCTAAGAAAAATAGAGGCCATAGACCTAAAGATGTGGAAAATAAAAATGGATTGGGGAAGATGGTGACGCAAGGAACTTTGAATTAAATAGAATTAAAAAGGGGGGAAATTATACCTATATAGAAATATGTATAAGGAAAAATATGAAAAAATCCGATTAGAAACCGACAAGGAAGGGAAGCAAGATACTATGATTCCCTAGGCCACTTTACCTGTGAAAAAGACGGTTGGTACTTACACTTTAACCAGTGATGGATTTTCAATAAATTAAACTAGACAACTATAACCTTGGGGCCCTGTTATTGCAAGAGAAAGCTTTTGATACTTTTGTGCCATATTTTATAGTTTGATTTGTTTCAAATTGGAAAAAAACGTTGTGGTTTTTTAAATCATTGAACCAAATTGTGAAAAGGCAAAGCTCACTTAGTGACTTTAACAAAAATGTTCTAAAGAACAAATTAAATTGAACGTTGATTGTGATAATCATGGCTTTATGATGCTTGAGCTTTTAAAGCTTTCAAATTCTGGATTTATGTTTTACCTATTTAGGACTTTCATATTTTTATTTCCAGGATTTAGTAATTTTGGGATTTTATGACTCTAAATTGGCGAATGTGACTATGTGGCATTCCTGCTTGCGACTTGTCTAAATAAGTTTGCCTAAAATTTTAAAAATTTGGGAAATTCGAATGTCAATCAATACGTTCAGCAAATGTTCTCGTTCATCGATGCACGATGCTGAACTTTAATTCCTAGTGAATTTGAACAAAATTACAGTTTTAATTTTTAAATTCTCGATTGTTTGCATTGAGTCGAACGTTTGACTCTGCTAGGTCTATGGTTTCAGATTCTTGAGTTTTTTGCTATTTATATAGGTTCCAATTTAAAAAAAAATCATTTAAAATATTACTGTTTCCCAGTTATACTTTTTAGCAAAAAAAAAATTTGACCTAGTCCGGCCCTGAACTTCAACTATTCCCAATGTACTCTGATGGCATGGCCAGTGGCAGCAATAGTAGCGTTTGGTGCTTTTTGCAAAAATACACTCTCCACAGCATATCTCTTTATGGTGTCTGTGGCACTGTGGCATCCATTTAAAGACACAAACAAGAGATAAGCTGTGGCCTCTATCTTCTATCTAAGGCATGGAAACATCGTGATGCTAAGGTACTATAAAATGATGGTGGAAAAATATAAATATTTCTTGAGGCTTAGAGATGTTTTGCTTCTTCCTTTATAAAAGCATCAGGAACCAGGTGCATTTATAAACATTACTGGTTGTTTGTTTGTTTTTTTTTTCCTTAAATCCTTCTGTTTTTGAGAAAAAAAAAAAAAAACACAGAAATATTAAAAATAGAAAAACTGAAAGGATAAAGGAGGAATTTGTATAAGTACTCTACCACTCGAAGAATGAGGTCGTTTTGAGGTTTGTGATTTTGGTCGAAGCAATTGAGGCTACGCTAAGAAGGTTATAATTTGAAACTTTTAAAAAATGATGGCTTAAGACAAATTTAAGTTGAATTTCATCAAAAAGATTCGATGTTTTTTGAAACTTGAGCTGCAATTAGTCAAAAATTTAACAACATTCTTGGGTTTATGACAATACGTTGACAAAAAATAAAACAGTGAAACTTTTCTTCTAAGGATTCCCAAACAATAACGACAAAATAACTTCACCTGTTTTTTTGTTTAATCCTTAATATTTTTTTTTTGGTTTTATTGAAAATCATTTTGCTAAGAGGTGTATGCACACAATGCCGTTATGTGGCACCTTCTGTATTCTGGGTTGGTTTGTTTCTCTATCTTTAGATTCTTTTGTCATCTTATTGAATCTCATATATTTCACGTCTGCTGCCATGGAACTGTCATAAAATTCATTTAAAAATTATCAAATATTCCACTGCCATCCGCATGACATCCGTCTGCGGAAGCACAGTGAGAGAGGAAGGAACAGGTAGCACACGCCATTGAAGGATGTCAGGCACCTTTTGTGTCCCACATAATGCTTGTGATGTTTTTGATGGTTGTGTGGGCTGTGGTGGTGGTATATGGCTGTGGCTGTGGCTGTGGCCCTGTGGGTAGCCAATGTCGTAACCTTTTTGCTGAAGCAAACCAAGTGTCGTCTCTTCTCATTCCATATCAAAAACAGAAAGAAGGAGAGACCAATAATTCTAAAACCAACCACATTGAATAAAGAATAGGAACTGGGGATGCTTCCTTAATTTTTTTGTTCTTGTTGGTTTCATTTTTCTTTTTCTTGTTTTTTTGAGTTTAAAAAAAAATACAAAAAAAGGAAAATTTAAAAGGTTGAGGCGAGTAAATTTGACATTTGATTGATGGTGGTACGTGCCCCAAGCATAAATATCCCACCAAATTGAGCCAGCATCTTGCTGTTCGAAAAGTGTTAAGTATGCCACAGGCCGCAGAGTGGTGGTAATGGTGAAACTGACACTAAAGTACAATAATATAGAAAGAACTGTCTGTTTAGCTGAGTTAAATATGTCCCCCAGGATGCCAGGATCACCATCAGTATTCTGTTCTTTTATTAAATGGTGCGTTTTTTTGATATAGTTTTTTTTCTTTTTATTTCGAATAAGGACGTCTCAAATGTACATGTGACTGCTGCCATTGATGGTTATGATACGCCTTGGATTTTGGGCACTGTCATATTGGACATTAGAGTCATCAACAAGAAACTCATTTTTTGGGGTTTTATGATAAATAGCGGAGTTTTATAAAAATAAACTTAAAAACTGCCCTCAGAGAAAAAAAGTAAGACACAAAAGTGATGCCATTCTAAAATTATTTTACAGTTTAGTTGGTACATAGACCAGTTTCAGGTAAGAGTACTCAGATGGCCAGATTTGCTATCTATTCTGGGAATAATAGCTTCGATAAGGCTTAGGTAAAATAAGGGCGTAAGTCAAGTGGGATGAATCTTCAAAAAATTAAAAAGAAAAATATTTGTGCCTATCCTAATTTCGATGTTTGATTTTCTCAGCAATATGTGCCAATATTTAGGACTTTTTTAAACGAAAATCAACGTTTTGATATGAAAATAGATTTGACATTGAAAACTGAGAGTAAAAATGGTTGCGCACTCTTACCCACAAGTCTGCGCACTCTTTCACAAAAATTTTTGTTTCCTAATAAATCAGTAATCAAATAAAAAACAAAATATTTGTACTTGGTTCATTTGATGTCCAAATTTAATGGAATTTTGTTCATTCGGGATTTTGTCAATTCGGGATTTTGGCTTTAGGGATTTTGGTCATTCAGAATTATTGCATTCGGAATTCTCATTTATTTCCTTTTTTATTTAGAATTTTGTAATTTAGGATTTTGTACCGTCATGCTTTAAAAAAATTTCAGCTTGACTGGCAACGCTTTTTATTTACTGACTGAACTGAGAGCTCGATGGTATATTTCAGTTGTCATTCTGGCATGTTGTTGTTTATTACTATTAAGACATTTTTGTCAGGAAAAGATTTTCATTTCATTTTTTTTTATACGCATTTTCGTTTTGTCCTTCTCTTCCGTCCAATGCTTTCTCCACTTTTAACTTTTATTATTTGTGTTGCAATGAAAATCATAAAATTGTAATTTAAATGCCTTAAAATTGTTTTATTTTCCTTGAATAATGCATTTGAATGTAAATGCGGAGGTAGGTAGGTATTTAAGTATACATTCTTTCACATTGATGGTGATGTACTACATACATATAGATGGAGATGATGAATCTCAGTGATAGGAATATGAGTTATGGCAGAGAAGTATATACGAGCAGCACAATAAACAGGATGATGGGAGTCAAAAGTGATGGGAAGTGGGAAGTTGTTTATGAGTGAAGTCGAGTCAGTCTCACGACACAGTCTCAGTCAGTGCTAAACATAAAAGAGAAATTGCTGAATGTGGCAATAGCAACCGTTTTCCGTGTAGGTTTACCTTCTTCTGTACTTGCTATACAGTCAGATTGGTAGTCTGACTCTAAATGGATGGTTCCGTTTATTATTGAGGCATCCTACCGCACCAGCAGCAAGCTCGTTTTTTTTTTTTTTTTAAGAGTAGGTATATGAATTGAAATGACATTACATATTTTAACAAAAGAAAATAAAACAATAAAAGAAACAAAGTAAAAATGCAGACAAATAAAAATGTTAAATTAAAGTGGGGTTTTTAAGTATTATTTAATTTATTTACTGTGAGATCCTGAAAATCATTAAAACTGCTAGGACCAACAGCGTGGCTTCTTTCTAAAGGGAACATTCCACCTCCATAAAAAATAATAAATAAATCACCAGGATCCGTATACTTAGTTTAAGAACAGAAGTCAAGAGCGTACGCAGGGTTTTGGTTAGGGGGGGGGGAGGTAAAACTCATTAACAATTTCAGTAAAGGGGGGCAACTTCATTAACAAAAAAAGTTTTAGTACAAAAATCTTAATTTAAAATACTTTCAAAAGAATCAAATATATTGAATATATTATTATTAGGGGTAGGCAAGTGCCCGTACTTACCCCCATGCCAACGCCCTTGACTGAAGTGTATTCCTTGCCCAAATACTGCGTCTCATTCGAAACATATAAGCTTGGTCTTTAAACTGGAGTGTCTTTCTTTTTGTTTCAAACCTGATGGAGATTGGAACTAAAAGATTCCCTCTAGATGAAATGGATCATTTTTGCCTTTGTAGTTAACATTTTTCAAATTTGCGGTTTTGGCATCACTGCCTGTCAAATCTGTTGTTAATTGTTTACTAAATGATGCCAAATCATAGTAATATAATTGAGCAGCACGTCCAAATGATAAGACTATAATATTAAAATGAGTATACATATATTAAGGCATTTTTTTTAACTTTGGTTAGGCTTTTAAAAACAGTTAAGCAAAGTGTAGTAGAATTTGTAATGTTGTAACATTATTGTCTTACTATTTTACCTTGCGGAAATGCTCTCTTCAACAAGCGCCATGAAGCTTAGAATAAAACTAGTTTTACGCTTCCTGGCAGTATTTCAACCAATCTGCAAAATCCATCTTGATGAATCCAGGAACTGGTTGGAGAAGACCCCAAACGCCATTTTTAATAACGGCAAAAAGACAAAATAACAAAGATTTGCGAATCTTTTCTCAAATCAAGTATTATTTAGGTATTTTCACTAATATAAAGCGATTTGATGGAGGCCTGGCAGGGGGCGAATATAAAGTTAACAATATTTTGTGTTTTTCAACACACTATGTAGGTCCTTATTTAAGTTTTCAAAATAATATTCAATTCTAGCAAGTGGTTTATAAAAAGTAAACAATATAAAAAAAGTGGGCGTGGTAGTGGAGGAATAGGATCAACACTTTTCTTGGTTTTTGAACCCCAGAAAATTAAATTCCTTTAAATTTTATTCAAATCGTGGCAGCCGTTTTTAAGATAAAAATCATATACAAAATTGGGCGTGGGAGGGGCCAGGAAATTTCATTATATTTTGCAAAAATCTTATATTATTACATTTGTAACAATTTTTTTTTTTTTGCAAAGTCAACTTAGTTTTGTAAAATTAATTTTTTGTCCACCATCTCTATACAACGCGCCGCCGACACCCGATTTTTGATGAAAAGTTACATAAAGGTGCAAATTTGTTTGAGAGTAAAGAGCCTGCAAGAAACAATCAAGCATCTCTTGAGAGTTAAACTCATAAGTAGACACAATCTTGAAATTCTCACAGATGGATAGATACTAGACAGCCATTCGAAAGTCAATCTCGAAAGTTTTTAAGTGAACGTTTTCTTAAATGGACACGCACTAAAAGTCTTTGGAGCCAACGACATTAAAAGTCATGTCGCTTGCGTAACACTGTAAGTCATATCAATAACAGCTTTTGAGGTGTTAAACCAATAACTGTTTGTCTGCCTACCTAAGCACGTATCGAACACGTGTAAAATTTGACGTACAATTTGTAGATCGATTTAATGCAATGCCTATTGGTCGAAGGAAAAAAATATGGCCATAAGAAATATTCAGCTTGCAATTTTGAACAAATGTTGCCTAAGGAAGATATAAAGTGGCGAATTTTCCAAAAATCACTCAGGTAAACAAATAATGTCAAGTAAAGTCTGGAAACTTCGCTTCTCTTTTTCTTCTGATGGACTAACTACCGAAAGTTTGACCGAAGACAACAATTGTTCAAAATTGCAAGCTGAATATTTCTTGTGTCCAGACTTTTTGGCTCTGACCAATAGGCATTGAAATAAATCGATGTACAAATTGTACGTCAAACGCGAATTAATTGACATATGGATGTAAAAGACATATGGTTCCAATGGGCTCAGCAATTTTAATTTTTTGGTCAGTATTAGCCCAGGAAAATTAGACAAAAAAATGGCAAAAGAACGAAAAAATTTCTACAAAGCTGAATTTTGGTTGAGAGATTTGTTTTGATGACTTCAGCATTTCTTTAAAAGTTCCATAAATTTGGGTCGGGTCTTAACTTTTAAGAGGGGTTAAAAAGGAGTAAGCTTTTGTTATTTTGAAAAATGTGAAAAATAAAAATTGCAGTTAAAGTAATTCTATACAATTTATATTCGAAGGAGCAACAAATTTTGAGAAAAGCGTGCACAAACGCGCTTATTACCTTTTATTTTATTTTACCCAAAGTTAAGATGATGAAAAAAGTTTATTTCAGTAAAAAGCCTCTGCACAATTTTCTCAAAATCTGTTACTTTTACGAAAAAAAGTGTGTAGAATCTTATAAATAATTATATAAATTTATAAATTTATAAATTTATAAATTTATATATTTATATATTTATATATTTATACATTTATTTGTTGAGATGTTTAGAAAAAAAAAATAACTTCTTTCTAAATCCCTTACAAGATCCAATATACGCATTTTAAATATATAAACAAAAATCCAACACCCCTAGTGTACATAAAATACACATTTTTTATATTATTTATTATATTTATTTCAACGCCCAAAACCACCCCTGTTTTAATTTCTGTATAAAGCAAACAATTAAGATTGTTGGGCCAACAGTTAAAACTATTTAAATTTTTGGGCCAAATTGGGATTTAAAATTAGAGATTTAAAATTAAGAATTAAAAATATTTGAATATGAAGAAACAATTATTAAAAAATTATAAATTCCTCTACTATATTTCTGTTTGGTTTTAAGTGTAGTATACAAAATGAAATATTATTGAAGAATTATTTTCGAAATAAAAAAATATACCTAAATAATAAAATATACCTAAACGTAATAATTTTAAAGCAGCATTTGATAATGTAAACAGGCAGGCTTTGATGTATAAACTTTCATCACTTGGAGTATCCCGGAAATTCTTGATGATGTACTTCAACTTTCTTGTTTCAACTAGCTCCACTGTATGGGATGTGGATCAGAATTTTCTGATTGGTTTGAAACAACGACTGGAGTTCCCCAAGGCTGCATTTTTAGCCCAATACTATTCGCTTTGTTTATTGACGATATTTGTGATGAACTGCCAGGAGGAGTAATCTTCGCCGATATACCAGTTAAAGTTTTGCTCTATGCAGACGATTTAGTTTTACTGCAAATTAATAGAATGAATACTTTTTGTGAAAAATGGGGCCTACATGTCAACATAAACAAAACAAAAGTTATGATTTTTAAGGCACGTCAAAGAAGGAGGCTTGGTGAAGAAAGCTGCTCTCTTAATAATGTGCGTATTGAAGTTGTCCAAGAATTTAAATACCTTGGAGTTTTGCTAACACATAATTTAAATTTTTCCAAACATGTCCAGCAGAAAAGCAATGAGGCTATACTTGCTCTAAATTTAATGTGGGAACTAAAAAATCGATCTGGTATCAAAATATCAGTTACTGTAGTTCAAAACTATATTTATTTATTTTGTGTTTCAAATCACGCTAAAATTGAAAGCTTTTTGTGTTTCAAATCATGTTAAAATTGGTATTTTTATTGTGTTTCAAATCACGCAAAATTCAAAATTTTTTGGGTTCCAAATCATTATAAAATTGGTATTTTTTTTTCTTTTGTGTTTCAAATCATTTCAAAATTGTTTAAAATTTATTTTTCAAGCATCTCAAATTGTTAAATATGCTATATTAATATACACAGTTGTTTAAATCAAACCAGAAGTATTAAGCTTAAATTGCAAAACTTATCTTTTATTCTTTTATTTTATTTTTTTATCAGATTCTAATATTCAGTTAATAATTTTGTAATATTCTTATACTTTACTTTTTTTATATTCTTTTTTTAGTATGAAATATCATATCAGGCAGACGGCAAAATTGCCATGTCCTTATTCTTATGTTGTAAAACTCTTTTTTTTTGGTGGAAAATATAAAGAATTTATCTATCTATCTAATAACAATGTATTGTGTATGTATTGTATGTAACTATGCACAATAAATTGCATACCTACTTCTATTTTCTATACCTCACCCTAATTTCTTTCAAAAAGATTTGCTATTTTAAGCTCATATGTAGGTACGTAAATGGTTGACTAATATATTGTAACAAAAATAAAGTTAAACATTATATCAACTTCATTAACTTTTCGAAGGTAAATTGGTTCCATGTATTCACAATATGTACATAATTCGTTAGAAATAAGAAAAAAATGTCTTCTATATTTTATTCTACATTATTACGTCTATAGTCTATACCAACAAAATAAATGTTCTAGAAAATTCTAATATCAAAACCAACAAACATTAAAGTTTTATTGTGACATTTTTTCTACCAACTGACGGTTCACAGTAAATTACCGGTAATTGTAAGCGATTTTGATTAACCATTTGCCAGTGCCAGTAAATACAGTTGTTACACAATTATAATAATATTATTACGAGCAACATTCTTATACATACATACAAAAAAAAAATAAAAATAAAATGAAGGTCCTGTACGAGTGAGTTTTTTTCATCTTGTTATTATCTTGTATGTAGGTACCTTACCTATAGCTATTAGGTAGTAAGCTATATACAAATGTACTTCGATGAAAAGAAATAATTGCTGCTTTTAAGGTAGCTACATACAATGTACAAACATATCTATAAACTAACCCAAATTTATTATGAAGGTCCTGTAGGACGTAATTTTCCAATTAAAATAGGTCAACTGTAATGAGTGTTTTTTTTTTGTCTGTTGGCCTTTGTGTTGGACGAAAATGACGAAACATATTAAGACCATAAATTAATGCATTTATAATTTCTTTTCCCTTAAGGGATTTTCTGTAAGTTATTTTTTT
The DNA here is from genome assembly GCA_946251815.1 of Dasysyrphus albostriatus. Classification (NCBI taxonomy): domain Eukaryota; kingdom Metazoa; phylum Arthropoda; class Insecta; order Diptera; family Syrphidae; genus Dasysyrphus; species Dasysyrphus albostriatus. The sequence goes on along the minus strand of OX276336.1, from coordinate 129,254,460 downwards.
ATCAATTGAAGCCTTATCAAGATAGACCATTAGAGAGACAGTGGCTCATTTATAAAGTTAAAAGGTTTTTTTTATTAAAAACGTGTTTTTCCGGATCTGAAAGGCCGATTATGAATAATGGACGGGAATATAACAATTTATCGAATGACAAGAAATCTGGAATGAACAACATCTCCAAAAAAATTTAAGTATCTTAAATTCCAAATCATCGAATGGATGAAAAAAATCAAGAACTTTCGAAATTTTTTTTTAATTTTAGGTTTATATGAATATGAGGTGTGAACTTTAAAAAAAAAGATTAATTAAAAGACATTGACTCGTGACCTCCTAATGAATAGACCTTTAAAAAAAATAAATACGTGCAAGGATTTGTATTATTGAATATGTTTGTTTGGCCCATAAGCATGCTTATAACCGAAACTTATAACAAAAAATTCATCTATGTGTTTCTGAAAGAATGGTCACACTGGTCACTTTTTAATATTTTTGTTATAACTCCGAAACCAAGCTGAATTTGACAGTTTTACACATTAAACTTTTTGTTCAAAATTAAATTTTCTATTGAAATGAATGGTTTAAAAAATTTAATGGACAAAATTAAGCAGAAAAAGTTATCGAAAATTAACCAAAGAAAAATCGAAAAATCAGAGATGCTTAAACAAAGCTGAGCATAGTTTTTATGCCTTTGTCTTTAAAAAGCTATGTTTATTCAAAACTGAAAGAGTTACAGCCATTCAAAATATAAAATTTCTAATAATTTTAAGCAGGTTCGCAAGAAAGCCTATTTTTGGGTACCACATGACAAATTTATCATTTCTAGCACACCGTACCAAGTCTTATATTAATCCAACAGCTGCTAAGTATGAAGGTCTAGAAGCAATAAAAAAAAGCCGAAAAACGAAATTGCGAAACTATCTCCCTTTTAAATGAAATTTGTCATATTATACCGAAAAAGTGGCATTCGGGGCAAAACTGCTAATAATTATAGGAAATTTTTAGTTTGAATGTATATCCCTGTTAGTTTTTAATAAAAATAAATTCTTGATCATACCATAATAAAGCTTTTAGCCTCTTCTTTATTTTGTTCATGTTTGTTTGACCCAATCTCCTCTTAAAAATTATGTGCAATTTAGAAAAAAAAATTTCAAACCATTGATTTTTCAGTTTTTTTTGTTCGTTGTTCTTGTTGTTAAGCTTTTCTGCTTAAATTTTTGTATACAATTTTTCAAACCATCCATTTCGATAAAAATTTAATTTTGAACAAAAAGTTTTAAGTGCAAAATTATCAAATTTGGCTAAGTTTCCGCATTATACAAATAATATTGAAAAGCGGCAGGTGTGACCATTTTCTCAGAAATGCATGGCTGAATTTAGTAGCAAATTTTATCTCGGATTTTTTTCCAACCTGTATGCAGCTCCAGCGCAAAATTTGACAGCTGTAACTGCTTTACGTGAAAAAATAAAAGAAAGTCTCCACTTAATTTTGCGTGGAACAAAATGTTCGGATTAATATTTTTTTGTTCAAATTGTGAAGTGAAATTAAAATAATCTCCCTGTTTCATTCTTTCCATTATTTAGACGTTGTGAGGATGCATGAATTAAATAAAATATAAAATGCGTAAAGAAAATGATGACCATAAGAATGCGAATAGAATAAAGAGAACAGCTGTTTTAAATCAGCCAGTGGCGTAGCTAATGGGAAAGGGTACCAAAGGGCCACATACAGATAAGGAAAATATTTTTTTTAATACAAAATTTAAAAAGTTTTTTAAAATTGGATAAATCGAATTTGAATCAGCAAACTGAGTTATTTTGACGGAAAAAGTTAGTTTTGATCCAAATGTTAACCAATTACCCAAAAATCACTTTTTTTCCGGAGAAGTATAAAAACTTCAAAAATTTAGGAATTTTTAGAGGTTTTTTAATCCATCGACATCGTTGTCATACTTTAATATAATTTGAAGATTTCAGACTGCTTAGAGGTATTTTAATCTATCCTCATTTGTTTCGCTCGAAATCAAGAGCAGACGATCAATTTTTCTTGCTCTTCAAATGCTTTGAAAAAATCTAATTTCTGTTTTTAAAATTTTCAAAATTATTTGAATTGAAGGAATTTTTATAATTTTTTTCTTAATATCTAACTACGCAACTGTTCTCATTTGACTTTTGTTTTTATCTCTAAACCTTCAGAATTTGTCTTGAAAAATTCAAAAATCTGGTTTGCTAGATTCTTTTAGTTCAAGTTTTCTCGTTTCGATATCTTGGTTTTCGAGATATAAGGGTTAGACCCCTTTTCTTATCAAAATTTGAAAAAATAGGTATCGTTATATTTTTTTGAACCAAAAATATTTTGTTCATAGTTATGCCAGACAAAAAGTTAACAATTTTTGTTTGTACTTAAGTCCTATGACTATTTAATTTTAAATGAGTAAAAACTTTTTAATTTATTCATATAGAGGTGGCTTGAAGCGAGAATCGATCTTATAGGCTTGTTTTGCTAAATACTTTATGCACTTTTTCAGGTACAAACACTGAATTTGTTATGCGAGCGAGTACTTTTTTCGAGTTTTTCCAAAAGATATTAAAAAAAAAATACAACAGAGTAAAAGTAAAAATTTCTTTAAAAATATTTTCAAATTAAATATCTACAAAAGTTATTGGATGTATCCTATTTTATGTCACCCATCTTGAGTAATATTTGTGAATACTAAAGTGTGGTGCAAGTGAGAAGTATTATAGATAAATTATTTAAAAAAACATAGCCTAGCATTTTATCTTAAGGAAAACATAATTTCTAAATTAATTCTCACACATTATTTAGGCCACTTCAATTTAGTTCTACAGTCTTTATAGACACTAAGTTCAACGTTTCTGTTCATCCTATTTTTTTTAAATCTTGCAAAACAAATAGGGGCTAAATGTAAAAACCCAATTTTATAAAATTGTTATTGTTAAAATATGTTTCACATTGTTTCAAGTCTGTTCCGCATAATTTTTTTTGAAAAATATTCTAAATTGGGGGTTTTAGAAAAAAAAACCGCTTGTGACCTTACCCAACGTTTTTCAAAAATCCAAATTTACAAAGCTGTTCTGAACATTGTTCTTGATTTTGAACCTCTTTGTTCAAAATTTCTAAAGTAATGGATAAAATTCCAAAAAAAATGGCCTCCCTCTTCTTTTAACTTTTGTAAAAAATTTTGGAGTTTCAAAAATTATAACATTGTTCAAAAAAAGAATTGAAATTGTATAACGTATGTTTAAAAATTTTAGCTTTCAAGCTTTTTTTTCAAAAACATACAAACTACGGTGTTCCAAATTTTTTTATTAAGTTTCAAAGAGGCTTGATTTTTTCAAATTTTGCCCATAACTTTTAGAATTTTGACTTATAACTTAGAACAATCTGGAACCACATTACGATTTTTGAAAAAAGTAAGGCTAGCTAGTTCAAAAACGGTTTTTTGGGTCTAAAACTCCTATTTTAAAATATTTGAACAAAAAAAAAATAGAATTGGAAAGATACGGAGCAAGCTGGGAGTAATCTGGAACAAATTAAGAAAGTTGGGCTAGCTTCACAGACTCACTCATCACAGAGATACACGCAGCGTTGCCGTTCAAAAAAAACTATGTTCCATATTAAAAAAAAAAAAAAAAACACGTTTCATTTTGTAGTCCAATCATATTGTTTTTTATTATGTAAATTGTGGGCTTGTTCTGATTTTTTCCCTGCTTTATGGTTCCGGGAGAGCTGAATCCAAAACTGAGATTTGCGACCAAAATTTCGTGACGCAACATGCAAAAAATTTGGGGAGTTTTTCACTTATGGATCGAAATTTTTAAATTATAAGTTAATTTCATTAAAGTGAATATATGATAATTTCCAACAAATCTCTATTTAAGGTTTTTTCTATAACAACCCATTTCGACTTAAGATCTATTTGAAAATTGAAGTGTTTTACTGTTTCCGGAAATCCACTGGAAAAAAAAACTAAATAATTACTTTGTGGACAAAATTTAGATTTAATTTTCTAAAATAAACCAAAATACAACTTTCTGATAGTTTTTGATTCGCTTAATTCGAATCTGGTGTCAGAATTGCCTTAGCATGTCACGTTTTGAAAAAATGTGTTTTTGATGCAAATTTGAAAATTTCTCGAGTATATTTTTTTTAAATGAAATTTTAAATTCATTTTTCTTTGAAATCTCTTTGAATCTTTCATATACCTTCATTCATTTTTGAGAATTATCCGAAAATCTTAGCATGCTTGGTATCTGAGATACATCCACTGATGGTAACTCAATCACACACTTATTTGGAGAAATGCAAAATCAGGAATAGAAATCTTTTAAAAGAAAATGCAAGAAACTGCAAAATCCTGTCAATGTCCTATTTGACTATAGGGGAATGTATTTTTGGGACTACCCTCATAGGTAATTAATAGTACATCTTACTTGGTCATAATATTAAACATTATAAGAACTACCTGACCTTTCACAGTGCTTAAGCCCCTCGTTTATGGTCTACTAGACAAGAATTGAAAACTTTCATTATTATAGCTTCCCGTTAAAAGAACCATTTTTTTTCTTTTATTAATTCGTTATGAATTTTTTTTTTTATTAAATAATTGCATTTAATTAATTTTTCAAATATTTTTTGAGTAAAAGTGTAAAGGAAATATAAAAACACTGAAGCAACACAACACAAGGAATGAAGAAATTCATAAGAAAACAAAAAAATAAAAGAATAATCCAAACTATTTTTCAACATTAAAGGATCTCAACTTTCTTAATCTTCAGGAACTGCGGGACTAGTCAGAACTTCACTTATACTATACCTGGAAAATAGGTATTCGAAGGAGAAAAAAAAAATTAAAAGAAAATTTTTGTTATCAAGTTTATGTCGTTTTTTTTTTTTGCTTTTGCTTTGCGTTTTCAGAAAAAAATTCACATCTAGCCAGGGTTAATAATAAAATAAGGCCAAATAAACTACAAAGATGCAAAAAAAAATATAAGAAAAAAACAAACTTCAAAAGAATAAAGTTTCAAAACAATTTCCAGTAAGCAAAAGGAATTAATTTTACGTGCTTTTGTTAGCTTTTTGTTGTTTTTTTGTTTTTCCGTTTTACTGGTTTTGACGATTCTTGGACCTGTTTTTCTATACGAGTATATTGTATATTCATGGATATTATCCAACACTATTTTCTTCTTCAGCCAGGCAGAAGCGACTATGGCAGCAAATAACGCCAAGCCAGACTCCTTCCTGATTCTGACCGATAATATTTTAACCTTCTCTCCTTTTTTGAGAAAATGCTAATGGCTAAGTTATCTAGTGGCAAACACTTTGTGGCTTAAGAAGAAGAGAGAGAGAGCAAAGCAAAAGAGCTTTAGAACAATTTTGCACTAAATGGCTGAATTAGTTGGAACAATTTGTTTTAAGCTGTAGGAGTGTGGTCAAAGTACAGGAATTGTTTTCGATTTTATTAGATTGGTTTGTATCTAAGTTTTTTTTTTTTATTATTTAATTTTTCTTACTGAAGTTGGGGGCACTTTGGGTTGGGGTTTATCTTTGTGGTTTATTACAAAGTTTTATTGAAGGAAGCTGTGCAAGATTTAAAATCCCAAGGTGATGTTCTGATAGGAAATATTTTGTTATCTAGTGGCCTGCGGTTTTGATTCTTTAAGTTCTTATAGAAACTGTTAGAAACTGAAATTGCTTCCTTTTTCCACTTGTCTTACTAGAGCTGGTATTGGTCTTTTGTTCAAAAAAAAAACCTCGAGGTTTTAATCAAACTTTCTATTACGATGACGTTTTGTGGTTTTGATGTCTGCTTGTATTCATCTTTGCTTCCGTGACTTTGAGCTAAAACCTTAACTGAAATTTTTCTTCAAATTTTAAGCTTTAACCACAATTTTATTTTTACTCTTCATTTGAATTCCATAATGGGTTGTTATAGTAACATTTTAATAATTATTCCACTTTATTACTACTTAAAGGATTTCTTTTCAATCTTGAAATAATTAAATTAAAGCGCTTTAAGCTTTGTGTAGACAAAAACAAAACAAAACAAAAAAATTCCTTTATGCGGCACCTTTAAGAAAATAAATGATATGGTCGATTCTACATAGCTAGTTAATTTTGTTTTTGCTTCAGTTCCTTTTATTATCCTTTTTCTTATACTTACTTTATTTTTTGGTCGGCTAATTCTTTTTTCTTTCCTCCCTTCTTTGAAATAAATACTGATTAAGAAAAAAGCCTTCTTGTACATATGGGATTAGCTGTAGCAGTTTATACTTACGTAGTTTTATATGAAAAAAAATCTCTAGACCTTGAGTTACGTATGTCTAATGTTCATAAACTCGACCACTTGCTTTAATATGCTTTAATCTTAATTTGGTATACTTTTCTAAGTACTAGTCTCGCTGGCCTCTGCCTTGTTCGTCCTTAAGAATTAAATGTCACATGCTGGCTTGAGTTTTTTGATATATGACATTTTCCACGAAGGAATTATTGTGTGTGGTGAGTTAACATCGAATGCCGAAAAATGAAAGGAAATTGCAGAAAAATGGGGGACAAAAAAATTCAGACAGAGGCATACATAAAGCTAGAAACTTTTCGGATGAGGATTATTTCATCTGCAAAAAGTTACTCTGCTAAATGTTGCCAAAGCAGAGAAACCCCATTTGTGGTTCTTGAAGTTGTTGTTTTTCTTATTTTTTGTATTCTGATGGTTCTATAGTTGTTGTTGTTTGTGATATTTTTTCTGTCATAATTTTGCATCTGGGAATATGTGGATAGATATACTCGACTCGTAAGTATGTAGAAACTGTCTCTGGTGCTGACGGAAGTTTATGAAAAATGTGGGTCTCGAAAAATGTAAGAGTGAAGAAGTGATGAAGCGTTCTTGGTGGAGGTTGCTCGCCGGACCACAATATTTAGACGAAGGCTGTATGATTTAATACACTTTGCATTGTTCATTGTGTTTCACAGGGAAGTTCAAGTTGGTGAAAATTGCTGCATATTAAACCACAAAAACTTTGAATACATTTTTTATGAAGAAGTAAGTAAGTTATCCGGCCTTGTATGTTGCTTTTCCAAAAGTTGAATGAAATCAGTGATGTTGTGATGACTTTATAGAAATTCAAACAGAAAAATGATGATATTTCCTTGGATACGAAATTTTTAAGAATCCTATCGACTTTTAAATGACTTTTCCTATTATTTTGAATTAAACTTTTTTGTTTTGAGTTTTATTTTTTTTTGTTGTTTGATTTGCAAATAATTTTTTAAACAATATTTATTTTGCGTTATTGCAAGACATGACACGAGATGATTTTGTTTTAAGGGTTGTCATTTTCTTTGATAATGTTTTTTTTTTATTAAATTTAAAGTAATGGCCATCAGATTATTTTCAATTCATTTCTTGTTTTTGTTGTACAGTTTTGTTTTACATTTTTTATCCGACTTTTATCTAAAAATGATACCTACTTTTGTGTTTGATCTGAGCAATTAATAATTTAATACAAATTGCAAGTAGGGTTTTGGAAATTTGAATAAGTTGTCTACAAGATTCTTTTAAAATTTAGTAGAAATAACTTGCACAATTCAAGCTTTGGTAGGTATGCAGATATGTTGATTCGTACGGCATCAACATTTTTGAAAATTTAAAATTGATTCACCACTATTCTGCCATTCTACATCATTAAATATGATCAAAGTTTAACAAACCAATTAAAGGAACAAATTGTGTTGTTCTTAATCATTGCGTGGTCGTTACCAAAATGTAAAAAAAAAAAACAATTTTTACCTTCTTTTCTTGACAGTTTCTTTTTTAATTTTTGTATACTTTTTCAACTTGAAATAAAATAAGAAATATATTTCTCAAAAAATTTGAAAACAAAAAATTTTAAGTTTTTTGTTTGAATTTTTCTTTAAAATTGTTTGGAAAAATTAACCAGATGAACCTATAGTCCAGTCAATTTGTGCTCAAAAAGGATCTTAGAGAGCAAATTGCGGGATAGTTTTGATTTTCTCCCTGTTTTATGTTCAGTGGGTGCTGAATCCGAATTTTAGGTTTGCGACTAAAATTTCGTGACGGAACAAGCAAACATTTTGCAAAAGTGCTACAGAAATGCAAATTGCCTGGGTTTTTCGAATTACGTAGTCTAAAACAAAGGCTAACGATTTCTCGAAGACGAATAAATGTATTTGACAAATTCAAAATGAATTTTAAAGTAAAATTTTCGTACTTTAGACTGATCATAAATATTTTTTTTGAAATAAAATTACATCGACAAGAAATAAAACCCCAAATTTCAAAAAAAAAATGCATTTTTATATCTTTAGATTTGAATATCACAAAAACGTGAAATATTAGAGCAATATCGGGACCAGATTCGAAGTTAACTCATCAAAGACCATCAGAAGAATATATCTTGGTTCAGTTATAGACAAAAAATAAAAATGTTCACATAAAGTAAGTAGTTACTTAGTGCTATCGAGTGGATCTTTGAAAATAGTAAAAATACGAAAATTTTCAACTAGTGCTTGATCCCAAGGAAACTGTCACAGAAAAAAAAACCTTAGACAAAGATTCATTAGAAATTATGTATACTTTCAATTTCAATATTGTTTTGATGTAATTTTCGAATAATTGGTAGTTTTGCGAGTCATTAGTGAAAAACTCCTAAAAAATATTTTCTGCATTATTTTTGACCTTTTTTTCATGTTGCGTCACAATATTTTAGTCGCAAATTTCATATTCAGATTCAACAACCCCGAAAACATTAAAGAGGGGTAATATCAAAACTACCCCACAATTTGCACAGTCAAAATACAATTTGACTGGAGTACTACTTGGTACAGTAAAAATTTTTGAGTTATTTTGTGTGTTCACTGTTGTAGATATAGTTCACTATTTGGAGATTCTCTAAATCAAGTGTCTACTGTAAATGATATTGCGTTATTTTGGTTGGTTTTTCCTGCTTAAATATTTTTATAAATTTTTTTTAAAACATCATTTTTTCCCTAGGAAATTTTATTTTTCAGAAAAAGTCTTCAGTTTAAAATTGTCAAAATTGCACTCAGAGAAAAAAGCAGATATAACCAACCAATTTCTGGTTTATTATACCTGATTTTCAGATTGTTATTTTTCAACTCGGTTAACTGCTTAACCTGATACTTGATTTTAATGTCGTATTAAATCAACGTTGGTTTCAGACAAATTTAACACTGCTTTAAAAAAGTAAAACTGTAAATTTTACCTGAGAATATTGCTAATTTTGATTGTGAATCTAGTTAAGTTTTCATAAAAATCTAGTTCAAAAAACAAGAATAAAATTTTCAACGTCCTGTAAATTTCACATGATGATCTAGTTAATTTTACATGTGTCAATATTCAATCAACCCTGTATCCGGTAAATATTATGTCTTGGATCCATGCTTGTAGTTCCCATCTCTAACGCTGCTTACCGTCCAATTCATTTTGCATTATTCTGAAAGTATAGAAATTTATAACTATGTATATTATTTTATTTAAAAAAATACTTTGTGATACTTACTTAGTTTTGAACTGGCAACCTCTCAGACATGGAGATAGTACGCATCCTCTGGGCCACTTCGCTGCATAAAAAACGTGTGCCAAATATCAATAATACCTTCTTCGGATGGCTTGCGCTTATATGTGCTTTAACACTGGTGTCACGTTGAAATAACTTAGCAGAGTGTTTCTTTAATCATTGCTTATGAGTGTGTTTCAAGACTGGTAGATGGCTGCTTTAACAGGCGGACAGGTTAGTTTCAAATAATTTAATTTGGATGGCCTGTGTGTGTGTTTGAACACTGGTGTCACGTTAAAACTAACTGGCAGAATGTTTCTCAAAGATGAGGCCAGGTAAAATTCAACAAGTACAAATTGTAAAAATAACCATAAAAAATGAAACTTCAACCTGATTTGTAGTAAAATAGAAATTCATAACAAGCAGTGTTAAAAAAACCCGATCACAGGTAAAATTAGCGCTATATTTTTGTCAAAATTTCTTGTTTACCAGAATTCAGTGTAAAAATAACAGTTTATCTTCTTAAATCAACTTGATTATAATAATATAGGATATCAGGTTGCTTTAGCACTTAAAATAAAATTATTAAAATCTTGTAAATTTCTAAAATGTCTGTAACCTTATATGGTATTGTGCACCTAGTAAATTCAACAGGGCCCAGGTTAATTATTTACCTGACTTTTTTCCCTGAGTGTGGATGGATCAGTTTTTATATTTCAACTATTTAAATGCTGGTCTGCTGATAAGGGCTAGGGGAGCTTTTGCGCTGACAAAACGGTTGTTTTATAGCAGCCGGCTTGACAAGAGGATGAAGGTGGGTTGCTACATGGCCCTCATTCGGCCTATGGATGCTCAGTTTGGTTAAACGTTGCCCCATCTGAAATGAAAAATATTCATGTGTTTGAGAGACAGGGTCTTTGACGCTGCCTTTGATTACACAGAAAACCAGAGTCGGAGTATGAACATTATTATTCGAACCTGGTTCTATACAACGGCGCCAATGTAAACAGGATAAATTATTTCTTGTTGAAGCTTATTTGGGCCACATGGCAAGAGCGATGTCCTCAACCAACAGCTTAATTTTTGGAGCTTATTACCCTAAAAACGAATAAGTACTACAAAAGAGTGCGTATAAGCAGCTTTATTCCACCCGATGCATTTCTCTGTCTAAATAGCCAAGGGCTGATCCAGGATAGAGCGTCTGCCATAGAGCTGGAAATAGAAGGCTCCTTTATAGTCGAAACATCTTTCACAAGACAGAGCTGAGCACTTGCGGTTCAGTAGGAAAGTGTTTGATCAGGACCGAAGAGAAAGAGTAAAGCAGGAGATCCAATTTTGGTAGTTGAAACATGAGAATGAGGAAGTTCCTTCAAAAATTTAAAAGTTAACTTTTAATTTTTTGATGCCATGGCCGATTTATAAAGGCTTAGATAATTGACATTCAGGGTTGCACAAACAAATTATAATACCAACAAAAACATAAACAAATATAGAACAACACAAATTACAAAAAAAAAATGTTTACAAACAAAAAATAAAAAGTGTTCTTATTACTTGCATAAACCCAAAATTACACTTAATATTTTCCTACACTCGTTATTGCTAAGTTCAGTAAAATTGAAACCATTTGATAGGTTTTCGAATATTTCTTAAGCAATTTTTGAAGTGTACAATGGTAAAAAAAAAAGTGGAGTTATTCGCTTATCCAATCCACTGACGATATCCAATACTTAAAACTCTCATTTTCCGGTATATTCAGTAGCCATTAGGCCATCTTTGATTTTAAAGCAAATAAGTCCTTTCTCGTAACATATAACGTAGGTTCTGTACACACCCACAATAACATACATTTTGTATGGCAATCCTGATGGTTTTGGTTCTTCACCATAACTATTTTTATTACATTTAAATAAAATAAAACAAAAAAAAACATATTTTCCATTTTGAAACTCCAACACAAGCTACTAACGGAACAGAGTTCTTAACAATTTAAATTATTTTTAATAGTAACGCTTTTTATTGAACCTTTTTGTGAATTCATCCTTTGCACTTTGATGAATAAAGTAGTGATGAATCGATATATATCGAATTAAAATATTTAATTACCAAAAGATTCAATTTTCTGATTAATGTCGAGGTTTTTGAATAATTAACCTATGTGTTTGTACTTATGTAGAATGAAGGATATACAATTCAACTGGTGCAACATATTCAACTTGAATTCACTTTAAAATTGAACATTTGGCTCAATTATTTCTTTTCCATTATAATGTTTTTTTTTTTTCATTCATATATTCATTCAAAAACATATAGACTTGGGTGGGCCTTCATTCGAAAAATCATTTCATCTGGAGCTTAAGTACGTATACATAAATACAAACGATACATTAATGTAATGTATGTCGATTGTCGATATACATATTTTGTAGAAACGTGTGCAATCAACTCAAATTGAAATAGCTATTTAAATTCGAAATCAATGCAGATTAAAATTATTCGAACAAAAATTAAAAATATCGAAGAAAATCCATGTCCATTAACATCAATCAAAATATGCAACATTTTTCTGCATGTTGAATGCATGCAATACAACCCTCTGCCGGATTTTAATGTGGTGATGGTACATATTCCATTGGAAAGAATTTTAAAACATTATGTATTTAATTTTAGTATCCAATATCATAGTATCTAGTGGAAAATCCATTAAATGAAACAATTTAATTAAATTCGGTTAAAAGAACAACTCATTTTTATTAAAATATCATGTTTCGATTTAAATTGTTTTTTTTATTTTTCGAATTTGATATTATTTTGTTTTATTAAATTTAATTTAATTAATCAGTGTTTAAAGAACTTACAAAAATTGCTATTATTAAATCTTCAAATTAGAGAAATATAATTCTTAGGATAATTGAGCAGGAAATTTTGTTTTTTTATTTAAAAGATATTTACTTTACTTATTTTACCTATCCAGAAGAAAAAAAATTTAAAGAAAAAATCTCAGTGCTTATAGTATCCAAGGTTTTCTATCAACAAATCTGTCTATCGCTATGTTTCTAAAAGTATTCAAGCTTTACAAAGGTTCCCAATTTTGAAAAGCCAAGTCAATTTACGAATACCAAGACTAAGCCAGGTGAAAACAAACAAACAAGGTCACGAATGATTTAATTTACATCCGAGTAAAGATACAATTTTTAAAGCAACGTTATTTCCTTTAACATTTTTTTCGATTTATTTTTTGGTTTGCGTCTTTATCTAACATCCTCAAGAATTTCATAACAAACAAACAAAAATTGTCATTATTGTCTGTCGTTGTTAAGGAATCCCATACAACAACAATAATAACAGAAAAAAAAATCCATGAAAAGACAAAGTTTTCCAAGGATACAATAGTCCTCCATTATCATTTCGTTATATTCATCCTTCGAACACAAAGAAACAAAAAAAAAAAAGAGTATAGAGTTTGAGATTGAGATTGAGAGAGAGAGAGAGTATTTGATTGTTTGATGGTTGGCGGCAAAAGTTAAATACTTTTTGCCACCATTTCTATAGAAAAACTGAATTCAAAAGAATAAGAAAATGGTTTTTCGCATGATTTTCAAGTGCTCTGTTAACTTGAAGAAGCCACAAAGCTATTATGTATACAATTCCAATCGTTGTAAATAAACAAACAAAAAAAAAAACACGGCTTATTCATTATCATTGGCAACACAATTAAAGTCAAACAAATTTTAGGTTGAATTTTTTTGGAGAAGAGGACGATTTTTTGATGTTGGTGGGAAGCATTGTCGGTGGTTCCTATTTTTTGTTTCCATATCTCTATAGGATTTTAATTTTTTTGTCCATTATAATTAAATTTAAGAATTCCTGATAAATTCTATTTTTTTGCTGACGAAATTTTTTTTCATTCACGGGTAGGGTAGACATTTTTGTTGACATTATAGGTAATGAGATAAAAAATAACATTTAAAGAGTCTTATTTATACAACTTCAACTTAAACTTTTCCTTAGCTTTTATTCAAGAGCCAGGACTTATTTTCCGAGGAATAATTACCGATCATATAAACGCAGACTCTAGTGTACCACAAGGTAGTAACCTTGATCCATTATTCTTTATAATATCCATCATTGACGTTGGTTTATAGTTAGATCCTGTAAGGTTCTTATCTTGTCTACGCTGATGATATAAAGTCATTTAAGACTATCAGAAATGAGTCAAATTCTATTTCACTTCAAAATGACCTAACTACTTTTTCTGATTGGTGTTAACACGTTAATCTCTTTTTGAATGTGTTAAAATGCCAACCAATGTTTTTTCTGAGGAATCAAAAAATCTAATATTTTGTATGTACAGCATAAATCAATCTGTAAAAAGTATAAACACAACATGTGACCAGGGACATGTTTCACCGAACACTTTTCACTTTGAAACTCATCACTTTTACTTTGCAAATTCTGTTTCACCAAACGCAAATTAGCAAAGTGAAAAGTTCTTTTCTGCAAAATGAAATGTTTTTGTTAATTTTAAAAGTATTTGTTTTTTTCGTTTAAATAAACTTTTCAAATTCCATTTAAAATTTTGAAAAGTTTTTCATTAATATATTCATAGAAATATTCTTTTCAAAATAAGCGTTTGTAGTAAAAAGTTGTCGAATCGAAAAATAGTAAACAAAATTAACCATTTTCAAAGAATTTTTTGAAAGCGAAGAATCAAAATAATAGTGACTTAATAGTAGTGAAGTTAAGAATTTATTTTGATATCAGTAAACAAATTTCGGCAAAAAAGAGTGTTTAACTAAGAAAAGCAACCATTGTATTTTTTTTTTTTCAAAATTGAAAACAAACTACAATTTAAAAGTCAAAGGAATTATGTGTTTAAGTCACCTTGCAACAAATTTAGTGTACACAACAGTACACATTATCTAAGGTATTGTCTTGCGCATGTTTTGCGATAAAATGAAAACTGTCAGACGAAATTCAAGATGGCTGTTTCTGCGATCCCGACCGCTGTATTACAACAACAACAAAGAAAACATACACGAAATAACAATTTAAAAAAAAATAAAAAGCCAGGAAGCAATGTTGTTTGCATATAGTAAAATAATATTAATAAACACTGAAAAGCTTGAAAAAAAAATATTTGCTAATAAACAAATTACAACTGAACACACAACACATATCAAAATATGAAGTCGGGTTCACGGCATTCACCATTTTTCACTTTGCATTTTGTCAGATGCGCAGAACTGAAAAAAAAGAAAACGCTTACCTTCAATATGTGTACAAAGGCCCTTTTAAATTGGTGAAAAACTTGTACTTTTCACTTTTCAAAAATAGTCTGAAAAATTGAAAAGTGAAAAGTCTTTTCACTTTGCAAATTTTTGTGAAACACTTCGCGCTTTTACTTTGCAGGAAATAATTTTTTTGCAAAGTTGCAAAGTGAAGAGTGTTAAGTGAAACAAGCCGAGAAACACCCAGTTTCCTTCTAACAATATTTTGACTTTTCCCTTGAGAAGATTTTAAATAAGTCCAGCGAAATACTTGACTTTTTGTATGAATTTTCGTGTAGTTTCGTAACATCTTCGTTGTACAACTCTTTTGTTCGTTACCCACTTAGAATATGCAAGCATTGCTTAGTCACCTCACTTCTCTTTTTACATTGATTGAATCTGTCCAGCGAAGTTCGTTTTGCACTAAGCAATTTGAACTGGTATGATCCATATCACTTCTATCCATATCACAACCAATGGTTGATCCAGGGGGGGAGGGATATAGGGGCTGAAAACCCCCCCCCAACAGCCAATTCGTTAAATTAATTCAATAGCAAAATGCCATACATTATGACGTTTCAGTTTTTGTATTCAAAATCAGGCCTACAAAATATATATATTAGTTATGTTATCAAATCCTTACGAACTTGTACTATTAATACAAGGTTGGAGGTGAAAAATTTGAACGAAAGTATATTTTTTCCAAGCCCCGAGGAAATCAGATGAAAAAAGACGGAAAAAACAAAACAAATTGAATGTGCGTAGGCTCTACTTATTCTAAACCCCTAAAAGAAAGACAGAAAATTTAAGTAGGGGCTTAGCAATTCATGCCTAAAAAATGTTGTTCAAGCCTCAAGGGATTTGGATTATTAAATGAGAGAGGGGCTAGAAAATTAAAGTGTTGGCTGTTTTTCCTAAGGTCTATGGACAAACAAAGTTGGGGCTTATCAATTACATGAAATCCGTTGTTTTTCCAAGCTTCAAGGATATTGAATAAGAAAATGATGATGAATAGATGTCAAAAATGCTGCTTTCTTACTGCAGCATTTTTGACATCTATTCCAGCTTCATCGTCTATTCTCATCTGTCAGTTTCGCGTAAAATGTGTATTTTCTAGACGCCTAGGCTCTAGGGAATTGAACGAAAAAAATATATAGATGAAAAAAGGTAAAATTTTCAATAAAGCTTACTATTGTTTTTAACTTAATCCTAAATTAATGAATGAATTCTAATAGCAAAGGATATCGATATAATTTATCATGGAAAACCTATTAAACCTGACAGAATTTTGGACTAAAATGGGGAGTTTTGGTAAGAAGTCTCGCATTTTCTTCTTAGCTCATCTGTTGATATCTTTTAAGCTAAGCTAAGACCAGGTTTTGCTTGGAGCTTAAAGAAACTATAAAAACTGTGTTTCGGGCGCCAAAATAACTTTGGTATCGATAGTTTGCATGAAATGTTTTCAAGCAACCGCATCAAATAATTTTGTTTATTAAAATCTGTGTCTGGAAATTGAATCTACACTCTACGGCATTTATTTTAGCTTATTTTTATTCCTTAAAAACCGTATTTGAAGCCTAGTTTACAGTTCCCAAGCCAAAAAAAATTAAAATTTGCAAAACAATTTTCCACCTATTCTGTGCACCAAATTGGCAAAAAATGTTTGCCCATTGAGTCATTAGTTTACCCTAAATAAATATACTATAAGCCTTAAAATGGAAAATAATTATTTTTGGATGCAAAAACCATTTGCATGCAAATAATACCCTCAGGTGAATATATTATGGAATGTAAGCCGACCATAAAAAAAAATTTATTCAACACACTTTTTTCGCAAAACAATTGCCAGTTCATTGTTATGTTTTTTTTTATTCATAAAACTGTGAACCAGCCATGTAAACAATTAATTTTGCATTTCAACTCAATTATTTTTGATATTCGAGAATATTTGCGTATTTTTTTTTTTTTGCGCACGGGAACTGTAAACTAGGCTTTAATTTAAAATTTCGCTTCAAAACAAACATCTCTCGAAAATGTTGTCAAGTATTTTAGCCGAGTGGTACGCAACTCCAGACAAAAATTCGTTCTTTAGTATCGTAGGTACATCAGTTACATATCTGTCAAAATTTAGCGCAAGAAATAGTTATTTGCCAGCTTATTTTGTATGAGACTTAGGTGAACTTTACTTTGGTAAAATAAAAATCGAAATCAAGAAGTATTTGACAATAAACTGTTTTTTAAAATCAAAGGGAATATCCCATTTAGTTATAAAAGATTCACTTAAAATATATACAAAACAATTTTTTTGAAACGGTTTTATTTTAAAATATGTTTTATTTTAAAATATATCAAACAGATATAGATGGTGTTTGGAGAACAATGTGGGAGCTAAAATTCAACATGTTCTGCGTTCTTCTTCCTGGATGTATTAATCCTGCAAAAAACATTCAGAATAAAAAGAAATATATTAGTCCTTAAAATAGTTCTTATAACTTTTTTGTACAGTGTGACGTTATTTATATACAGGGTGGCGCACGAATCGTGCTACAAAATTAAAACGTAATAACTTTTTTTCTGTGTGAGTAATCGGCTTTTTTTTTTTTTATTTTGTAGGTTACTATTTAGATTTATAAAAATGGATACTTGGGATACGGAGAAAAGAATTTGGATAGTGCAACGGTACCATGCTTTGCAGTCCGTCATTTCCGTCCAAAGGGAATTTAGGCGGGAGTTTGGCGGTAATCCCCCGAGTAGATGGACCATTATGAGGTTTGTAAACATGTTTGCCGAATCTGGAAGCATCGCACGAAGGCCGTACCATCGAGATGCCAATGTTCGGGTTCAGGATACAATCGCAGCAGTAGCATCTGCAATACAGGCCAATCCGAGCGTTTCGACCCGAAACTTATCGGCGCAAATTGGAGTTAGTAGACGGTCATTACAACGGATACTTCATGACGATTTAAACTTGTTTCCGTACAAAGTCCAAATTTCTAGCAAGTAAAACCCTCAAGATTTGCCTGTTCGCCTAGAATTTTGCCAAAAAATGATATCAATGGCCGAAGAAGACAACACATTGATCAATTGTTTGTTCATGTCTGATGAGGCCCATTTTGATCTTAACGGCAATGTAAACAAGCAAAATTGCCGTATATGGAATGAGTCTAATCCAGAAATGCTCCATGAGACGGAACTGCACCCAGAACGAGTCACTGTGTGGTGCGCAGTTTCATCAAGGTGTATTGTCGGGCCGTACTTCTTTGAAGAAAACGGTGTAACCGTTACTGTCAATGGGGACCGTTATTTAAAAATGTTGAAGGAGTTTTTTTACCCAGAACTGCGCCGAAGACGTATACCATTCAACAGCGTTTGGTTTCAGCAAGATGGAGCAACTGCACATATAGCCAGACCAGTTATGGCGGAGCTAAACAAAAAATTCGCAAACAAATTAATTTCTAGGAACTCCACTCTTCGCTGGCCCTCAAGGTCACCTGACCTGACTGCACCAGACTTCTTTTTATGGGGTTATGTCAAGCAAGAGGTGTATAAAACGAAGCCCAGGAATTTAACTGAATTTAAGCAGTCCATAACGACAATAAGTGAGGCGATCCCAACTTCAACTCTTCAGGCCGCAATGAATAATTTTTTGATCAGGTGCCGCATATGCGTGGGAGAGCGTGGAGGTCATTTGCGGTCTATAATCTTTAAAAACAACTAACTATTTAAAATAAAATTTAATTTTCTAACCAATAAAAAAAAAAAAATGAAATACATCGATTAAAAAAAAAGTTATTTGAATTTCTTATTGTAGCACAATTGGTGCGCCACCCTGTAGAATACCGATTGCAACTTCTCTATTTCTGGTCATAATTTTTTACATTAATCTATGTATATATTTGCATTATGAAAAATTTTCTCCACTCTAACCACTCGACGATACATTACCTCAATAAGGATTGGAAGAATTAAAAAAAAAATTGTCTCAAGACACACCCCCCCCCCGCCCCCTTCAGCCAAATCCTAGATCCGCTACTGATCACAACCGCCTTGTTCTTTTAAACATGACTACTCTTATGTCTTGAATGGTAACTGATGTTATGTTTTTACATAAAATCTTGACTGGTTCTATTGAATTGTCAGTTCAAAGCAAAAAAAGAAGTATAGGCGTCGAAATCTTCACAAAAATCTATTCAAAAATCAAAGTCTTACAGTCCACAACTGGGGCCTTTGTGATTAAACAATGCATCAAAAAAAAAAATTATGAATACAACTTCGAAGTTAATCGTGTTAGCCAAAACTGGTTTTCATATCAAAAATTACCTTTTAAAACTTTGTGTTCAATATTTAAATTTTCTACCGAAAAGGATGGTTTCAAAACTTTTATAATAAATTTAAGCACATAAAAAAATTCGAAAAAGCAATGATTTTTTTTTTTTTTGGGAAACATACGCTAAAGTGATACTAAAACAAGATAAACTTAAGTCTTAACGCCTTTTTAATTAAAAACTTACAGAGATATAGCCATTGGAACTTAACCATTTCTTATAATTTTTCGAAGTTTATGCCTTGCACCTAGTAATAAGTATATATAGTATTATGCACAATTTATTAAAAAATTTGAAATCTTTGAATTTTGTTTTATTTTTAGGCAAGTTTTTATTAACTTTTCCTGAAGTATGTGTTTTCTTATAAAAAAAAATAATTTTGAACAAAAAAATATAAATGTAGAAGGATTTGGCTTAGTTTCCAAACTTTCATAAAAATAAACTTGTGACAGCACTGGTTAAAAAAAATATTGAAAAGTTGCCAGTGTGAACATTCTCTTCGAATCGCATGGGGAATTTTGCAGCATTTTCGGTTTTAAGCATGCTTATGGGCAAAAGAAACATCATTCAATAATCAAAAATCATTTCAGGTGTATTCAATAGAGACTAACATGTCGGTCGTCGGTACCCAATTCCATATTGTTGAAAGATTAAATCTAGCCAAAGTTTCACAATGTTCTCTTATTCTATTTCTCAAAAACTTTTATGAAAATAAACTTGATACTAAAATGGTTTAATATAATTTTTATGATAGGTACCTATTATGAATTCAATGTGAATTTAAATTAGTGTTCCATGATTAAAACGGAGACTTTTATATCAGCACAACAAAATTTTCCATAAACTGAGTTGATTTGTATATTTTTTTTTTGTATGTTTCCATTTCATTCGATTCATTGCTGCAGAGTCCTTAAAACTTTAAAAAAAAAAGCAACTATTACAAATTGGATAAAGAGACATAATAAAACTTCCAGTTATACAGCTACAAATTCATGTGAACCTACATATAGCCAAAAACTATAACAACATTTTAGTTTTTGATACAATGACTAAGTTTTCATTGGCGAAAAGCCGTTAAATTAAAGTTCAACGCCAAAAAACTTAATCCATTAGCGTGAATTTTCCTCTTCTGTGAATTGCAAAGCAATTTCACACCCAGCCAGCCGCTTGACTCATGCTATTTGCGACAAGCTTGTATGTTTTAGTTGCCGCCATTGCTTTGCCGATGCCGCCAGAAATATAAGGACAACGAAACACAAAAGTTTTCCTTCCGAAAACTGACTATGTATACCTTCCTACTCTCTGAATCCAAGGGAAGTTTCCTAATTATATTGTCAGCATTTACCGTGCAAGGACAAGCGTCCTATAGACTCAGTGTTATTGTATACCTATAGTGGAGTCAGTTGGTAGGTAGGTAGGACGTTTCGTCCTCATTCTCGTTTGGACATAAATTGATTAGCGAATTGAATTTTTAGCTGGAAGTTCATTTTTTTGTTGCGTCCTGACACACTGTTGTTATTTGTTGTTTGTTTCGCCATGAGGAAACCAAGTCCCAAATGCATGCTCAGCTAGGAATTTCACTGCGTGATGTTTATAGTTGTATCTCGAAACAGGCAAAATACTGTTGACTGGTCTTCTATTCCAGTAGCAGTACTATATGCATGCCCTTAAGGGAAGAAGGTGGATGGGCTGTTTTTTTTTCTAGTCAGCTAGAATGAGAAGCCAGACATCTCCCATGAGTAACCAGCCGCCAGCCAAAGGGGTCACAAAATGTTGTCATAATGAATTTGTTGGCCATCAGAGACTCGGTGAAAACCCAGAGACATTCAAATAGTATAGTTTTCCACCCTTGAAAATTACACAAGATACGGCCGGACGACCGACACGGACGCACCCCTTTTTCCATTATAAACATCATAGCAGTCATATTTCCTTCTCTGTGTGCAAAAGCCGGTAGAAAAAATCTGTCAATTTGAGGCTAGAGATGCAAAAAGGACGAAAATACATTTTGATGAACAGCAACTGCTGCTAATGCCTGGTGCCGTCATCACATTCGTCCTTCATCCACTATAAAAATCCGTCTAGCATCGTCGACATCATCTCCGGTATTTCGCCGAGCTCTCTGAAATGTATTAAGGGTGATGCTTGAAATTATGAGAATTTGGTAAATGAAATTGTGATCGTCGTCTAGAGGGGTTCCGCTGGTGACGCCCCTTTAATTTCCTAATGAAACGCCCACCGTTCAAATGAGAATCCGCATAATCCTTGTGCTTTGACATCAAAATAAATAGTCAAACACTCCCTTTTCTATATGTAAGATTTAAAGAGGGTTGTTCATTTTTGTTTTGTAATAATTCTTAAATTATACGAGAGTACAAGGACAAGAAACATCTTATTTGTGCATTAAACGGAATAATTTTCAAGTAAATCCTTAGCTGGTAATTTTGTTTAAGAGAATATGGGGTGCTCGAGTAAGTACCGCCCCCAATTTGATTGCGATACCATACTGACCATTGCTATTGGCAGATGTTGATAGATTATTCGATTTTAACTTCAACTTATAAGTTAATAAAAAAATTCATTGCAGAAATAACATCGGGTCATTGAATCATGATGGTAGAAGCATTTAGAAGAGGAATAAAAAATTATTGATAATGACATTAAAAACACGATAAGTGGATTAGATGACAAAAGTGTCAGAAAAAGCTGTTTGTTTAGCCATGTTGATATTTTTACAATTTCCTTAAGCACACGGCTTAAGAACATTTTGCCCACTTCTTACCTCCACATGAATTATTATTATTTTAGGAAAAAAAAAAGAATGAAAAATATTTTGAAATCAGATTTGGAAGTTAAGGAGACTATCCCGGATGTTTATTTTTCGTTTGAGGTAAGAATTTTGTAGGAGAAATATAAAAATACTTGAAACTTGGTAGATAGAGCATAAAATCAGTGTCTTAATCACAATTCTTTCGTGTCTTAATCACAATTCCATCGTATCTTAATTTTCATCAAGAATATTGAGAATCTGTCTTTTTTCCTATTGGAGTGAATAATTAATAATGAAAGATTGTTTCGTACATTCTCAAAGAAAAAGCAAACTTTTGACGAATCCGGCAAGAATAACAATGCAATTAAACGTATTGAGTATAGATAACAGGACAACTGATAAAAATCTTGGATGTACCCATTTAAAATTACAATAAAACCGATAAAAACTTCGAACGAGTCCGGTAGAAACCACAATACTTTTTTTGATAAAAATCTTGGACGTATTTGTTAAAAATCACTGTAAAACCAGTTAAATATCTTGGACAAAATCCATAAATATCACAGTAGGTAAATCCAGTAAAAAATTCTTGGACGAGGCTAAAATCACAGTGCAACTGGTAAAAATTGCATACGAATCTGGTAAAAATTATAAGGAAACTGGTAAAATTCTCGAACAAATAAATATCACAATACCACTGGTAACAATTTTGAATGTAACCATTTAAAATTACAGTAAAAATTAGTTAAAAATTCTTGGACGAGACTTAAATAATAGTACAACAGGTATAAATCTGGGACGAGTCCGATAAAAATCACCGTTCAACTGGTGAATATCTAAGACAAATCTGGTAAAAATTACAAAAAAAAACTTATAAAATCTTAGAAGCCTATCGAATATTAAAATCACAGTAAACTGGTATAAATTGCGGACAAAACTAGTAAAAATTTTGCAGTAATATTTGCAAAAGTCTCGGATGAATCCAGAAGAAATTATGGTAAGACTACAAAATTTCGCACAAATCTGGTAAAAATCACAGTAAACAACTGGCTCTTGGCCTTTGGCACCTCATACAGGGGAAATTTGATATTAAAAAATGCCATCTAATTGGTCAGTAATTGGTCAGAAAAGGTCAACTAGTCCTAGAAATTGGTCAGCTCTAGATAACTTGTAATAAAGGCTTAAGGTTTCTCAAGGTCACTCGCTCACCTCATTCAAGGGAAATTAACAAAAAAGTATACAGTGCGAAAGATCTCTAGATCCTGATAAAAGGTAAGCTATTTACAGTTTGGTCAGCCATAGCTTTTTTCTATGAATTTTCAAAACCTTGAAGATCACAAAAAAAACCTTTGGCACCTGATTTGGATCATTCCAAAAGTATCCCATTTGATAGCCCACTTCGTGGTCATAAGAGATCAGCTATTTTCAGTAATTGGTCAACCATACTTATTTTTTAATGAATTAAAAAAAAAAATTAGGGTCATTCTGATTTTTGGCACCTCATTGATGGGAAATTTACAAGAAATCAATAATCCTCCTGAAAGGCCTTAAGATCTTCAGAAAAGGTCAGTAAGTTTCAGTAATTGA
Source organism: Dasysyrphus albostriatus (assembly GCA_946251815.1). Lineage (NCBI taxonomy): Eukaryota > Metazoa > Arthropoda > Insecta > Diptera > Syrphidae > Dasysyrphus > Dasysyrphus albostriatus. The sequence goes on along the minus strand of OX276336.1, from coordinate 129,230,956 downwards.
TCAGCTATAAATTCTTTTTTATAATATTTTAAAGTTTTTTTTCCAAGGCCACGAACGATTTTTGACAACTCATTTGGGTAATTACAAAAAAAAAAATATACTCTCTGCTAGGTTACAAGTTCAAAGGTCAGCTAGTTTCAGTAATTGATCAGCCATAGATTTGTTGTTATGAATTTTTTATCATTATGCCAAAAAAAAAACGTTCGTGACCTTGAAAAAAAAAATTAAAAAAACCGTAAAAAAGAATCTATAGCTGACCGATTACTGAAACTAGCTAATTTTTCTTTTTATAAATCTCAAGGCCTTTCAGGTGGTATTAATTTTTTGCAAATTTCCCATAAATGAGGTGCCAAAAATTGCAATAACCTTGATTTTTCTTTTTTAATTCATTAAAAAATATGAATGGTTGACCAATTATTGAAAATAACTGACATTTTATGGCCATGAAGTGGTCTATCAAATGGCATACTCAATTTTTGTGGAACGACCCAAATCAGGTGCCAAAAGTTTTTTTTGTAACCTTGAAACAAATTTTGAAAATTCATAGTAAAAAAATATAGCTGATCAATTACTGTAAATAGTTGACCTTTTAACACGATCTAGAGATCTTTCGAATTCTTTCGGACTTTTTTTTGTAAATTTTCCTTAAATGAGGTGTCAGAAATCGCGCGTGACCTTTAGTGACCTTGAGAAACCATAAATTTTTATTACAATTTATCTAGGGCTGACCAATTTCAAATACCAAATTTTCCATATAAGAGGTGCCAAAGGTCCAGAGTCTAAGCAACTGTTAAAAATCTTGGGCGAATCTGGTTAAAATCACAGTAAAACCGGTAAAACGGGCGAACAGTGGGAGATTGGATGATTGCGGTTGGTAAAATCTTGCTTGTAATTCACCAACGATGTTCTGTTCTTGATTTAAGTGCAGTTTTATTTTCTTTGTACACATTTTCTACTTTAAATTCACTACAACTAGATCTTGTTGTTTTTTTTTTCTTTGGTAAATGAGGAGCATTTTTGTGTCGTTGCTGATAAGCTATTTGGTAATTAGTCGTTAGTTGCAGATTGCAGTGTGTTCATGTTTGGAGAGCATCCTGTCAGAGGGGTAAGTATTTCTAATTTTCAGATTAGGTGGGGACACTATGTTGGAAAGATCGTATAGAGGTAGTGCTAGGCCAAAACGAGGCATGCGCCAAATCAAATTTGCGGGGCCGCTAGTGAAACGGGGGGAATTAGATAATTGTAAGGTTTTATAATATTTCACTTTTACAATAATACAGACAATTTAATGGTTGATATTTAATTTGATTTTCATATACAAATCTTTGTCTATCAACCCCTCGTTTCACTATAGGGCCACAAATAAAAAATCACCTTTTTCACATTTGACTGCCCACTTTACAGGAAGTATGTACTAGGCTAAGAGACTCGTATTACAACGTCTAACCTCCCTCTGAATACTTTACTCAATGTGTAAAAAAAAAAAAAATAAACTAATGATGACCTCACGTAGATTTTAATGAGTAGTATCTAATATAGTATAGGTCTCTCTCTAGAAAAGACTTTAAAAACTAGAATGGCAAAATTTCTTACAATTTTGTTTTATTTTTTGCTCTTAAAATTGATCAAAAGGGTATTTAAAAAACATAACATTTAAAGAAAAATATCCGATATTCTAAATACTTCGGGTTAGGTCTTGTCAAAGCAAATTGCAATTTTTAAAATGGTCCAATGCCTCATTTGTGGAAATTATTTTATTTTCAAACTAATATTTTGAAAATCTTAAGATATTTGAATAAAATTAAAAAACTTTCTCCCATTATCGTTCCCGATCTTAAAAAAAAAAAAAATATCTTCCGTTATTTTTTATGTACGTACATTTTTTTCTGAGAATAATTTAGAAAGTACCAAAAAAATTATTGAAGTTGAGTTTTTAAACAAAAAATTTTGAAACATTTTTTTAAAAATCCAAAAAACAATTGTTTTTAGATTAAAGTACACAAAAATATTGATTGTTATTGGAAGCCTCTGCATAACAAGGGGACCTACAATTTTTTGCCGAGTCCGAACGGCTAGATGAGAAGCACTTATTCATGACAAGTATACTCTTGGAGGATATGTCAGTCCCTCGCAAGAGGCAGTACCTCGGAAAAAAACATTTGTTTTTAGGTGGCAGTGGCCGGGAAACAAACCCAGACCTTTGGCATGACAGTCCTACGCACTAACCATTATGCCACGAGGTACTACATGATTAAATAACATTGCATATAAAAAAAAACAAAATATTTTTGGAAAATTTTTATATAACATTGCATATAAAAATTTTCCAAAAATATATTTTTAATATTTAAAAATTCGATATCTCAAAAATGGGTTGACAATTTTTTTAAACAATTAAATTTTCATATACACATAAGAAAATACTTATGATTTGCTTTTGCATACCGAAATTTGGCTTTAAAAATATTTTAAGAATTGTTATAACTATACCTAGCTAAGCTTTGGCTTGTTTCCGCCGACTCTGCGTGAAATAGCCATTTGCCAAGTTACTCACAGCAATAAGGAAAGTTTTTGGCAGATCTTTCGTTATGTTGACGTTGGGATGATGATTAAAAATTTTTACTGAGCTGGTCGAATAGAATTTGGTAACGAAACATTGAATAGTTGATTGCGACGGATGGTCATATATAAACTGACGACAAATGGACACAAGGTGTACATCGTTGGACTAGGTAGATAACAACACTGTTTTGATAATAAATTTCATCAATTGCCTGTAATGCTCCATAAGCTATAACTTGCTTAAATTAATTTATCTAAGTACTCAAGAAATTATAAAAGGAAAAATTAACAACCGATTAAGCAACACTGTCAATCTTTATCTATTCAATGAAAAAGCTTTTAGAAAAAGATTAAAAATTCTTTAGTTTATGCCCAACAACCCCTGTGTCAAGTTGAAGAAATATTGATCCAGCGGTGGTATTTTGTAGTCGAAATGACATACGAGTGTAGTAATTCAATAGCTATGAAAGCGAGTAAAACACATTTATTTTTCAGCCAACATTTTCTACGTTTCCTGTGATACTTTTTCATAGCAATTGCTCTATAATTTCGAATTCACTTTTTCTTAGCGGCATTAAAGTTAAAATAGACGCTCGATTTAGTGAATCTCAACATAGTGAACCATCCACAATAGTGGACTCACAGATTTGAAATAAATGGACTTTTCTCATAAAAATGTCTCGTAAGCATTTAAAATTGCTTAAGAACATTGAGGAATTGTTTCTGTTTTCCGTAAACCTGATTGAAAGCTTTGTCGAATGTTAAATAAATGTTAAATCATTCAAATTGGAAAGCCTTTTAAAACTTCCACTCGAAAAAGTGAACAATCTCGAAGGAGTGAACAGGCTTGGTTCTTATTACGTCACTGTATCGAGTACCTACTGTACTTAATTCACTTACCTCATTACATTTTCTAAAATAACTAAAGTAAAATTTCGAAAGGCTAATTTTTAAATTTTAAAAAGCGAAGCAACAAAAGTTCTTAAAAAATTGAATTATTTCTATACAACTCTCTCTTTTATAAAACATAAACCATTATTTTTTTTCTTTATTGAAAATAAATTTAGAGAAACAAAAATGCACAAAATAAATGTCCACTGTGGCCAACCACGAATAATAATATTTTACCAAAATATATGTGTCAACTATAAATGTTGACACGAAAATGAATTTAAGTTCCGTTATACCTACCAAAACTAAAAAAACAGACCACACTAATGCTTTGTGGTGTAAAATGTTGTGTAACTCATTGCCATTACAATATTTATTTAGAAATACATAAACATAAGTAAGAGTACCAACCCATGCATAAATTCAAGGCCGCAAAAATCAAATCATAACAAAAATCCACATCTGACACTTTTGTGAATTTAATAAAACAATCATATAAAATTAATGATTAACAGGACTTTTGTTTAGTGGTTGGTGGTTTTACAATTTGCCTCATTTGGCCAAGCTGTCAAAAAAGCCTCCTCCGGTGTGGATATAATATGTATTAGCGACACCACCGCTGCCGGTCTGTCCTGCTTCGGCCGATGGAAGTGTCATATCATATCAATGTCAACACACATTAAATGTTTGATTATTGTCTGGGAAATTATGGTCAAATAAATGTCCGAGATAAGCTCAGACAGACAACAGAGTGATGGTCGACAAAAAAAAAATACGTTGTAGGCAATCAAAAAAAAAAAAACCGGAAAGAGAACGTTTTCTATCCGGCCATGTTGCCGTCCAAAAGTTAGCCCGCATTCGAAGTTTTGGCTTATGGAATGATAAGTGGTCGTGAAAAATGTGTCCTCATGCAGATACAAACCACCAACCATCTGTCAGTCAGCCGACGACGACGACGACGGCGACGATGATGTCGACTTTCCTTCACATGAAAAAGGAGTGAGGGGGTGCTTGTAAAAAGAAAACAAAAAAAAATAACAAAAACTATCCTCCACTTACGGGCATCACTCCACTCTGTCCACTCCGACAAATGATGGCCAAACATTTTGCCTCCCAGCTCCACACCAACTCCAAATATGCACCACGGTGATGCTTCCATATGGAGTATATATCCTGTCATCCATTGTTGCCACAACCGGATATAGAGCAGTACACATATCCCTATGTACAAAAAGGGACGAAGTCAGCACAGCACTGTTTGGTTTTTATTCTTTCGATTAAAAGTGAATTCTGGCAACTGATGGATGCTCTTGATATGAAGCATACATCTTGACTTGTCAGTTGATGATGGCGGGGATTTTTACAGATTTTCACTTTTTTAGTCGTTTCAGGCGGTGCGCGGCACGGATAGCGGGGATCTATAATTTTCTGTTGTGTCATTCTGTCGAAAAAAAATTCACTATTTTTTAAAAAATATCAGGACCATCAGGAAGATACGAATCTACGTGCATATACACATAGATATACTTACAGACGCAGAGTGAACTCCCTTTTGTTGTGTGATCAATTCGAGATACTATTTCTGGCTTAGAGGCTTCTCTCTGATGGTGCAGCACCAACCCTAGAACAGCGGTGGCGGTTTGATGCAATCTGGATCCATTGTTGATGAAGTTTAAAAGGATTTTATTTTCTCCCTGACTTTGGTTATTTTTCTTTTAAGTTTTTTTTTTTTATGTTTAAAGTTTATTTGCTGAATGAAAATCGAATTTTGGAATAAAGAAAAGTAAACAAAATATGTATAGAGTAAACATTTTCAGTTAAAGCAAACGCACGTGTGTATAATGGGCCACATTCATAAGTGTTGGTAAAGCTGTTGCGAGATTAAACTGGAAATTAACTAATGAAAATTTAAAATGATAAATTCCAGATTTGCCTTTTATTCCTATGCATTCATCTTACATAATTGAAAAATTGGCACTAAATCATTAAAAATTGTACTTTCAGTTTGTGTTGGGCGCCATTTTCAATGACCAAAAATAAGAGGTATGAATATTACATACCTGCTTTTATGTATAAACATAATTAAAATTTTGTAATATTTACTAAAAATAATATTATTTTGTATGTCTGATGATAAGCCGTTCAATGAACTCTTATTTGAAATAATTTTCATACAAATTTCACGTCTCTTATTTTCGATCTGTGAAATGAACACGTTACCTAAGGATACAGAACATTCAACATTTGATTTCTGTTTAGTTTTCATTAATTACTTCAACGTTGACAGAAGTTTATACAAATCGAATTTAATGTTAATCATCTCATTATCCCTTTGATAACACTATATCTGTATGTGTAGCTCTCTGCAGCTATAACACCGACAAGCACAATGATTAAACAATGCTGTGCAAACATTTTGTTTTGTTTTTCGAATTTCATGAGAAATTTTTATAAGAAGGTTTTTTATAATACAAATTCTATATACTACTGAAATAAATCAGCCAAGTAGAAGACAAGGTATGACAAGGCCCCCACTACGTCACTGATGATTCCAAGTGAGTAAGCCGGGCGAAACATCAATTTGTAGGACTAAAGGCCATAAAAAGCAATTTTGTAAAATTTTTAGTAATAGCGCATGACACTTTTTTCACTTATTTTTAGTTTAATATATTATAAGATATAACAACTTGTTTTAGTGTAAACAGTAGACTCTCGATCTAGTGAATCTTGTAATAGTTACTATTGTAAAATTGTCTCGAAAGTATTTAACATTACTTGAGGACACTGGGAAATTGTTTCTGATTTCCTTTTAAACCTAAATGAAAGCTTTTTTTAACGCTAAAATAAATGTAAGAAATTCACATCGAACTAAATTTTAATTATGGATTTAATTCATCTTTAAAAAGCCTTCTAATACTAATTTAATTAAGAAATGATATATGTTTGTGTTTGCTTTCAAAAAACTAGCAGCACATAATGTGGTTCTGTTGATTTTTTATTTCGTTTTAACACAATTTTATAGAAAAAAATAAGAATCCACAAAAACAAAAATAATAAATTTTCTATTATTTACGTTTTTATTCCATAAAAAAAATAACTTTCAAAAATTTTCTTTTAAATCAAATGAATTTTTATATTTTTTATTAAGATCTAAATGCTCATACAAATTTATGAAAACATGAAATGAAAAAAATAAGAATATTGTACTTACAATTTCGTAAATATGATTTTGAAAACAAAATTTTACCACCAGGTATCCTACGGGTACTGCCATAGGTATGCACTTTGAATCCACCAGATGCCACGCCTCCTTAATGGAAAATTTGGGCTATTGATTATGTCATTTAAAAAGGAACTAAGACCTTCATAGGTAGGGTGCAGGGGGGTGCAGAGCACCCTTTTCTGTTGTTTGCATATTACTCTTAAACGAAGCTTAATTTCAAAATAATGTTAAACCCTTTTTTTCTCGTCATCTAAATTTTTAAAAAATCATTGCAAAAAAAAAGTAAAAAATCACATTTTTTTTATTTTACTTATTTGCCTATAACTTTTTTAGTTGCAAAGATAGGTATAGGCACTGCTCCATATAAAAGAAAGATGATTTAATTTTTTTTAAATGACATATACAGAAAAAGTTTTGGTAAAAAAATCGACCGAGAAAAGGCCGCTCAAGCTAAGCTAATTTTAGGATTTAAAAGTAAAATATATGGCATTTATGGCTATTTTGAGATGTTTGTAAGATGATACGCTCAAACTGGGTGTATGATTCATTCTTGACCATTAAAGTAAAGAATAATAGAGAAATTTCAATTTTTTTTGCAATGTAAGGGCTGCCATCTTATTTTTTCCAAATTTAAAATAAGTGCCAAAATCAACAAACTTGCTCTTACAAACCTGGTTTTTGAACATATAGTACCAGATGAGTTTGGTTGTTGAAACTGAAATTTCTTATAATACTTGCTTTAAAAGCTTTGAGCTCGAATATCAATGACTTCTGGCCAGAAAACTCGCCTGGCACTATTTTTTTCATGTTCAGGAAGGTATAATTAGCTTACATACATATGTTTAAAAATTGGGTTTTAAGAAGCTTTTTTTTTGGCAATTATTTAAAATTTTGAAAAATATAGATGGCAACCCATAAACTGCGAAAAAATTGAAATTTCTCTATTATTTTTTCCTTTAATGGTCAAGAATGAATCATACACCCTATTTGAGCGTATCATCTTACAAATTTCTCAAAATAGCCTTGAAAGGGTGCTTTTGCGCCCCCTCTCCAAAATGCACCGTCTAGTTTAATAGCACTCCGCGGTTTTCTCATGTTCAATAACTCAGTTATTGATATTTTCAATAAAAACCCATGAACGCTTATTTACCACGTCCGCCCCCGAGCAGAAATTCTACAATATTATTTGATTTTTTTTGTATGCACCTCAAGACCTATACAAACATTTTTTTAAATATATTTCTTATTTTTATTTGAAAGCTTTTTAACACTTAAAAAATGCAAAATATTCACATCGCACAAAATGTGCACTTAGGCAGAATTAATTCTTAGAAGGCCTTTTATAACTCCCGCTCGAAAATGTGAACACACCTGGTTTTTTATTATTTCACTGAATCGAGTGTCTACTGTAATTGATAAAAATTTTAAGCATTTGGGTGAATGCCACGCCCCCTGAGCGGAAAATTTTAAATTTTTAACTGGTGAGTGCTACGCACCTGGGCAGAAAATTTCAGATTTGTTCCTTGTAGGCATTTCAAGCCTTACCGCCTTACCAATTTCCAGACCTACAGTTGTGTGAAAATTCAAAACCCTATAGTGTGGGAAAGTGCTCCATAATTTTGATGATTTATCATTGACTGAGTGAGAGAGTCAGTCAGTTAATTTGAAAGAAATGAAATTAAGTGAGTTGATTGTGTGGGAATAGATCAGCAAATATTGATAATTTGAAGTTTCTGACCTTTTCGAGACTGATAAGTGAAACCTACGATTGTTACTGTAAAAAGGGTTTAGTGTCGAGAATTTGGTTAGGCACTTTGGTGCTCTTTGATGTGATTTTTCCTTATTTTTATATTTTTGAAAAACACCTTTTTTTGAAGATTAAATTTTGAAACTTTTCTATATTTTTTTTATGCGAGTTGTCTTAAACTAACTGATCTTTACACCACATAGGTTGTTGATTTGGGGTTTTGAGAAATATTTTTATTTTTCAAAATAATGTAAAGCCAAGATTTTTGTATTTCACAATTAGTTTAAGAAGGACTTTTAATTCTAGAATTTATGCTTATATAACTTGTGTTTGTTTTTGTTTTAGTTAGCAAGTTCAATATCTGATAATCATTTTTATATATCATATGTATAATATACAACCTTTACAAATTAAATCAAAAAAATCAATTTAAAATCGATATTTTAGATTTTTAGACCACCCGTTAAAAAAATAAAAATAAAAAAGTGTCAAAAATTGACCTACAAAATAATTGTTTTTTCAAAAATAAAGAAAAATTAAGCGAAAATTCACATACAAATTTCTAGAAATATTGTTTTTTTTTTATTATTTTTCTATGGATATACATATAAATATCTAGTTTTTAATTTTCAACTTTTAAACACTCATAACTTCTCAAATAATTTTTAGAATTTTAATATATTTATAGACTTTCTTATATTTTTAAAATATATATCATTTAACAAAAAAATTAAAATTATAGCACTTGCCGATGGGAAGTTTTTTTTTCTAGACCCTTTAATAGTTTTACCCCATTTTACCTTATAGAAACCATATGAAATTTTGGTTTAAAACTATGATTTTATGCTCTACTCCATTTTCGGATGAAAACATTTTGCATCCAAACATTTTCAGACTTGATTTAACTTTGATAGAAATCCTAGATTTGTCGGGCTATCTTCCCATGATTGATTATGATTACGTAACTTCATCGCTAAGTATGAGTTGGTTATACAAACAAAAGCTCTATAAGCCATCTTACTGCTGATATGATAAAGTGGAATCAGCGAATACTTTTTTTGCACAGCACTGTATTTATATAAACAACGTCAACTCAAACGCATTTCATCGCCTCAATGCACGCTTTTGGCAAATTGAATAATCCCTCGTATAGGATCTCACCCAGCATCGAGGTGCGGCGGCATATACTACACCATCTGAACATCCAACAGATTCCAGATCCTTACCGAGTTCGCGCGCGAACTAACCTACAACCTTTATACCTACCTTCCTTTTGATGAAATGGCATGGCTCACCTTTATTTATTTTTAATTTATATGCAAATAGCATGTTTTAATATTCCCTCTGCGTAATTGTGTTTTTGCGCGATGATTTTTTCATATACATTTATAAATATATATATGTATTTTTTAAATACATGTATACATACAAACAGAAACACATATACATACTTCCATATATATTGAACCCCATTCTGCGAAACCGCTCCACTTCCTTGTTAATATAGCAATTGGGCAAGGGACATTGTTGTAAGTATATGTAATTAACAATGCCACCATTATTTTTTGTAAGGACACATTTTACAATGTCCCTTTTGTATTATAATTATATGATGTGTTGTAGAGGAGTAAAGGATATCTTTCAATCTGAAAGGACTCAATTAACAAGCTTTCATTATAATAACGACACAAGTTTCTATGTAAACCATTAATATTTAGAAATCTGAAACCAGCAGAATCAAAGACAAACTACTACTCTTTATCAATTAACTTTTCCTCGATTTATATAAAAGGATATGTGCGAGATAAGTTTTTGAAATTTATTTTTCGTTCATGGATGGTCTCCAAAAAAATTATAAAAACTTATCAAAGTTAAAAGTTATAGCCCAGTACATAGTATCATTATTTCATTTTGAACAAAAGTCCAGGACTAAAATGTCAAAAGTTTAACTTTCAAAGGATAACTCTTAAACCGAATATTTCTCTATCTTTTGTCACACAAAATAGTAGAAGTAGTAGTAGAAGTGTACCCTTATTTCTAAGGACAAAGACAATGTGAGTGATACCCAGGACTATAGGACCAGGACCTTATTAACAACTTCTGTCATTAACATTTTGAGTTAATGTAATGCGAGGATAGAAATAGAATTAAAAAAAGAAAGAAAGAAACACACAGCAAAAAAAAAAAAAAAAAAATAAGAATAAAACTTACAACATACAAAGTTGCGAAAGGAAGTTAAATTGGGTCGAGCGAAGAAGATTGTCCTAATTAAGAAAGGCTCATTAGAAGATATACATTGGCGGAGAATTGTTGTCCTTTTTTTCCATTCAATATTTTTTTTTTTTTCGATTTGTCTTTTATTTCTGTTTTGTTTCTTTTATTGGATTCGAAAGTTTTCTATCGCTTGTGATATTTGTAGCTAATAAGGAGAAAATTAGATATAGATAAGAGTGTTGTTCTTTTGTGATGTGTTTCTATCGTCATTGTCGTCGTTGTCGTATAGTTGTTGTAGGTTAGGTACCTACTTTTCTTATCGTTTCGAAGGACGAAAAGGACTTTAATTATCCGTCGCATTTAGCAAATATTGCCAAAGTCAATTTCTGTCATTATTATCACTCGATATACAGAAATGAATTATTTAATGTTGATTTGTTGCTTGTTGTGTATAAAGAGGAAAAAGAGTTGGAGTTAAAGTAATTAAGGATATATCGGAGAATGGTTCTTTTGTTGAGTTAAATAAGGTTTTTATTCAGGTTAATTTTGTGACTTTTGTTTTTTTTTATTTGAAAACATTTTAACTTTTTAGGCACTTCAATTAAGATAGTGTTAAGAGAGTCTATTGCTCAACCATAGGATGATAATTCCAATGAGTCAGACTGTACAAAACATTGGTTCAGGCAGGTCACTGTTCGTCCGAACGTGCCATCTTTTCACTTGCGATGTACTGTAGGGCAATTTTTGGAATCGTGCAAGAAAAATTTTTGAGATAATAATCAAACACAAAAATGATGTAAAAATCGAAAAAGTGGCTGGCATAATTCTATCTCCCTGTCTATTTCTATCTTGATCTACAGCCTATACGAATAGTGTGATCTTCTTTTACTTTTAACTAACGGTTTTTGGTGAAATTGATTTTTTTTTTAACTCCAAGAAAAAACGGCTCTTATCATATATTTGTTATGGAAAACTTTATTTTGTCTAAAAACGACTCAAACGACTCATATTTTGATATAAGATCAAAAATCAGTGTGTTCGTTACTGTGTATGGCATACCTACCTTTTGGTAAAAAAATAGAAAAAAACCGTTATTAACGATACCTACAATATTACGGTATTTTTCATTTTCGATTTTCTAATTGACGGATCAACCGATTCTAATCAGATACAAATATATAGTTAATTTCGTAGGAGCAACAAATTTAAAGAAAAACGTGCACAGACGTTATAATAAAAGCTTTTCACTGTTATGCTGTTTTTTTCTTAATTGTGCCTTGGTAAAATAGGTAAAGATCGCGTTTGTGCACGTTTTTCTCAAAAATTAAGTTATTTTTTTTTTAATTTTTCAAAAAGAAATAGTTTTGGAGAAATTAAAAAAAAAAAACTGAATCTACCCCCTTTAAGAAAAATTAAACCCCGATCAGAATTTACGGAACTTTTCAGAAAATTCTTAAGACGTCAAAACAAAGCTCTATACCAAAATTCAGCTGTGTCGGAATTTTTTCGTATATTTTTGTTTAATTTTCTTGGGCTCCAATAGTGGTTATCTTAAAAAACATTTTCTTATCAAATTCTTTAAGCATTTTTAAAGTACGCAAACCGTTATAATATTTATTTATGTGCATATAAGAATAAAAAAACCCGTTTTTGAGATATCTAATTTTCAAAATAATGTAAGATTATTGCACTTGATATTTCAAAAGCGTTTGATAGAATTTGACATCAAGCTCTCTTATCAAATGCTTGCATTTGGTATCGAGGAATCTCTTCTTCGTTGGATTAGAAATAACCTTTCGGACCGATCAATATAAGTTGTATTGGACGATTTCAAGTAGATATTCATAAAAAAAAAATGCTGGTGTGCCCCAGGGCTCCGTTTTGTCTCGTACCCTCTTTCTCATTTTTATTAATGATTTCTTATCTGAAACTTCTAGTCTATTAAAATGTATTGCTGATGATAGCACAATCAGCTTTTCACATTCGTTTCTAGATTCACATCCCTGCACTTCGGATATGGAACTTGAACGGCAGCGTATGATAAGTTCATTAAATTCTGATCTTGACAGCATTGTCCAGTGGGGAACTAAAAGCCGTATAGAATTTAATGTTTCAAAAACCCATTGCTGTCAATTGTAATTAGAGTAAAACCCACTCCCTATGACGCTATCGATGAGTGGTACTTGCAACGAGGAAACTACACATCTATCAGTTCTGGGTATTGGCATCACAGATCATCTTCTGTGGAACGATCACATATTCAACGTCGCCAAGAACGATGCAAAGTGTTTAGGTTTTCTTCGAAGATGCAAGAAATTTTTTCCCACTTCTGATCTGGCTGCAATCTACAAAACCATCATTCGCCCAAAGCTTGAGTACTATTCTCACATTTGGGTTGGTGCTCCCATAGCCCATTTAAGTCTCTTGGATTGTATACAAAAAAGATCTTTAAAAATGATAGGTGAAAGTTCTTTAACGGTAACATTCGAATCTCTTGCACATCGACATAATGTTTCATGCCTCTCCTTATTTTACCGCTATTTTTATAAACAGTGTTCTAGCGAAATAGCCAGTTGCATTTATCCCCTTAAACAATTCCACCGTAATACTTCCACTGCCAGGAATGCTCATCAGTTAGCCCTTGAGCCCAATTTCAGACGTACTGTTAAGTACAGGGAATGCTTTACCCGGCTCTATTTGTCCCTCCTTTTAAATCCTTCCCCGTTTTCCTAACGCTCGCACTGTGTTCAATCATCGTAAGGGTAACAACCCCTTTAATGCATGCATTACAAAAAAAAATAGAATCTTTTTTAAGAAATATAACTTTCAAGGTTTTCGCGGTTGTTTCGCTTTATAACGCGGCTAATCCGAAAAGTTTAAAAATGTCTATTTTTTAAAAAAATCAAAAACTTTTTTTTGAAAATTTTTATATGTTCTATTTTTAATATTATTTGGAATTTGTATATAAAAAATAATCTAAATCTATTCAGTCAATAATGAGATAATTCAAAATTAAATATCGTAATAATTATAAAGCCGTTTTTAAGAAAAAAAAATACTTTCCTCAACGGTTTTTTAACATTTGTATGGAAGGTACCATTATTTTTTCATAAAATTAAATTTTTTTCTTAAATTACTTTACAAAGTGTAAAAAACCCTATAATACCGAGTTTTATAAAAGTCGAACATTTATTTTTCATAATATTTGATTTTCATTTTTAAACATTATTTAAAAATCCTATTGCATTGTTTAAAAAAATGATTGAATGCAAACTAATCGCTTTGAAGAAAATCGAAAATTAATGAAAATAGTTCTTTTGGGAGGTACCATTAGTAAACATTTTTTTGAAAAATGGTTTCCCATCCAAAGTTAGCATTTACCAATCGAAATTTATTGATTTTATTAAAAAAAAGTTGTCGAGCCATTTTTGAGAAAAATAAGATTTTATAAAATTTATTTTATTTTTAGTTAAAAAAAAGAAAAAAAAAAGTTTAGGCAAAATCACCAAAAACCACTATGTCCCAAGTTTTATGAAAATTGATCCAGCCGTTTGGGCTGTAGCTGCACAGCCAAACAGGCAGACATAGAGAGTTTTTCCACCCAGTTTTTTGGTGTTCTCTATCATCGTAATATCATCTTTGGTTGCTATCTCGAATTTTTTTTTTGCATGCATCCAAAACTTGCCTTATTGCTAGTACGTTTATCGCAGGTAAAAATAGTTCTTAGGGTAAATAAATTTTCACCAAAAGGTAGCCTTTACTAAAACTAATTAACTCAATTTTGATTTGAAAAATTGTGAAGCCGTTTTAAAAAAAATAAGATTTTGTTAAATCGTTGAATGGAATGATACCGTTATTTTTGGTTCTTCAAAAATTGATACAAATTGTGGGAGAATAACTAAAAACCAATGTTTGAAGGCTGTAGCTAAACACACCGAATTTTGAGACCAATTGTACTCCTTTATTTAAGAAGGCATGTTCCAAATTTTGTCAAAAATTGGGATGGAAAATGATTTACACCAAAAGTCAGCAAAAGATCGAGGTGGAGCAGTTCTTGATAACCGTGACTCAGGTGGCACATGCGCTTTTGGCATGCGAAGCTAGACACAACAGCTATCGGCTCTTAGATTCGAAGAGCTATAGAGAAGACTTTTGGTCGATACTAGGGTCTACTGTAGTGATCTGAAGTGAAGTGCCTAGGAAATTAACTTATTGAAAATTATTAAAGCAAATTTTTTGGACTTTTTCATCAGTATACCTAAGGTTTGATTGATTTCTTAATTCTTTTTACAGAACCAATACCTACAAATACTTTCAAATTTCAGCAATTTAAGAGAGTGATGATTTAAAATTATTAAAAGATGTTGTTGTTTTACATAGTATAGCATACATTTGTATTTCGTACGTCCTCGTGGTATTGAAACGGAGGTAAACCTTAGCTCTATCTTCTTTTTAACATCAGCTGATACATAGTTTAGTTGAAAGAACATTGTTATAAACATTTTACTCATGCAAATTACATGCAGAAAAGCTAAGCTGAACACAACCAAAGCTCTCTTCAATATATAGAGAGGTATTTCTATAGTATCGACATCCTTGCAGCCAGGAAAATATTCTCTTGGGCCATAATCCAAAGGAGAGTAGATATTCCTATATCCATCCAAACCATCTTATAAGTACCGGCACTCAACTTCACAGATTCACCTGGTTCACTTGTTTTAGTGTTATTAAATTGGACGGGTGGCAAAGGTATAACAATAACATTGGCAAAATGCATCCTTAAGGGTGCTTATAGAGATGCTTTACATAAATCGGCCGCAATTTTCGAAATTGAGCGAACAAGGATAATTGTTTTGAGCTGCAAGCAGGTAAAACAAAAAATCTACTCTTTGGGTAGACGATGACGACAACGAAATTGCTAGAAGATTTTTGAAAAATATAAAAATTGAAAAGAAAAATAAAAAAAATCAGCAGAAAGAACGATGGAAACATAACGGCTAAGGCGATTAACTTGTTCGGTTCATTATTTTAGGTATGCATATACTCGTATATAGCAAAGAAGCAAGTGTATGGAAAACTTTTAAGCGCAAATGATCCAAGAAATTACCAAGGATACAAGCAAATAGACCAGAATATAGTTCCATTAAAGGAAGAAATTTATTTTCGCTCTTAGCTTGTGCCAGATCCTTGAAAAACATTATTTGATGCAAGTAAGTGTGATGAGATGGAACAAGGTTTGATAGGGTTTTTTTATTTCCAAAAGGTATTTTGCACACTTTTACAATTAAGCTAGGAATAGTAATGCAATTAGTAAGGCTTATTTTTTCTTTTATTATTTTGCTGAACTCAGCAACATGTATATACCAATGGGTGCCTTATCACTGAAGGATATTGAAAGGTATTGTAGTGGGGCATTACAATTTTACCCCTCTTAACACCTTCTCTTTCCAAATTCCATTAACTACACCTTTACCTCCCATACCAAAACCCAAAATACTTAGCCAGTACAATTGAGTACAATCTCAGAGGCGGTGGAAGGCGTAAGTAGTGTGTATGCCGACGCACACGGCCCCGCGTTTTGAGGGGCCCCGCAAGGCTTTGAAAGGTCTTCGTATTTCAAAAATAATATTATACTATAGGGCAAGTTTTGGATTCGTGCAAAAAAAATGTGGTTTTTGGTGATTATGCCCATATCTAGCATATTATACAATGGCTTTGAGAAAAACTAAGGCGTGGCATTGTAAGTGTTTCCGTTTTTTTTTAAATAACTTTTTTCTGTCTTCATCCAAATTTGGAGAAAATTTCCCCCGCCTAAACGGGGGAAAATAGACCACCCCTCCTATACTATTTTTTTCTCGTCTAAATCTAATCTTTACCTTCAGATTGTTTTTTTTTCGCGTTTTATAAGAATCATCCTAACCCCATAGTTAGTAACTTAAAGTGAAAGTAGGGTGACCATGGGAGTGAAATACAAATCTGAAAAAATTAGGAAAAATTTGTTTTTTTATGTAGAACGATTTGCTACCTATCCATCTTAGAATTTCAGAAAAAAAAAACAATATAAGGACCACCCTAATTGTACATATATGTACCAGATTGCAAAACGGAGCTGGAATAGATGCAAGAACTGCGAGAGTTTTACAATTTATAATTTTTTACTGCAGCATTTTTGACATCTACTGCAGCATTTGAAGCTCAAGCAGCTAAGGCTTAACAGACTAATAGACAGAGTTTTTCCGTCTCCTCTATCATTATAATTACAGGTTTGATCTTAATCTCGAGTTTGATCTTTTTTTTTTAAGAATGCAACTTGCCATATAAAGGGTGATTTTTTTTAGACGATGCGACGGCAATAATTTTTTAGGAGTTGGTCTTTTTGACAGCTGCTGTCACTTGATTTATGCTCAGTTTGGTTTGTCATTTCATAATGAATTGACTTAGTCCTGAACAACGTTTGCAAATCGTGCAAATTTATTACCAAAATAATAGTTCGGTTTACCCGACGCATCGCAAAACAATCAATTTATTAAAGGAAACTTTTGGTGAGTGCATTATCTCGCGTCGTGGGGTTATTTTTTGTGGGGTTATGTGAAATCGCTTATCTACGCAGATAAGTCTGCGACGATAGATGCCTTGGAAGAGAATATTCGGCTCAAAGTTTCCTTCAATAAATTGATTGTTTCGCAATGCATCGCAAGAACCGAACTATTATTTTGGTAAAAAATTTGGACGATTTGCAAACGTTGTCCAGGAGTAAGCATATTCACTATGAAATTACAAACCAAACTGAGCATAAATCCATTGACAGCAGTAAAAAAAACAACTCCGAGAAAATAATTGCCAGATTGAAAAATACACGTCTAAAAAAACACCCTTTATCACATTTTATCGCAAGTAAACTGAATAATATGAGAGAAAAATGTTCGAAAACATGGAAATCGTTCTTTAAAATGCTAAAACAACTCTTTAAGAAGCTTGAAAATGTATGTCTACTCAGTTTTTGAAATGAATTTGTGTTAAAAAAAAATTTGAAGTCGCAGTTTTCAATAAAAGTATTTTAAATTTTATAAATTTTATAAATTTTAAAAATATTTTTAAGGAAAAATTTTGGTTTGCTTATTATATTTAATATGCGAGTAAGAATCAAATTTCCAAAAAAAATAACCAACCCATTTTTGAAACATCAAATATGAAAAAAAAAATATGCGACATTTCTTCTCCACGAAATATTTTTCGGACAACTTTGGTTAGTAATTTTATCTATACTTTTTGTATTTTTCGTAAAAAAAAATATTTAAAGCGATCATCCAATAATGAAACAATTCAAAATCAAAAATTGCGTTCTAGGGGAGGTACTGTTAATAGTTGCTTATTATTTTTTTTTTATTTTATAGCAGACAGTTCTTATTTTCGTCGATTGAAAAAATTTTGTGAAAACCATAGAATTGGCTTTTAAGAAAAAAATTCATTCTCTTTCTTAAAATTGGTTTTCCCTTGTTGTTGCAAGAAAGTAAAATACTTTTTGAAAATATATATTCCTTAATTTGTTAAAATTTGTTAAGTATACCAAGTTTAAAAAAAAATTGAAGATTTTTTAAAAAAATCAAAAATAAATTATTTTACTTTGGTTGGCATACAATATCTACTTTTTGTAATTTTTGAGAACAAGAAAATCGTAACATAAACAAATGGTTCTATGAGGGCTATCATATTAATAACATTTTTTGAAAAATGGTTTTCCACACAGGAAATAGTTAGTAAAATTTTATATAGAAATATTGCTGAGCCGATTTTGAGAAAAATCTAATTTTGTTAAATTTCTAATGAAATCGTATGGCAAGTAGGTACCGTTATTTTTGTTAAAAAAAAACTTAAAAATAAGCCACTTAGGTACCTATATGAACCAAGTTTAAAGAAAATCGATCCAACCGCCTAGGCTGTAGCCGAACAGACAGGCAGAATTGTGAGACTAAATTTTTCGCCTTCCCTATTATAACCATATAGTTATAACCATAACAAGTCTAATCAAAATATCGAGTATAATTTTTCTTACGAAAGTATAACCTGCCATAACTGCATTAAATTCGAATAAAAATCTAGAAAATATTTTTTTTAATTGAACTTAAAATTTGTATGGGGAAGTTTCGATTCATAAGATAAGGTGCGTGTGACTCAGTTGCGTACCTTCTCTGTTTTGTTTTCGACTTTTTTACAACAGATTTGCAATCAATTTTTTTTTTAGCAAATTTATTTCAAACCAGGACATTCTACATGATTGGGTATACGTCGTCAGCCGTAGGCGCCAATAAACAACAAACAACAATATTCTCCTGCTTTATGAACCGAAAGAGTACAAAGAAGTATCCGGCAACTCGTTTATTTCCGAAAGTCAATAATATTATACTCGTAACCAAAACATCTTTGATATACGCACATATTATTGATATTTCTTACTGTCTCCGAATCGGTGTCGGCATAGGCTACAAATATTCAGTAGCTTTGTATAGAAAGACATATATGTAGTTCAAAAGAAACACAACCCTATAAAAGATAGAAAATCGTAATTATGATTCATTCGTATAAGTCAACCGGAACTAATGTCTATAACACGACAGAAACAGAAAGAGATAACAAAAGATCAACAAAAAAATAAAATTGAAACCAATATGAAATATCTATAATGTGAACCATATAAATCTATGTATATACATACCCTTGCCTTTACTTTGCCATATCAAAAGCCAAAGCAAGGACATTGGCATTACCATTAGAATTGGGATCAAGACCAATTCAATAGCAACTTTCAACAGTCCATTTGCGCCATAATCCCCTATACCAACTCAACTCAACCCCACCCCATCCCTTAAAGTCCAATTTTTGATAACGACAACACACCCACATCCATTGAATCCTTAATATCCTTGTTGAGTGTGTTATAAAGTCGAATGATTCGAACCCCGCTCTCTTCTGATGGTTTTCAAAAACTCACAAAGGATTTTCGTCGCATATTGTTTTATAGGAATTCTATGATGATGACGCAATGACGTATGCAAGGATGAACAAAGAATTACTCGTCCTAGCTGGACCCTCGCAGTTGGAGTTGAAACTGATTATGGTTATATAGTGTATACTGTAGATAGTGTGGTAAGGAAGAACGCATCCGTTTTATTATAGTGTATTTTTATTGTGGTTGAAAATAATAATTCGCACTTTATTATTTCCTCTGTCGAATTTGAACATTGATAGTATAAATTGCCAGAACGTGCTCAAGGCCAGTAATCATGGAATTATGCATGAATGCGGTCCAGTTCGTCCATGGAAGTAAACGAGGACGACGACCAACGACCATGATGGGTGTAGACTTTCAGAACTTCAGGCCAAACCTCTATACACTCTTGACAAAAAAGAAGACAGCAACAGCAACACAAAAAAAAAAAATAAGACTTCGGCCAAGTTTTGAGTTAATTTTGAATTCATTTGGAAAACTTTTATCTGGTCATAAAGTTTTTTATTTCGAGGTTGGAATTTCATTGAAACTGAAAGGGAACACACACTAACTGTTTCGAGGAGACTCCATTTTGCCATATTTAATGATGTGGACTTAATAGATTTTTGAAAGTTGTAAGAGAAAGTTAAAAAGACGCATTATGCATAATATGAGTGATATTATAATAATATGGTCTTCTTTTCGTAGTCTTCGTATTATAGTCATCGTATCATTTTGTCAACTTTTTTGGGGGTGGAGGAGAGGGGGGCAATTCGTCATTTTTTTATTATATTTTTTTTTTGTTTAATTTTTTTTTATTCTTGATGATATTTCGTTCTGAAGGTTGATTGTTGTGAATATGAAATTAGGCCCGAAGTTTAGATTCTATAAAAGATGGAAATAAATGGGAAATCGGAAGAAGGAACAGAGGATGATAATAATTTTTATTTAGTCATTCCAGGATCTTATTGAAAAGAAAGACAGATTTGTTTGTGCCGAGCAAAGAACATGAAACTTTTTGTACCAACATATAATATTTTAATCAAAACAAGAAGATGATGTCAGGATGAGAGATAATTCATTTTATAACTATGGAATCTCATTAAATATTATTCTGACAGAAATGTATAAAATAGGTAAGGGTTTTGTCCCCACTATCCAGTAGGGAACTATATTCGACGTCAATATTATTTTAGATTGACTTACTCCTTGTAAGAGACGAAAAGCTTAAATTGAAGCAAGAGGATGCTGTCAGAAGAAGAAGTATATGGAGTCATCTTTAATCAAACATGGTATGCTCTTGTGAAGAAACTGAAAACGTTGCATTTGTTCATTTGGACGAAGAATTGATGATGAGAGTACCTAGCTGTTAAACGTACTCATTTTCTTGACATGGGAGACGAAAAAAAGTGGGTCTCACAATTCGGTCTGACTGTCTATCCAATCGGCTACAGCCTTAACATCTGGATCAATTTTCTTACTCTGTCTACACGTCTTTAATTTTTTTTTAAATTAAAAATAACAGTAAATGCCATAGGTACAATTTTTCAAAAGAATTTTATAAAATCTTATTTTTCTTTAAAACGGCTCCACAACTCTTCTTACAAAAAATGTCTTTTGGAAAAGTTACCTTTGGACGGGAAACCATTTTTCAAAAAATGTTTATTAAATTAATGGAACCCAAAGAATATTTTTTTATTTTTGATTTTCTTTAAACTGCTATTTCTGATTTCAATATTTGATAAATATTTTTTCTTACCAAAAATTTTGAAAAAAAATATTTTTTTGGATTTTTAAAAATTTTTTGTTTTTATTTTGAGTCTCAAATATTTTGAATTTTTTTTTAAGTTATTATTTGAGAGGTGTTTCTACAGTTTCTTAACTATTTTAAGAAAAAATTATTTAAAAAAACGGTACCTTCCATACAAATGTAAAAAAAACCGTTAAGGAAAATGTTATTTTTCTTAAAAACAGCTTCTACGATTTTAATAAAACTTTTTCTGTGTGCTAAAATTAGTGCATTAATACAACCAAAAATTATAAAAATTTCTATTTATGTAGTTACCGCCGGGTCAATAAGTCCGTGACTTTTGGAATAAAACACAGATTTTTTGATAAAAAAAAAAATTTATTTTTCAACGTAGTCTCCCTTGAGCTCTATACACTTTGTCCAACGCTTCTCCAATTTTTTTATCCCTTCAAAAAAAAAAAATGATTTGTCGAGGTCCTCAGAATAGGCCTTTGTTTGCGAGATGACTTCATCATTGGAGTCAAATCTTTTTCCACTTTCCATTCCTTTCCATTTCCATTTCTTCAGGTTTGGGAACAAGAAGTAGTCGCTCGGAGCCAAATCTGGAGAATAGGGTGGATGAGGGAGCAACTTTTTTCTTTTTTCTTGGCCAAATGAGGTCGGTTTTTTTTCAAATCGTCATTGAATCGGTCCAATAAGTTGGCATAATATTCCCCATTGATTGTTCTTCCCTTTTGAAGGTAGTCAATGTGGATTATCCCGCGTGCATCCCAAAAAACAGTCGCCATAACTTTATTGGCTGACAAACCCACCTTGGCCTTCCTTGGACCCGATTCACCCTTAGAAACCCACTGTTTTGACTGTTGTTTGGTCTCTGGTGTGTTGTGATGGATCCATGTTTCGTCCACGGTTACAAAACGGCGCAAAAACTCCTCCATATTGCGATTAAGCAACGCCAAACCTTCCTGTGAAGTTGTTACACGATTGCGTTTGTGGTCGACTGTGAGCAAACGCGGCACCCATCTTGCGGAAAGCTTTCTCATGCCGAAGTGATCATTCAAAATTGAAACCACTGAGCCATGCGAGATCCCGACGGCTTCCACAATCTCTCGCACTTTCAATCTTCGGTCGGCCAACACCATATCGTGAATTTTTTCGATTGTTTCGGGTGTAGAGACCTCAACTGGGCGTCCAGGACGTTCGGCATCTTCATCAGTGCTTGTACGGCCACAATGAAATTCAGTAAACCACTTTTTTACCATTGAAATCGATGGTGCAGAGTCCCCATAGTATTTATCAAGCCTAGCCTTGGTCTCGGTAATGGTTTTTTTTCGCAAGAAATAATGCTTAATAAGCACACAAAATTCACTTTTTTCCATTTTCTCCTCAAATTAGTGAGTAGTCTGATAAAAATAGCTGTCAAACACAAACTAACTGACGCAGCAAGTTTAAATTTTGACAGGAGTCAACTGACAGATGCCTGTTGACAGGAGCAGTGTTGCTGTTTCAGTAAAGACGTCAGAAATTCAATAAGTCACGGACTTATTGACCTGCTCTAAACCACGGTACCTCTCATAGAACGTTTTTTTTTATTTTGAAGTTCCTCCTTATTGGCTGAACATATTTAAATTAATCTTTTATATACAAATACCAAATAAGACTAAAAAAGGTTTTTGAATTTTTAAATAAAGTCTCAATTTTTTTTTTCTGAAATTTGATGAGTCAAAAATGTTGTTTTTTAGTTTTGTTTTTATATGCTCATAATTAAATACTTAAGATTTGCATACTAAAAAATTTTTCTTAAAAATGTCTTAAGAATTTAATATTTAAAAATTGTTTTTTAAAAAAAACGCTCAAACGATTTTAAATTTTGTTTACATAAAATCATAATCAATCAAGAACTAAGATTTCATTTCTTTTTTTCATCTCAAGCTCTCAAAGAAGTTGTTTAAGCTATTTTATGCTTTTAAACATTTTTCTCTCATAATTATAAAATAAAAATGTCTGGTTCTTATGCAGTTTTTAAAACAATAATTCGCTAAATTGCATAAATATTTAAATATCACTAGTAAAAGGCTCAATATTATACAAAATTTACTGTTGATTGCTAAATGTATACTTTTATAATTTAAGGTAGTAGATCCAGTGGCGTAGTTAGGATATTTGCCACCCGGGGCAAAACAATAATTTTCCGTCCATTCTGTCTTACCATAATCAAGAATTTTGTTTTCAAACAAGTTTCTTTAGTTACGTTGTTAAGTGATGGGTACCTTCATAACGTTGGTCGTAAAGTTGAAGACAAAATTGTGATTGAAATATTTTTTATCAATGCAAAAAATTAATTTTTCGAAATATTGATTCATTTGCTCTTTGCTCAATATCTGCAAAAGGAAATTGGTTTTTTGTTTCTGACCTACTGGACTTTTAACTTTAAACCACGATAAAGGCACATATGAGAATTGAAATTTTTTTATATTTGAAATAGTGAAGTTCATATAAAGCTTACAAAAACATATATGTAAATAACAATATCAGACACAAAAACAAAACCATTCATGTAAGCGAATTCTTTTTGGTTCATCAGTACTCGACACCAAAACTCAGAATTTCTTCCTGTTCATATTTATCAGATCGAATAAACATGAACCAAAAACGGGCTAACTCCTAAGTGACTAAGTGAGAAAATCTACAAACACTTCTTGTCTTATCTAGGTGTCTGACAATAGAATTGCAGCCTTACTGAAACTGCAGTAGATCTAATCTAATACAATTCTTCTCAAATTAATCCGCAGCTACAAAATAAAATCCATCGCTCTTGATTTTACCAAAAACCTCAACTTTCAAGCATTCAAAAGTTAATAACTTACAAATTTATTTGTGTACTAGTTTTCCTTTCAATTTAAAATAAAAAAAATAAATAAACTATTGTGCTTATTTCCAACTTCTAATTTCAAACAACAATGATGTTTCGCAGCCCGAAAATTTTGACTACCAGCTAATCTGAATTTTTAATTTAAAAAATAAGTATTTTTTTTTCTTTTTTCAACATAAACAACGGTGATGATTTTGTCGCCCCTAATGATTTGAATACAGCGAAAAATTATAAACGTTGTTAGGAAATTTTATGGAATTTTTAATTTTACAAAGAAAATACTTTTTTGTTTATTTCCAACTTCTGTATTTAATACCGATAGTGATTTTGCGCCTCTCTAATATAATAAAATATTAATTGAATTATTTGTTAAACCAAAATTAAACTTTTGTGTTTACTTTTCATGACCAATGGAAATGATTTTGGCGCCACTTACTCCTGGCTTCTGCGGCAACCGCCTTCTTTACTCACCTCCCCCCTAGCTACGTCACTGAGTAGATCGCGCAATTATTTTAGCATACAGAACATTTTTTATAAAAATCGTAAGAGTTAAAATAAGAAAAAATATTTTTCTTTAACGGTTTTTTTTTAACATTTATTTTACAACAAACAAATTTTTTGGAAATATTCTAGACCCTGTTTACAATTTGTCAAATATTGATTTTCAAAAAAATCTACTAATTATAATTATTGAAGTCAGAAATACCACTTTGAAGAAAATACAAAATAAAAAAAAAACAAATCTTCTAAAATACAAAATTGAATGAATTTATTTTAAGAAAAGTTTTGGAGCCGTTTTTGAGAAAAATAATATTTTATAAGATTGTAAAGAAAAAACTTATATGGCAGATAACTTAAATCTTGGTTCTAAGAAAAATTAAAAAAAAAAACGTGTGGGGATAGCCACCAAAATCCACTTTGTACCAAGTTTAAAAAAAAAAAAAACAATTCAACATTTTTGGCTGAAACTGAACAGACAGATAGACCAAATAGCAAAAATTAACACTTTTAATAAATTTGACTATTAAAATGGCGAATTTTCACAGGGTCTTGGCTCATATATGGTTTTCCAAAAACTTGTATCAAAACTTTTCTAATAACCTTCTTTTAGAAAGATAAAAACATCAGTCTTCCTGTAAGTAGGAATTTCTTTTCCTTTTGAAAATGTAAGTCTTTCCTTCATTAGATAATTTCTAACAAGAGATAATAATTTTTAGTTTATGATTCCGCTGATTTGAATCCTGAATCAATTACCTAGGATTTTTTCAGTTTTTATATTTTTATAGACTCGTCAAATATATGTAGGCATAGGTACTCGCTTTGGTTTCCATTTTTCCAGTATTGCTGATTTAATTTTTTTCTTTCACTTCAACACTCATGTTTTAATAATCTTAACAATTTAAACAGAAGACAAAGAATTTTATCTAGAGGCTCTTCTACGTTTTTTTCCTACGTTTTCAATTGATTCGAGTGCTCCTAAGACTCAATGTTATACCATTCCCAAAGCTGTCTTACTATTCATAGAAATTGCAAAAAATCTTTGCATATGTACATAATAACGGGTGATTTTTTAAGAGGTTTAGAACTTTTAAAAAAAAACACAAAAAATTCGAAAAAATGAATGAAATATTTATTTGAATCGATAGTTTGAACCTTGCAATTTAATGTTTAAAGATAATTTCATGCAAATGTTGACCGCGGCTGCGTCTCAGGTAGCCCATCCGCTGAGTCCAATTTTGGCATACTCTTTCACACATATCGGCCGGTATCTCACGAATGAATGCATGGATGTTGGCTTCCAGTGCGTCAATCGAAGCGGGCTTGTCCCTATAGACATAAGCCTTGACATACTCCCACAAAAAATAATCTAATGGTGTCAAATCGCACGATCTAGGCGGCCAATTGACCGGCCCGAAACGTGAAATTAACTGTTCACCAAACTCGCCTCGCAATTGCGCCATTGTTTCGCGTGCTGTGTGGCATGTGGCACCGTCTTGTTAAAACCACATATCATGCAAGTCAAGAACTTCCATTTCGGGCAAAAAAAAGTTTGTTATCATCGCTCGGTAGCGTTCACCATTGACAGTAACGCTGCGATTCGCATCATCTTTGAAGAAATATGGCCCAATAATGCCGCCGGCCCATAAACCGCACCAAACAGTGGCTTTTTCGGGATGCATTGGTAGCTGTTGCAATGCTTCTGGCTGATCTTCACTCCAAATGCGGCAATTATGCTTATTTACGTACCCATTCAACCAAAAATGAGCCTCATCGCTGAACACAATTTTTCGATAAAAAAGCATTTCGAACCGAGCACGAAGTTTGATAGTAAAATTCAATAATTTGCAAATGTTGTTCATTTGTAAGACGATCCATGGTTAAATTGCAAACCAAACTGAAGCTGTTTGACAGTGACACAAGGTACTAAACACACGTCAGCTGTCAAAACCAGTGTTGCCAAAACCAAACCAGCTAAAAAATCACCCTTTATTTTACATAATCCCTCAGTTCCTTACTTAAAGTGCTATTTAACGCATGCAAAAGCCTACTTTTCAATTTTTCCATTATCTGACTTCGAAGTTTAGTGCCTAATGCACTCAGTTTTTTTGTTTTGTTATTGATTTAAATTATTTAATTAAAATAATGTCATCATTGGTGTTTTGTATTGATTAGGTAGATTAATGTAGAATAGATAAAACATCAAACATTTTGTATTTATTTGATTTACATAATCTCTCTTTGAAATATTATATTATAACCAAAAATTAATTTTTTTTTAAACTGACAAATCATCATATAACTACCACAACAACTGTACATAAATTTTAGCACTTTTAGTTAAATCAATCAATCGAAATGAATTATTTAATAAATTGAAAACATGATTTGATTTCAACAGAAAAATAAAACAATTTATGTATAAATCTAATCTTTTTAACACATATTTCATGTTTCAATTAGAAATAGGTTTATTATTGATTATTTTACTATTGGACAACGTAAAAAAAATTAAATTAAATAATATAAAAACAAAAACAAAAACAAAATCAACTAGAAGCCCCAAAATGGAATTATGTACATTTACGCCAAATTATCATTAATTCAGTGACAGCAATTATTTATACATCAATCCTGAGGCTATATTATAGAGGCTTGTTATCTCCAAATACTTATAGCGCTAACATGAAACAATTTTCGTCTAGACTCTGTCTAGGGTCTCATTCATTGAAGGTGTATATACGTATATTTCCGCTTCGTGTATCTCATGGATATAATATGAACCTATATTGCCTATTGATTTGGCTTGAATAACCTTCATGTATCAACAACACTTGAGATATCTATTTTTTTGTTGTTTTTTTTTTTTATTTTTGTTCAATGATCAGCTTCTCTAAAAACTGCCAAAAATTGTGATGAGTTTTGGCCATCATCACCATTCCATCACTACTTGAGCAATTTTTAAGAGTTTTGCCTATCAAAAAAATTGTGAGGGTGGGGGATTAATATGGATTGGCAAAGAAGCTAAGTTAATGAAAATTACAGTGTTTTAGTGGATATGGATAAATGGTTATTATTTCGCGATATAAATACCAGTGATTTGAATAAACGAATCATTCTCAACTGGGGCTTGCTTGCGGGTTATAGTTAAATTGGCAAAATGGTAAATATTTAGACAATCTCATGATTGATTCAATTTTTCGTTAAATTTTATTTATTTGTCTTCGTAGAGAACAAATATATTGGTTTGTTTATTTGTGGTATCAGCAACCGCTGCAGTCCTACCGGAAGCAAATTATCTTCCTCCAGAAGAGAAACTATCTAGCGAATATCTTCCACCATCAGAGGAAGTAGCACAAGTGAAAGAAGCTGAAGAAGAACCTTCTAGTGCTCTAACAGAAGATGGATACCGTTACAAGACAGTGAGAACATTAAAGTATCGCCAACGAAGAGATGCATCAGAACTTCCCAATGAGTATTTGCCACCGTCACCATCGCAAGAACTTTCAAATGAATATATTCCACCAGCTGATGTGAAGGAAGCAGATGCTGAAGAATCCAATGCTCCTGAAGAATCTGCTGTTCTTGGGGGTGATGGATACCGTTATAAAACAATTCGTAAATTGAAATACCGTCAACGCCGTGATGTTTCTGACATTGCAAATGAATATCTTCCCCCTAAAGAAGAAATTTCTTCCGAATACATTCCACCTGTAGAAGTCAAAGAAGCTGTGGAAGAAACTGCAGCTCCTGAAGAATCAGCTGCTCTTGCTGATGATGGATATCGTTATAAGACCATTCGTAAACTAAAATACCGTCAACGTCGTGATGTGTCTGAAATAGTTTCTCCCGAATATTTACCACCAACAGAAGAAAGTCCATCTGCAGAAGTCAAAGAAGCTGTAGAAGAAATTACAGTCCCTGAAGAATCAGCTGCTCTTGCTGATGATGGATATCGTTACAAGACAATTCGAAAACTGAAATACCGTCAACGTCGTGATGTATCAGAAATTGTTTCTCCCCAATACTTGCCACCATCAGATGATGCTCTTTCATCTGAATACATTCCACCTGCAGAGGTTAAAGAAGCCTTAGAAACCACTGAAGACCCTGAGGAATCGGCTGTTCTTGCAAATGATGGATACCACTATAAAACCATTCGAAAACTGAAATACCGTCAACGTCGTGATGTCTCAGAAATTGTTTCTCCCCAATACTTACCTCCATCAGCAGATGCTCTTTCATCTGAATACATTCCACCTGCAGAGGTTAAGGAAGCCTTAGAAACCACCGAAACCCCTGAAGACTCGGCTGTTCTTGCTGATGATGGATACCGTTACAAGACAATTCGTAAATTGAAATACCGTCAACGTCGTGATGTCTCAGAAATTGTTTCTCCCCAATACCTACCTCCATCAGCAGATGCTCTTTCATCTGAATACATTCCACCTGCAGAGGTTAAGGAAGCCTTAGAAACCACCGAAACCCCTGAAGACTCGGCTGTTCTTGCTGATGATGGATACCGTTACAAGACAATTCGTAAATTGAAATACCGCCAACGCCGTGATGTCTCAGAAATTGTTTCTCCTCAATACCTGCCACCATCTGCGGATTCAATTTCTGCTGAATATATTCCACCTGCAGAGGTTAAAGAAGCCTTAGAAACCACCGAAACCCCTGAAGACTCGGCTGTTCTTGCAGATGATGGATACCGTTACAAGACAATTCGTAAATTGAAATACCGCCAACGCCGTGATGTCTCAGAAATTGTTTCTCCTCAATACCTGCCACCATCTGCGGATTCACTTTCTGCTGAATATATTCCACCTGCAGAGGTTAAAGAAGCCTTAGAAACTACAGAAGCCCCTGAAGACTCAGCTGTTCTAGCTGACGACGGTTACCAGTATAAAACAGTTAAAAGAATCAGATATAGACATTAAAATTTTTTAGATGCATACAAATTCATCCTGACTATTTAAATCCATGCAAGAAATAAAATTTGAACTTAAATTAAGTTCACAGATAAAAATTTAATAATAAATATTGTTTTATTTTTTGATATAAGAAATATTTTTTCTCTATGGAAAATAATAACAAACATAGAAAACATAGGATGACAAATTCGAAATTATGACAAAAAAATTAAGACTATAGTTAACGGCAAATTATTAATCAATAAAATATTAAGTTGTAGAAGTTTTTACCATTTTCAAAAAAAATATAGAAAATGTAGAATGAAAAATTCAAAACTGTCACAGCTTCTTAAAGAGCAAATAACGACAGATATCCGATCCTTAAAATTTATTTTGCTAATTTGATGTCAAGCCACCAACGAACCAACAAAAAAAAAAAACAAACAATTAGCAAATATCCATTAATTTATTATTCAATTGGTTAAAATTGCTTTGCTTACAAGAAGAAAAATTTAACTCATCGCACGGCAAAATTGAATTTTCCACAAAAAAACTACCGACCGACTTACTCAGTAATAAAATATTGAATTTTAAGGTTTTTATCTCTCGAAAAAAAAACATAGAAAACATAGAATGACAAATTCAAACCTATCACAGCTAATTAGAGACTTATTTATGATAAATTATCGATCTACTCATTTTTTGATCCGTCAGAGTTGCTTAGCTAATTTTATATCAAGTTTGCAAAGCACCCAAGAAAGAACAGAAATCGATCAATCAATTCAATTTTTCCAATTTTCGAAAAGGTGTTTTGCTAACTATATATCAAGAAACCAGAAAAACATAGAAAACATTGGACTAAAAAGTCGAAAATGTCACAATTAAAAAGTGACCAAATACCAACAAATTATCCATCAATTTATTTTTCGAATCGTGAAAGTTGCTTTGTTCACTTGGCAGTTATGAAAAAAAACAGCCATATCATTCACAGCTGCAATTAGAAATTCTCTTTTTCTAGGGTTAGAAAGTAGTTCAGTCAGTTCACCATAAATAAAAATAAAAATGCAAAACAACAAATTTAATAAACCAATCGAAACTAATAGAAAGAGTGAGAATCAACAAGAACGAAGGTGTTTTAGTGTTTGGAAACAAAAAACCATGTGATAGCTCTTTTACTGCTAAAATATCTTCTTAAAATAAAGGATTTGGTATCATTTAACAAATGAAGAAAATGGAATAAAAACAAAGTACTTAAATGCGTCCTTAAAATATTTTCAACTCAATTAAATGAATAATATTCCATTTTATGACTTCTATTAACTACAAATAAGGAATAACATTATTTTATTGAATTTAAAATTGAATAATATTCTTATCATAGCTGACCAGTTTTTCCAGCGAAAAAAATAACCATCCGAACAGTTCATTTTAATTTCAAACAGGAAATTTGAAATTTTCCCCGAAAAAAAACATAAAAATTTGAAACCAAATAAAATATTTATGTCATCACAGTTTCTTGGTTTTTATATGTTTTTTTTTTTTTTTCTCTCGATAAATTGTAAGTTGTTTATTTCCAGCTATAAATGTCAAAATAAACCTACAAACTGGAATTTTATTTTCACGATGTCATAAACTTCACAAAAGCTATATGCTTCCTTAACATCCACAAGCCTAAATATGTACGTATAGCATATCCGAGTCAGACATCAACAGAGCATCATCAAAAACATCACTATAGGTACTTTCCCAATTCCATAAAACATAATTCGTTACAGAAAGCACAAAAATGATTTCCAACCGATTGGTTTTGGATTATTACGATACGATGCTTCCATTCGTCAAGGCATCAATCCGAAGTCAATTATACTCTTCAATCACTTGATGTGTGTTTACGAACGCTTCCCTATTTTGTATCATTATCCACATGCCATCTTTGTGTCAATACTTAATTTTAATACATCCCGTTATTCGTACTCTTTTTCCCTCTTCATCGACAATCCTTAAAGGAACTATGGATAGCTTCCTCAAATATAGACACGAAAAACGTCCTTTTTTTGTAGAAAAGTTTATAAGTAAATCAAAATGTCTAAATTCAAAAAGAGGAAAAGTCATAATAAAATTTGACACCCCTTTCCAGGAAAACAAGACGAAGATGATGTATGTGTTCAGGGACATTCTATATCGCGGAAATGATTTCCGGCGGCATTTTCAATCACAACATAAACCATAATAATATGATGACAAGGATGATGCGAGACTAATATTCTTTTGCTACTCCTACCCGCATCACGTTATAGTCCCGTCGTGTTCTTTTTTATACTGAACAAGTGTTAGAAGAAAATAATTTTCCAAACTCAAACCGGAAAAGTATAAGGAAAAAACAAAAACAACAAATTGATAAACAAATTGAAACAACAGCAAAGTCAGGGTAAATACTACAAGTTCAATAAATCATTGATGGAAATGTTCCTTCTTAGGATAAATTAGCAGAACACCCTATGCTACAACTCCTTCAAAAAAAAAAAAAAAAAAAAAAAATAAGGGATCCACATTCGACACATAAATGGCTGTGTAGAGGTTAAGGGCTATTGATGATGGTGAATGGGTGGATTTTGTGGGGGTTTTTTGTTGCCTCAGCCAGTCAGCCCTCTTTAACTTTTTCGTTGTTGTTTTTTTGTTTGTATCCTTTTTAACAGAACAAACGGAATTAAACAAGTCTCTTTCACTATCCCTTTCTCTTTCTGTAGTTGTTAGTCATATGAGAAAAAAATATCCTTTGAGTTATGATTTATTTCCCGAGACCTCGGTAAAGAACGCGTCCAAGTCCAATACTTAAAATGTGGGGTCATGAAACATCCATAAGATGAAGTGAAATAAGAAAACAAGGAATTCGATTTGTCTTACTTGACTTTCCAACTGGTTGAGTTTTGCCTTAAATTTAACCACAAACCTCCATCACATACCCGCAACTCTGCACATTGAGGTTAGGTTTGTTGCATGGTTTTTCTATCGTACCTATACTTACGCCGTTTTTAATGTGTGTTTTTTTTTTGTTTTGTTATTGAAGGGACATAAGGAGTAACGCATGAATTATTGCTTATTCATCCAGGAATTGGAGGGTTCTAGTTTTTTTTTTTAAGATTTTGGAAGCTTAAAATATCGTCGTCCCACAATATTTGAGAGGTACTTTGAAGATAAGTTACTTTCGTTTTGAGTTTTTTTTTTTGAAATTTAAGGAAAGTTGAAAAGGATGTTGAGAAACTTAAGAAAAAAATATTTCAAAATCTTAATACTCATTTCAATACCAAGAATGAACGGGTTAAGAAAGCCTGCATAGCTTTCTATGCCTGCAGAAAAACATTTGGTAAGATGTGGGGCCTACAGTCGAAGATGATCTTGTGGACATACACTGCCGTGGTTCGACCGATTTTATCATACGGATCGATTGTGTGGTGGCCTGCACTTAGCAAACAATATAATATTGAAAAACTTAAGAAAGTACAAAGAACGGCTAGCGTCGGCACTACAGGAGCCCTTCGAACTTGTCCAACAGATGCCCTTAGCGTTATCCTGCACCTTCTACCACTCGACCTTTATATAAAATATCTAGCGGCATGCAGTGCTGTAAGACTAAAAGAATCTAATTGTTGGTTTTCAAAACCCTATGGTCATGGAAATATAACAAAATTGATTCCTCAGGATATTTTTCTAACGAACACCGACTACTGTATTCCCCCTCTTGGCCTAGGCGGGGACTTCAAAGCCGTTTTTCCAACCAGAGAGGATTGGAAAAATGACATTGTTACGAAGGACTACGACACTATAATCTTCACTGATGGGTCTAAGATGGAGTGCGGTGTTGGTTCTGGAATTTTTTCTAAGACCCTTAATATATCCAAGTCCCTCAGACTACCAGACTTTGCTAGCGTATTTCAGGCTGAACTAATAGCAATCAGGGAAGCATGCAAGTTACTCAAATCAAACCATAATCAATTCAGGAACACAGCAATTTGCTCCGACAGCCAGGCTGCCATTAAGGCTATTAAGTCGGCTACATCCACCTCTGTACTTGTCCAGCAATGTCGAGATGAACTATCAAGTCTGAACATTAACCTCCAGGTCACTCTCATTTGGGTTCCAGGTCACAGTGACATAGAGGGTAATGAACGGGCTGACGTCTTAGCTCGACAAGGCTCGGCCCTTCATAGCTCACTAGCGGTAAATGTAAATATGCCTATTGGTGCTATGAAGATAAATATTTTCTCGATGAATCTAACCTCAGATGGAGCAGTCTTACAAACTGTGTCATATCAAGAATGATATGGCCATCCTATAACAAAACTCGTTCTAACGATCTTATATGCAGACCCAGGCGCGATATAGCCAGGATCACAGCAATATGCACCGGACACTGGCCCACTGTAGTTCATTTTCTTTGCAACTGCCCTGCTTTAGCCAATTAAAGATTGTCATCCTTTGGAAAGGCCTTCCTCGATGACCCAAAAGAGCTTTCTGAGAAGAAAATCAAAGATCTGATTATCTTTCTGAATGCGACTAAATGGCTCTAACAATAGTCCGTTAAAGTCTATAAAGCCATATAATTCCGTATTAAATCCCTACTAGGTTAACACAAGTAATTGGTATCAAAACGGCGCACTCCAGCGCTAATTGAGTCGCGAGGCCAGGGCTAGCGACTGCCATCTCTACCTACCTAGGTACCTACCTCCAGAAAGAACCATTTTTTTTTTTATTTTCAAATTTCTTCAAAATTTCAATAATTCTCTAATGCAGAAGGTCCCAAAAAATTCAAATACAGGGAAGGTCAAATTGTATCCTAATTTAAAAAAAAAAATCATAACTTTTCTGTTTTTAATTTTTTAATGTTTTTTTTTTAAGTTACTTATGTAACAAACTTGGGAGATTTACTAGAATGAACTACCGTGCTTTGAAGAGGACCAAACAAGTTGTATTTTATTTTGAAAATAAGCACTCGATTATTTTAACCCAAAGAGCTTCTGGGCGCCATTTAAATGTGTACATGATTATGGCACTGGTGGCACAATTTCGTCACCAAGAAGCAATAGTTGACCTTCCTCGAGCTGGAAGACCTCGCACTGCCCGAACAGAGATGAATGTGGAGCGCATTCTTGCAAGTGTTATGGAGATAGTCCAGATACATCGAAACGAAGGCACCATGGTCAACTCGGTGTATCCCTTAGTACATTGCGCAGACTTTTAAGAACCGAACTGCTGCTGTTTCTATACAAAACTCAATTGGGGCAAAAATTTAGGCCAGGAGATCCTCAAGAACGTATTGTTTAAGAAAATTTTTTGGCGACCAAATAATTTCCAAAAAATCAGTATTTAATTAGCTTCCACCTTCTCCGGATTTGACTGCAGCAGAATTTTTTTCTGAGGGTTATTTGAAGGGTAAAGTGTACGTACCTAAACCCACCACTATCACGCAGCTGAAGGAGAACATTTGTTTCATAATACAGGCACTAAGTCCAGACCCAGATGTCCTACGAAGTATTATGGAAAACGATATTGAAAGAGCCTCTCTCAGCGAAGCATGAAGCTGGTGCTCATTTATGGGACATTATATTTCATATTTACCCCAACAAAATCTCCATAAATTTTACTCTGTGAACCTTAAATAAATTATTAATTAAAAATAAGTCTATAGAAGTAGTTATTATCACTTTAAATTAAGAAGTCACTTTTGACCCACCCGGAGTATTGTTTATGCACAAATGTTCACCTTTTTTTTGAAAATGAAGAATTTATACCCAGTCGACTTTTTTGCCTGGTGCTAAACGGGGTTTTCACACTTCTACGAATGTACGTAAAATAAAGTATTAATTTTACCTTTATGCACGGTATTTTCTAAACAACTGTTAAAAAGTCGAAGAAGAAACTATCATTTTCTCGAAAACGAGTCTTACAACTTTCGTACGATTTTCCTGTGTAATCAAATAAGAACAGTGTACAGTAAAAATTATAATTATCAAATTAAGAGAAGATATATCCACAGCAAAGTTTTTTTTTACTTGCGATGTATAAGTACTATTATTTAGTTGTGTATGTCTAGTTATCCATTCATAAAAAATAATTGAAGTCGAGATTTTGATCAGTCATTTGTCATTTCATTGCCATCATATGGCAGGCGACTCTTTCGGCTCTGAATAGATTTTCTTCAAACTTGGCAGAATATTGGTTTTTGGTAATAATTTCCCTCATAAGTTTTTTTTTAATTTCTTAGAGCCAAAAATAACGGTACCTACCTACTATACAATTTTTTTCAGAAAGCTTACAAAATCTTAGTTTTTTTTTCGAAAACATTTTCTTTGAAAAATCAAAAAAAAATACTTTTAGGCTACCTACCTTCGGGTGGGAAACAGTTTATCAAAAAATGGTTTTTTAATGGTAAAGACAGTGTGACTGATGACTTGTATTCTTTCTTTTATGAAGAAGCTCCCGAAAAATTCAAATTGTATTGTGAAAAAACATAAAAAAATATACATTTCTTGGGATGTTTATAAAATTTCAAAATATTTGTTTGAAAACTCAATCCATATTTAGAACACAACGCCGCCGTCGATTTTTTTTTTTTAACTTAGCACTATACGGCTTTTACACCCTTTTAAGAAAATTTCAAAAATTATTTGAAGGGTACAACAACATCTAACTGATGAGCCCAATTGTTGTTCCTGGAGAAAACGCATTTGAACTGAAGGTCCCTAAAATCTTTAAACTGAGGTACCTCTTATACAAATTACAAAAAAATTTACAAAAAAATTATTTTTCTCGAAAATAACTAACGATTTTGATAAAACAAATATATGTGTTCCTACTAAAACAAAATCAGCCTACTAAATGGTCAAAAAAAAATTTTGTATACCTAAGAAATTGCTTTTTCTTTAAAATTTCATTTTTTATAATTAAGTTGAACTTTTTTTGGGAATTAAATTTTTATCTGCCCATTGATAAAAACTTTATGTTTGCAGACTAAAAACTAACGGTACTTGCCGTACAACCATACTCAAAAATGGCTCCAACGATTTTAATAAAAAAATCAGTAGATTTTTTTTAAGTTTGTGTACCTACTTTGTTAAAAAAATACCAACAACTGATTTTTAATGGTTTTTTTAGTTTTAATTTTCTCATGAATGGCAATCGATTTTGAAAAAGATTCTTTCAAATCTCAATAACACTGCATATCAAATTTTTGAAAAAAATAAATTTTAAATTCTTAAAAAAATATATTTTTTTTTGAAAATTCAATATTTAAAAAATGGGTTAGTTATTTTTTTTATTAAACTGGGTTTATAAATAATGTATTTTGGTTTATACCCAAAGTTGGCATACAAGATTACTTTTTATAAATTGTTACCAACATTTTATAAATAAATAATTAATTTTAACTTTTTTGGTCCAACGATTTAATTTTTTTTTTTGCATCTTTATATTTTTTTTTCAAGTTATCAAAAAGCCTGCTTGGCTTTGAGCTCTTTGCTATTATACTAGTTGGTTATAAATAGAATTAAAAAAAATAAAACGATTTAAATGCTTTTTTCAATATCGTTTTATGTGTATATGTTTTCTTTAATAAATAATACAAGCCTATTTTAAAATTATTAAGTTTCAAGCAACTTGAACATAAGACCAAGTACAAACGATCCAGTCATGCATTTTATTTTTTTGAATGTTTATAAAATATTAATCCTAATAATCGAATAATTTTCTATTTTTTTTTTTTGCATAAATTCATATTTATTCAAGAATTCAGATGACATAACTTTCTTTCAGCTCAAACTATTAAAATAGTTTTTTTTTAGCGGTTTAAGGAACCAATTTTATTCTCTTAAACATTTAATTCTTATAATATCCATACTCTATGATATGATAAAAAAAAGTACGCCATCAAGTGTGACCCAGTTTTGCATTTTATGTAAGTGTAAAAAATATAAATAGTACCTATTGTGTACCAAAATTAAAAAAATAATTGTTAGAAAATATTATTACAATAAATCTGTATTTTGAAAATGAGATGGTCCGTTTTTTTTAAATTTGGT
Organism: Dasysyrphus albostriatus; assembly: GCA_946251815.1. Lineage (NCBI taxonomy): Eukaryota > Metazoa > Arthropoda > Insecta > Diptera > Syrphidae > Dasysyrphus > Dasysyrphus albostriatus. The sequence goes on along the minus strand of OX276336.1, from coordinate 129,193,225 downwards.
AGCTTACGGTTCAGGTGGAGGTAAAGATCCTCGAATTTATTAACACCGAGATTCTCGCTTCCACTGGTTTCGTGCCGAGATTCGGGCCGCTGTCGACAGTCACGGGGTTCAAAATCATGACGTGTAGGGATGAACCCACACTAAAATGGCTTCGAACTAAGATTGGTGAGATGAAAGGTTTACTTGAGGGGGTAACTCTTAAAGTTGCTCCTAAAAATGAACTCCCGACCAGACCCAAAGTCCGCATTAACGTCCCGGGCCCTTGCGTATCAAAAGAACTCCTGGAAAACCTCCTTAGGGGTCAAAACTCAGGATTCCCTAGTAGCGATTGGAAGGTTCTGAATATAGAAGCTCCCTCAAAAATAGGACAGGAAGCCATTGTCATGTTAAACCATGATACAATGGCCATGCTTCCGTCAAGGGGTTTCAAGTTGATGGTTGGCATCAGTGAGGTCAAGGTGCGTCCGATGTCGGCTGCCAACCTACAAAGTAAAAATTTTAAAAATGATGAAGGTGCTCCAACTAAACCTCCGGCACAGTAAGTTGGCCTCGGCCACCCTGACCTCATTGTTGACAAGAGATAATATTGACATCGCCCTTATTCAGGAGCCCTGGATCAACAGCGGGAGGATCTGCGGACTAAGGTCCAAAGAGTATATCCTCTACTTCAAGAAAGGGCCTACAGAAGGTAACTATCGGACATGTATAGTGGCGAAAAAATCTATAAATCTTTTCCTCTTATCTTCCCACAGTAGTGCAGACATGACGGCTGTGAAGTGCGAAAGAAAAGGGGCTCCGCCCCTGATCCTAGCCTCCGTCTACATGCCAGGTGATTCACCGAGGCCTCCGCCGCCAGATGCTCTTGATGACCTCATTACAGTGACTGGTAAGAACGGTTGGGACCTCCTGGTTTGTTGTGACGCGAACGCTCATCACATACAGTGGGGGAGCTCAGACATAAATAAAAGAGGTGAGTCACTTTTCGAATATATTATAGAGAAAAATTTGTTGATTTTAAATAAAGGTAACGAGCCAACCTTCGTTACTAGAAACAGAGAAGAAGTGCTCGATGTGACGCTTTCCACTAACTCCGATTCTTTCGTAGTCAGTGACTGGAAGGTCTCAAGTAATGTAACATTCTCTGACCATAGAATGATAACATTCCATATCGAAACACAAAACAGAAAATCCAAAACCCTACAGAAACCCCAGAAAGACAAACTGGGATGCCTTCAAGATAAGAATGGCCACATCTTTGGGTCAATATGAAAATCAGACATTGACAAATTGCTCAGATATTGAAAAACATATCAATGAACTAACATTGGCTATTAATAATGCTTATGAAAGTTCTTGCCCCATTTCAAAAGGTAAAGGCAAACTCAACCCCGTATGGTGGTCGAAAGAGTTATCTGTCCTTAGGAAAAACTCAAGGAGGCTTTTCAATAGAGCAAAACATAGTAATGTACCTGCTGACTGGAATCTTTTCAAGATCAGCAAAAATATGTACAAAAACCGAACAACTTACGCGAAAAGGGCAGCCTGGCAAAAGTTTTGCACAGACATTGAGTCAACAAATGACGTTGCTAGGCTCAGGAAAGTTATGTCAAAGGCTTACACTCCTCCGGGTTTTCTAAAAAGACCTGATAAAACCTGGACAGATTCCTGCTCTGAGACCTTAGAGTCACTTTTGAGCACTCACTTCCCAGGATGTACTACTGATTCATCGTCTGCGGATAGAGGCCCTGACATAAGTGTAATCTCTAACATAGGTAACCAAATCATAGATAGCAGAAAGGTGGCTTGGGCCATAGACTCATTCTCAGCATACAAGTCTGCAGGGCCTGATGGAATAATTCCTATTATGCTCCAAAGCTCTAAAGACATAATTATTCCAATTCTAGTGGACATTTTTAGGGGTTGTATTAACATCACCTACGTTCCTTCTAAATGGAGAGAAGTCAATGTCATCTTTATTCCGAAAGCTGGCAAGCCCACCCACACCGAACCTAAGGATTTTAGGCCTATAAGCCTATCCTCTTTTCTTCTCAAGACTTTAGAAAGACTAGTGAAGACTCACATTCGCCTAAAACTTAATGACGGCATGCTCTCACAGGCCCAACATGCATATATGAAGGGCAAATCTGTTGAAACAGCGCTTCATGAAGTGGTCGGCACAATCGAAAAATCGATCCAATTCAAGGAATTCACACTGGTAGCATTCCTTGACATAGAAGGGGCATTTAACAATGTTGAAAATAGTGCAATTCGACAAGCCCTCATCTCGATCAGCATCGATCCGTTACTGATAAACTGGATTGACTCCATGCTTCAAACAAGACTCATAAATGTAGAAATGGGTGATACGAAGTTAAAAGTTAGAACATGCAAGGGGACTCCGCAAGGTGGAGTTCTATCTCCTCTGCTCTGGCTCCTTGTAGTCAACCAGATATTGGTTAAACTTAATCTGAATGGCATCAAGGTCGTTGCATACGCCGATGACATTGTGTTAATGGCCTCGGGAAAATTTGTCCCAACCTTATGCGACCTCCTATAATTAGCCCTCAACAAGCTCAGTAATTGGGCCAGCAGTTGCGGACTTAGCGTTAACCCTCAAAAGACAGAATTGGTGTTGTTTACAAGGAAACACAAAATTCCCAACATAAACCCGCCAACCATCAACGGAACTCCACTTCAAGTTTCGGATACCGCCAAATACCTTGGTGTTGTACTTGACTGTAAATTGAACTGGAAAAAGAATATTAAAGAAAGAGAGAAAAAAGCCTCAGTAGCATTCTATACGTGCAGTCGAATTTTTGGTAGAAGATGGGGTCCCAGCCCTAGAACCATTCATTGGATGTACACAGCCATTATAAGGCCAATCCTAACGTACGCATGTATGGTCTGGTGGCCAGCCTTAGATAAGGAGACCAATCTAAAAACCATGACTAAAATTCAAAGACTAGCGTGTATCGGCACAACCAGTGCTATAAGAACCACACCAACGGCCGCCCTAGAAACTTTCCTTTCACTTGCCCCACTCGATCTGTTTACGAAAGAGTTGGCGGCAAAAAGTGCTTTACGACTGCAACAATGTAACAATTGGAAAAGGGGCCTCTTCGGTCACAGAACTATAATGAACTTTACAGACATTGACATTCAAACAGACTATGTTTCGCCGCACATTGATTTCAACCCAGTAACCATGACAGACATCTCCACCAGGGAACTCTGGAACGAAAACAGGGTCATAAATTGAAACCATGTTTCGGTCTTCACCGACGGCTCCAAAACCTTGGAGGGTGTTGGGTCAGGTATCTATTCAGATAACCCACCCATATATAGATCAATGATGCTTCCAAATTTTTGCAGTGTATTCCAAGCGGAAGTGCTGGCAACAAAAATATTGACATTTTCATAGATAGCCAGGCGGCAATTAAAGCCATTTCCTCAATCACCATAAAGTCCAAACTGATCGATCGTTGCCGAAATGAGTTAAGAATACTCAACGCAACGAACACAGTTACCCTAAAATGGGTTCCAGGACATAGGGATATTCACGGAAATGAAATGGCAGATAAACTGGCCAAAAGCGGATCATCTCTTGATCCGAGCCTAATCGTAGCCTCGGTGCTCATGCCACTGGAGGAAGAAAAAAGTAGAATACACCACTGTTTCTTCGAAGCTGCAAATGTCAGATGGTCATCTATCGAGACCTGTCGGGTTTCAAGGAACCTTTGGCCGAACATTTCGAAGAAAAAAACTGAATACCTACTCAAGCTAGGCAGGCCTCAATTATCACTCATAGTTGGCGTCCTAACGGGGCATAACTCTATGGGAACCCATATGAAAAGAATGGGCATCAGCTCATCTGACTTATGTAGAGGGTGTCATGATGAAGAGGCGGAAGAGGGCTCCCTTCACTTCTTATGTGAATGCCCCAGCCTAGCTAGAACCAGGAAAGCAGCCCTAGGAGAATATTTCTTCGATGAACTGGGCGACATCTCTGTATTGCCACTGAAAAACATCCTAAAATTCATTCAGAACTCAGGATGGTTCAGGGAGGCCCCCTACAACTAATACTCCTCATCAAACCCCTCCCTATCCCTTTTCACCACCCACCTTTCACTCTGGGGAGCGCAATGGATCCACTGAGATCCGAGTGAGATGATGCCGTATCATCGCCCCTTCTAACCTAACCTAGCTTACGGTTTTTAAGCAAAAATAAAATAAAAATAAAAAAAAATTCAATTTTTTTTTCTTCTTATTTTAGAGAGATTTCAATTTGATTATTTTTTATTAATATGGGCTTTTTTATCTTCTTCTTTATAAGCAAATTAAAAAAAATCCATATTGCATATAACAAAGAAGATCAAAAAAGCCCATACACAAATGTTTTGTATAAAAAAAGATTTTACTAACAAACAAGTAAGATATTTAAATTTAATTTATATAAATAGGTACATAAAATTCCACAAAGCTAATATAATATGAATATAATCAAGATTTAAAAAAAAATGAAAATAAAAGTCATTTAACTACGAAAATAAATGGATGATTTTTATTTAAAATTCAATTTTTAAATGTGTGCTTAAAATTTGCGTCCAAATTTATAAAAATATGTTTTAGACATTTTTATTCATAAAAAAATCTTCAGAAAACAACTCAAATCATTTTTTAATAAAAACAAAAATCACCCAAAAATCAGAATTCAAAATGTTGCTACCAAAAGGCTATGCTATAATATTTCTTCATACACACTTTCTGTTTCTCTAAGTTTTAACTCAACAAATATCCCCTGACTTTTACAAACGCATGTAAAGCTTACAATCAATGTGACATCAAACAAAAAATTTACAATTATTGAAAAAATCATTTAAAATTACTAAATTTTCTCTATCAACGCAAAAAATATATGATACGTCGCGTCATGATGGCCCAATCACAATAACGGTGTTAAATATAAAGAGATTATAATATCCAAACTTAAAACTAAGCTCCTCAACAATCAAATAAATTTATATGGTTTTAATAAGGACACAAAAATGCAAAAACGACAATTTGTTGGTCTACAAATTTTTTGCATCTAGTCAACATTATACATAATTATATCATTTAATTATTTATTTCCATCCAAATTTGTCTTTTGACTATTAAAAGTCTCCTAGAAATAATAGCATTAATTTCATAGGAATTAATAAATTTAAACTTTGTCATTCACTGTCTACAAAATATACTATCCTTATTAATAATTTACAACGCAAAAAAGATGTAGATACCTACAAAAGCGTATGATTCCTAGAATATGTATAAAAGCAACTTAATACTTAAAACGAATCTTCAATTATTTCGATTCATTTGAGAAGACAAAAAAAAAACATGCATAAATGTACCTACATAAATATAAATATAAATAAAATCACTGCTTTTAAATCTGATATTCATATGTACGTTGCTATACATATATCATAAATCCCAAGGACGGTTACCCTTACATCACACACAATCCAATCCAAGGGGATACAAATAAGAACGTATCACTTTTTGATAGACTCCCTCGATGGTTACAACGAAAAAAAACTCAAAAAAAAATATTGATGCTACGAAAAAAAAACAAGTTCAAAATAAATATCTGCAATAAATATTGTATCAAAGGACACTTTGGTATATTTTTATTTTATTTTTTTTTTTACATTTTTGTTTAACGACGATTTTCCAACAGGTTTGCCATTCAACCCTATATATACAAAATCAGAATGCGTAAAAAATGTATGAGTACTCGAGAGCACTCATGACAATGGCATCGTGGCATTTTAATTTTCCATACTTCGTATTGAACTCAAATAAAATTAATGATCGAAATCTTCCTTCAAACAACATTAATCATAATTTATTACCAACAAGGATGGTATTTCAATTCAAAAAATAAAAAAAAAAAAAATAAACATAAACATAACAAAACATCGTTTTTTTTTTTTTTGTTTTGTGACAATTTACAATGTCACAATGGCAAAATTATTTGTTGCGAAATACTTCCATTTTCTATTGACTTTCTCTTTCAAGGATCAAATTATCATCATGAATGATATTATAACGAACAAGATAGGGTCGGGTATGAGGGGTGTTTATTTAAGGGTTCTTTCATGTCTATACCTACCATAACTCCAACATGATGAAAATCCTGCGAAAATATTTTTGAGTGTCTCGATTCAATATAGACAGAAGCTATACTACGCGTTGCTGAACCGAATTGACAAACAAGTGCGAGTATATAGCGTTAATAATTTTATGATCTAGAAAATGTAATAAAATTTATTCGCATATTATTCACAGCAGGATGGTTTGTATAGATCAGTAGCGGATCTTCAATATTGAATTCATAAAGTGGCAGTAGATTTATAGGGGGCGCAAACAAAGGATATGAGTAATTATTTTTTTATGATTAGTTAAATATTCTTACAGCAAAATTTTGATCTTAAAGTAGAAAAGAAAATATAGAAGAACAAAACTATAGAACTTGGCACTCCCAATAATGTACTTATCCAGGCATTTGCGTTAATCTGAAAGCCAACAAAACAAATTGTTCTTTTAACATATTTCATCCCTGTCTCATGTGCACCTAATGAACATTTATGTACACATTTTAAAACAAAAAACAATTTAAGGCCTGATTTATTGAAGATCCACTCCTGTAGTTTCACAAGAATGGATGATAAAGTGGCTGTGTGTATCAAAACCAAAAAAGGAAACCGAAAGTACATTAAAACTTCCATTATTACGCATAGTTATGCCGGCTTGGCGTCCTTTAGATTTGTGAAACAGAAAAAAAATCAAAACTTCGTATTTCCTACATATTCAATGGAGCTATAAAAAGATGACTGACTTCTTTCTTTCCAATACATATATGAATGGTAATTGCTTTTTAAGTTTTATATTGTTCAAGAAGTGTTTTAGCATCCGAAAATTTTGACAAGAGGAAGCATTGATGTATATTTATTTACTTCCTGTTTATTGGAGTGTGGATTTTTGTCTTAATAGGGTGCTCTGCTCAAGTTTGAAAAGAAAAAAAAACTGTATTAAAATATGAAAAGGAAACCACAGTGTAGTGGGACAGTGTTGAAATTGTCACTTTGCAATAATTGGGAAATAATGGCCCTTATTACGAATTTCATTTGCTTTCGATAAACGACTTTTGTTGAAAGTCGATAATCGAAAAAAATTATTTTGGTGTTAAAAATTTGAAATTTATACAAAAATTTGGATGAGCTGACGGCTTAGCAAATGCTTAAAAATTGATGAAAAAAACTTTTGTAAATGTGATGGGAACTTGCAATAAAGGAATTGAATTGAATTGAATTGGATTGAATTGAATTTAATTGAATTGAATTGAATTGAATTGAATTGAATTGAATTGAATTGAATTTAATTTAATTTAATTGAATCGAATTAAATTGAATTTAATAGAATTATATTGAATTGAACTGAATTGATCTGAATGGAAGTGAATTAAATTGAATAAATAAATGTTTTTAAAAGTCTTCGAGCGAGCAGCCACTTTATTTAATAAACTATTAAAATGGGTGATTAATTAAGAAGTTTTTTTTGTATCTTGCATGATAAACATAAAATGAAATTAGATATGGTGGCATCTATCTTTACTACGACCCGAACAAAATTCTGAAATTTACATTTTGAAGATAATATCATTTTAATGTTGCTGGCGATTAGATACTCCGTATTACATTACACATTAGGGTGGTCCTAATATTGGGTTTTTTGATTAATTCTGAGATGGATTGGCATCAAATGGTTCTACATAAAAAAATAATGTTTCAGATTCTTATTTAACCCCCCTGGTTTTCCTATTTTCACTTAAAGGTACTAACTATGGGGTTATGGTGATTCTTTTAAAACTCGAAAAAAAAACAATCTGAAGGCATAGATTAGATTTAGCCGAGAAAAAAATAGTAATTTTCTCAAAATTTGGATCAAAATAGAAAAAAATTATTTAAAAAGCTTAGATCTTTTTAAGGCCAAGATTCTTGTCTATAATATGCGTCCTAAATAACGTTTTTATTTCAAAAAGTTTTTGAAAAAGTAATTTTCAAACTTAAAAATTGAAAAAAAAATTGTGATTTTTTAAGATACAAATTATTTTTTCAAAAAGTTATTAAAATAGAAACAATAGAAATAGAAAAGAATAGAATGGAATGGTGGCTTTAAAAAAAGCTTAGGCGTGACATTGTGAGTGTTCCCGTTTTTTTTTTAATAATTTTTTTTTCTATTTTTGGCCAAAATTCTAGAAACCTCGCCTGAACGGGGTGAAATAAACACCCTCCAATACAATCTTTTTCTCGTCTGATTTATTTTCGCATTTATAAGAATAATCCTTTACCCATAACTAGTACCTTAAAGTGAAAATAGGGTAACCAGGGGTGAAATAAAATTCTGAAAAAATTAGGGAAATTGTTTTTCAATGTTTTGAATCGAATGAGGGCTATCCAAGACTACGTCCAATTTAAGGACCACCCTATTACACATATTACAGGTAATTTCATTAAAATTTTGACTATTGTTCAGTCAATATTTGTTGTTGCGTTTACGTGTATTTTTTCCTCACGTTCACAGCCATTTTTTATTTCTGACAATTTCAATTTGTTGTTGTGTAAACGTGTGTTGTTGTCCTCACGTTAATGGCAATTTTTTCATTTCTGACAATACCAATTTTGAACACCTCGAGGAATATAATACCTTCTATTTGTATACTGTGACTTCGTATTTGGTTCATTCAAAAGGTCCGATTTTTGATCACTCTTTCTAGCCCTCCGACCATAGTATCTGCTCAATCGCTGCAATAATGTTGTCTTCAGAGTGCTGAAACATAGCTAGGTTACTATTGGCGAAGAATACTCGTATTTACCTCTAAATATTATTAAAGAGGAATTGCTTCACTTTTAAATCCACATTTTCTTTGCTGAATCTACATATCTGTAGTGTTTGCTAAGAACATGATAATTTAATTTTAAAAATTGAGTCTTTACGTCCATATTTTACATCGAGCTAGAACCTTAACCAGTTTACCGATTTTTTTCAAATTTGGAATTATGAACATAATCTTTAAAAAACTGTAATCTAAGTTTGAAAAAATCGGTTCACCCACTTAGATTGTAGCTCAATGTAAAAGGAACGTAAAGAGGCAAATTTTAAAATCTAGTTGTCATGTTTCTGCCAAGCACCACACATATTCTTTAAACCTCAATCATCTTCTTCAAATCCTTAAAATCAAATTTTATAAAATTTTAACTTGCAATTAAAAATTGACATTAACCTATCCTACCCCCAGGCCATGAAGTGCCGATACTAGAAAAGTCCCGGTATCGTTTGGTTTCAGTATCGGCAATCGAAGCAATATCAAGGCGATACCAGCTCCAAAAACATCTGATATCGAGGCGATACCCACACCAAACCATATTTTTGGAACCGAAATTTACCGATACTTTTGGTAGTATAATTTGGTATCGGCAGAAAAAATGTATTTCTGAATATTATAATTTTTGTAATTGGTTTTCTCGGAAATGGATCTAATGATTTGAATGAAATTTTTACATTTTTTTCTCTTTACTTAGGAGAAGGTTTAAGCAATTAATTAAATAAGAACCACCCACTTCCACACCCATATATCTTTCGCTTTATTTCTTTGAAACCAATCATTTAGATGACATTTTCAGATTTGGTTCTTTTAAGATGCATCCAACAAATGCCTCTTGTATTTTTTCTTAAATCATGGTTTCTCAGAAATGGCTACAATGTTTGTGAATGAGACAAGACCGAAACCAGACGAGACCGATACCGATACTGATACAAGAGTTTGTTATACGAGACTAAACGAGACTGAGTTATACGAGACCGAAACCGAGACCATACTAAAATTTTTCGATTTCGACGACATCGAGACGATACTTAAAAAAAGTATCGTTTGGTTTGGTATAAGAGTCACAGCCTGACGCACGGCAGCCTTCCAACCTCTACGATGCCAAGCACACTGCTTCCAGTTCCAGTCATCTATAGGACAAGATTACTGGCATCCACAATGGCTTGGTCCTTAAACCGTAGGTATGGTCTTCTGTTGACATAAACTCCGCCATTTCTGAAGAAAACAGTTATATAAACAAAATTTGCTTCAACGTTTGAGCTTTGACCAACCAACTTACAAATGTGGAGCAGGTGTGCTCCCCTCAATAGAGCATATGTGCTTCGATTGATTTAAACCTTACAATGCAGCATATACCCTAAGTACCTAGGTCCTCATCAAACATGTAGATGTTCGATCGGTTGGGCACCTTCTGGAGTATTTTGTTCATACCAATGCTTCGAAAAGCTGATTTTGACCCATTAACACAGTTCCTTTGCCTTACCCTGGTTGTTCTATTAAAAATAGTGTTCCGTCCCTTAAATATTCAAATATTTATTCCTTCAATACAATCCTAACAATTTTCACTTTAGGTACCTACTAAATCTTACGAAAATAATTCCATACAAAATATTCGATAGATTAACCCGCTCAAAACTTCTATCAAAAATCAACATATGTATAATTCCATTTACAATATTCAGTTTTGTCCGCAATAGTATAACAAAACTAGCTTTAGACCTATAAAAATAAAATTATACTTTACAATATTTCAAAGGACTATGTTCTGTTTCCATCTCCACGGATAATGCAAAATCTTTTACATTCGCAAATAAAATAACAAAACAAACAAATCAATAATAATTTAGAATTATTTTCTAAATAATGTGATTTTGATTGATCCTCGTTTAGCCCCTGTGGTGTTACAAATTGCGTTTGATCTCATGGAGCTAAGTAATGGTAGTGGCACCTCCTCTTTGTATTGGAATTGATTAATAAAACACAAACCAAAAGGAAATAAATTCACAAATAAAGAGGAGGAGGAAATAAATGAATGAGTTAAAAACATTAAATAAAGGTCCTGATGTATACTGCTGCTGCCACTTTGAAAGCTATAAAAGCAAAAACTATAAATGTTGTAGGTTAACACAAATGGGAAGGAACCCAGCGTGTAGCCAATCCCTCTCTCATCATGATTTATATGAGATTGGCAACGATTTGAGCTAAATTGTTTAGTATCATGCAGGACATTATTATAATCAACTTCAACACTGATGATGGCGGGAACAACATTATATTATAATCGAGCGAGTGCCTTTGCGCGGAACTGTGGACTGTAAAGTTTTAAGAGGGATATTAACATGGCTGCGGAATTAGTAAAATTATATTCATTCAGGTTATATACGTACAATAATAAAGTTGTAGATCAGACTCAGGATATAATCGGAAATTACCAGCGATAAAATGAATAATATTCAATAGACTTTGCAATTAGTCATTGTGTTAACATGACAGAGCGTAAAAGCCGGATTGGTGGACTTGCTGGGTGCTGGCCGTGGTCGACAACATAAGGTTCTATTGTAAATGCATGGATGGATGTTTTGAACAATGGAGGGACCATTTTCGCTGATAAAGCGTGGTGACAAGGTTTGTTGTGAGTGATGAAAGCCTTTTGTTTCATAAGTTAAGCTGATTATTATTATCGCAGTCATTATAAATGACATTTTGTATTCTTTTTCTATTTGGGTACGATTCTGAATGAACAATGATGAAGCCAGAATGTACATAAGACTATGGGATTTTAATTTTGCAAGAACAAACTTTACAAATCGTGTGAATTGATAAAATTCAGACAGAAATATTCTTTGAACTGTCTTTGTACACATTTTTAAGGCTGAGTCCAGACGAGTGACAAATTTTCATAATTTCTTCCATTTTCTTGCCATTAAGACATTATCAAGTAAATAGCTTGGTAAGAAAATAACAGGGTCAGCTGGGATTAAATACTCTCATTGATGAGGAACCATTTTAAAAATTTTGACAATATGCCGTAAAAAGAAACAAATTTGCACTGGTATAAGGACAAAGTATAAGAGATTCAAAGGTGCCACCAACAGTCTTGAAGACAGAGACGAGAGAAATATTCCTACTAAGCCACTTCTCCTTTCAGTGCCGACAGCGCAAGAATTTCCCAAATGTAATCAACGGTAGCGTCTAAGGTTCCAGTCTGGCTGAATCACTTATCTAAAAGCTTATACGCGGGCTTCTTCTACATATTCGTAGTTCTGACCCATAAGCAGCCAATTATCCAGCTCTCCGACCTTAAAGTTATCTTATAAGGGTCTGGTGCTTTTAGAAAACAGATATCACTGCCATCCAAAAGTGCGATGGAATGGGCTGGGCAAAAGAAAATGGAAAGACTGCTATCTCTACTATGGCTACTATTACCGACTAATAAGGGAACATCTTTTTGGCTGTAGATTCGTCGTTAGAGGTAGACTTAGACAAGAAGTCTTGAGTTTTTATTATGTGAACGAGCTCCTCACGATAATTCGCATCAAGTCAAAATTCGTTTAAAGCCTCATATTCACGTGCATTTAGAAAGTAAAAATATGATGAGACCAAGGACGAGTTCTATAGAAGCTCATAGAAGGCAAGACATATGAGGAATTTCAATTCATGGTTCAATTCAATTCAATTTATTAAATACAAATGTACAGTAAGACTTTGTCTTTTATAGTACTTAACAGTTGGATAAGAAAAAATTATTACTAATTAATAATTATTATTATTATTACTATATTATATACAAAAAAAACCTTAATATTATATGTATAAAGTACGCAAATTGTAATGTGTGGGTATAAATAATTTCTTTTAAATTTTATTTAAATTATGTATATGCATTATGTAGAAAAAAACCTGTTTAATTTTCCTTCGTTTACCTATAATTTTTTTTAAAAAAACATTGAGGAGCTTAGCGAAATTCAGAAGTAATCGCATTTCTGAAATTTGAAACACTTATAATTTTCTTAATAGCCACTGGGAGAGAGTTCCATAGCTTCGTTGCATAGATCATGAAGAGCCACGAGGAGTTCAAATAGTTATAATACGGTACCAAAATCTTTAAAGTTCTGAGGGATTGAGCAAATGTTAGTTTTTCATAAATGTATAAAGGTGTTTTACTTTGAATAATTTTGTGTAAAAATATACAGCACAAGCATCAAGATATTGCTGAAGGGAACATCCAAGGATAAGTCGATGATAATGCGAAATGTGCTCGTGTCTCCGAAGTCCATACACATATCTAATCATGTCATTAAATGCGACAAGGAGCTTGTGTTGGGAATGCGAATCAGGTTTACAATACACGGTATAACCATAGGTTATTAAAGGCAAAAGCAAAGTTTTTATGAGCCTGAGTTTAGTATTAACAGGGGTTAGGGAAGAAAATAACCAGAGCTTTCGGAGTCCAGCGTAAATTCTACTGACTATATAATTTGTGTGGTTTTCAGCTGAAAGCGATTTATTCACCTTAATACCAAGACTGGTAACACTGTCAACAAAATCAAGCTGAGATTGAAGTAGAAAAATTGGGGGCAGAAGTGACGTATCAAACTGCTTTTTGGATATCGCGATGAGTTGGGTCTTTGTTGGATTAAGCGTAAGACCATTTTTGAGTGACCAATTGGATATTGCATTGAGATCCTCATTTAATCTACATATCAAATCTCCTTGCAAGCCAAGTGGACGGGATATATACATTTGTACATCATCTACGTATAGATGTAGCAGTACATTCGAACATGCTTTTGGAAGATCATTTATGTAAATACAGAACAATACTGGTCCTAAAATAGAACCTTGCGGTACACCCATTAGCAAATTCAAAGACTCTGATTGTAATTGTCCAAAATGTACTCTTTGGCTTCGGTTACAAAGATAATCTTTAATAAGACGGACAGCTCTATCGTGAAACCCAAAGTAGTGCTTCAGTTTTTTACAGAGTATATCATGGTTAACTCTGTCAAAAGCCTTTGAGAAATCTAGTAAACAGAGAATAGTTAAATTGTCTCGGTCATATTGAATCCGAATATCATCAAGAACCTTTATCATAGCAGTTTGACAGCTATGATGTGCACGGAACCCAGACTGGAATTGTGACAACAAATTGAATCTATTAAAGTGATCAGATATCTGAGAGACCAGAATTTTCTCAAAGACTTTTGACAGACATGGAAGAATACTTATAGGACGAAAGTCCAAGCAAGAGCTAGCATTCGACTTTTTGGCAACAGGAATGACCTTTGCTTTTTTCCAGCTTTCAGGAAAAGATGAAGAGGTTATGCAAAAATTAATTAAGTGTGTCAAAGCATAGGAAACGTGAGGTAAAATCATTTTTAAAAAGCAAATTGGAACACCATCTTCACCAAAAGCATCTGATTTGATAGATCGAATGCTCTCAAGGACATCATATTCAGATATAACTTCAAACTCGAATACCGTTGATGGTTCACTTGGGACTTCACTGTTGGGAACAAAGTTGAGTTGTTGAACGTCTTTCAAAACAAAGGTATCGTTAAGTTCATTGGGATCAGGAAAATTTCGAATAGTCTCCTTTTTACCGATTCCAATCGAGCGTAGATTACTCCAAAGCTTTCGAGACGACTGGTTAGTATCCAACTTGGACATGAAAAAACTTTTTTTGGCTCTGCGAGTAATAAGAGTTGCATTGTTTCGAGAATGGCAAAAAAGTTCCCAATTTGCAGTCGTGGGGTTTAACTTCCACTTTGAGGACAATTTTCTCCGATTCTTGATAGACCTGTGGACATCAGAGGTAAACCAAGGACAATTTTTGCTCCGTACTGAAACTGTTTTGAGTGGAACATGTTTTTCATATAATTCAAGAACCAATGATTGAAAATAGTTAGCTTTGTCATTGGAATTTGAGAATTGATGACAAAGATGCCAGGGAAAACTTTAAGTTAAATCAGATAGAGCTAATTATGGTAATAATTTAACTCCAAAACTGTTTGTCAGTTGAGGATTAACTTTATCTTTCAGTTTTCAAAAAGTTAGGGCCATCTTTGTACATCACTATGGTTATCACCCTTCTACGCCATTCACGCATGGTAAAAGAGATGGTGCCACAACTGATGATAATTTTCACTATAGAAATTGAGAGTTAACTCACCAAAGTAGTTGAGTTATATCGGAGTTTAGTTAAATTAAAAACCCGTTTTTTTTTAGTTAACTCTTGCCTAAACCCGGGACTAAGATCTTCTCGCACTAAAAAACTGACCCTAAATTGACTTGAGGGAAAACGTCTTTGATGGCACAATTGAAAGTTATACCCAGCACTACATTACCTGGGGCTCATATTAACCGACGTTGCTGCTAGGCAAAGGTAGTTGAGGTAGCTAGAACAAAGCTCCCACACCCCAGGTTAGGTTAAGTTTTATAGGCTGACAGTCGATCCTGTTGCCGTCACACTTAGATCAATGTAGATCCATTGTGATGCCCTAATAACTGTGACCCCCAAGGAAAGAAACCTGTATATGATAAATCCCATGACTATCAAGCCCACCAATCCCGTATGAGCAGTGGCTTCATGCAACGTCCTGTGGATGAGTTTGATAGGTCAGTGGCTGGTGTATGTGTCCCTTCGTTTGTGGTTGGAGAAATGTTCAATTTTGTGGTCGGGTGGTTAAAACGTTTCAAGGCATTTAGTAGCGTTAATGAATTTCAACAGATTTTTACTTGAAATATCAGAGAGTTCTTCCAAGTCGTTGAAGAAGTGTCTCCCTAGGAGCCTATTTCTCAGATGGTAAAGCGAAGGGCAGTGACACAGGTAATGAGAAGTATCCCACACCCCACAAGGAGACAAAGTGAATTCCTGGTCAATCAATCGCCAACCAGAACGAACAAAATGAAATCGATATAAGGCAATCAATCCTCCAGTTCTGAATAGCCAACATTAAGTCACACCATCACTACTTCTTTGTAGTCAAAATGTAATCCAGATCAAAACCAAAACAGGGAAATGCTGTGAGGAAGTTGCAAGAAATTCAAGTTCGTTTTCCGATCAAATTTCTCAAACTCCCTTAAATAGTCATTTGCCATCAACTTCAAGTATTGAGAACCAATTCAAAAATTTCCGGGAACCCATTATAGAGATGCCGCCCCTGAAGTCTTGGGTCTCATACGACTACCACAGCAAAACCCCTGGTTCAACGAAAAATCCCTGCAAGTACATGCTGCCAAATGACAAGCATACAAGGCGGCTTTTCATGGAAAACCAAAGCTGTTTGCTGGCCCTATACGGGCAGGAAAAGAGAGAGGAACACCAGCTTCTCAGAAGGAATAAGAAAGAGCATGAGAAACGTGTGATCGAGGAAATAGAAGAGTGATATTGCAGTAATGATATTTAAAAGTTTTACCAAAAAGTAAAGAACCACCCACGGTTACGAGGACTAACTCGAAGCCTGGTAGAATTGCAGTTGGTGCTGACGAGGATATGCATAATGGTTTCCGCAAATTGTATAGCGGCAATGACAAACCAAATTCCACTACCATGCATATTGTTCCATTGAATCTGGATAAAAGAATAGACAAACAATTCTGTCCACCAGATCTCGATGAAGTGAAGATGGCTATGTCTGTACTTAAGCCTAATAAAGCTGCTGGAAATGATGACCATTCGGCTAAGATGTTCAAAGTAGCTGGCAATAAATTGGTTAAGAGTATGTCCCAGTGTAACTGTAAAATATGGTCTGGGGAATGCATATCCATGGAACCTCAGAACTAATTTCCTGAAAGGGGATCCTCTTGGGACTGCACCAACTACGGAGATATCAGTCTCCTTAATATCGTAAGATCTTCTCTGCCATACTTTGTGAACTCCTGAAGTCATTTTCAACAACCTGATAGGTACATATCAGTGTGGCCTTCAGAAAAATCTACTGTCGATATTCGCACTTCGACAGATCTTGGAAAAAACAAGGAAATTTCAAATCGATATAATGTTCAACACACCACCTTTTTATGGCTTTCAAAGCCTTATATAGACAGAGCATCTATAGGGACGAGCTATAAAGGGCAGTGGTATTGGTGCTCCTCCCAAGCTTATTATTATTTTTTTTTTAAACTTTATATCTGATCCACAATAGTTAGCTACCAAATCTTCAAGGACTTCTTTGAAATGTAAAATTCTCAACAATATTTCAATACATCTAAGTTATAACCAAAAAAAAAAAAAAACATAACCAACACAGTTTATTATTTCAATGAAATATTCATTTGACCAAAGCAATAAAGTTCTTCCAAAGGGAAACAGAAAATTTATATAATTTCTTAAACGATAAATTTATTAGAAGATAACCCTCAAATTGTCATGTTCAACTTCATGTTCATTCGTTTTACTCTTTTGTAGAAGCAAAAATTGATGTCCTTTTTTTTCGTTTTATATTCACTATAGAGAGATGCAGATACACACCACCACATTTACTGTGCATACATAATAAATTTTCGAATAAACTTTCAAACGTTATGGATGTGTACCTAGGTAGATGGGTTAGGCACCTCTCTGTCCCCAACCATCGCATCGATCGAAATTGTATTTTACAGACGTCGTCCGTCGTCCGTCGTCCACCTGGCATAGTTAGTGCGTCAGTAAGCAGAATACTTTGAGTTAAAAGTAAATTCATACATATTTATATCGTTCTTTGGAACCATTGCAAAACCATCACCCGCACAGACTAGACGTAAGCAATAGTCTGCTATAATATTTATGAACAACTTAATACTTTATCGATGCAAAAATTAAATACCTCAAACCTATCTGTACCTAATATGGAGACAGTGAGGGATAGCAAGCTAACACCTCTATATCTACTTGTATACACAACTGACACCGACCGACACCATACCGGAAGGAGAGTATTTTAATCCTTTTTTGAAGCCATGGACACACAGGACAAACAAACCGACAAACAAGAACAACGATCAACGAGACTCTGAAGCTGAGGCTCAACACAACAGCAACAGCAACAACAACAACACACACGTCCTCATCTTCTATAAAATTATTGTTAGTGCGATGATGGTATGGTATAGAGCAAAAGAGGATGTTAAAAAGCCTCTAATACCGTATTCCCCGTACTTGAATGTGTAGCTATAAAATTGAATGTAAGGGTCATTCTATATAGACGTGTATAACGGTATAAACATATAAGCCGGAGAGAACCAGTATCCGGGGAATTCAATCGATTCACCGAAGCATAACGTTTCACATAGGTTAATTTATTTTATGGAACGATGCTTAAATATCCTTTTTTTTGCAGCTCGCAAGCTCACCTCTTCATCTAGTACGTGTAGGTATATATTTTGTTCCAAACCAGAAAGGTGATTGTATGTGTCTGGCCTGTGTTTATCTATTGACCAGCGCATCCTTTATAATGTTTTTGTCAAAATGGTTGCCAAGCTAGTTTTGTTTTTGTTGTTGTTTTAGTTAAAATTGAAACTTTTATGGAATATTTTCCATAACTTCTGAAATTTTAACTCACCAGTAGATGAGGCAATAAGTCCATTTGCTGATATGGAACATAAATTCATAATTATTTCTTATGTTCCACATTAATCCTTAAATGACATTTATTGGTTTGCACCAAACGTAAACTCTCAAACCTATAAAAATACTTAAACCTATGTTCAACGTGACTTAAAGGTGAAGAAATAATGCCACTTAAGATATTTGTATGCTAAATATTTTAATTTTCGTTTAATGTTGCTTTTGACTAATGTTTTTCAGTCTAGAGGTGACATTCAAGTCCATAGAGTAGTATCACGTAATAGATTTTTCGCATGATAAACTTATCACATGATAGTTTTTTCGCATTATGAATTTCTCGCATGAAAGTTTTTTTCGCACGATAGTCTTTCCACATGATAAGTTTCATTAATTAAAGTTTTCTCGCATTATAGCAATATCACGTGATAGTTTTCCTGCATAATATATTTGTCACATAATATAGGGTTTTTCAATAACAAAAGTTTTTTTTTAAATAAAACAAAAACGGTTTTGGGATATCAATGAAATTCTTTATTGCCATGGAACTCGAATTCTTTTGCATGGCCACCACGGGCACGCTTGCAGAAGTTCAGACTTGGACGTATCGCTCTTAACGTTGAGGCCACTGACTCTGAATTTTTGTAGTACATTTTAATAGTTTCGACTCGTTGTTGGCTCATATATCTTTTCATCATGAAATGGCAAACCTTACTGAAGAGAAATGTCAAAAGGGGTGCAAGGAATATGGCGTCGTTTGCTGTCCCATTCGCCCTACTTTTGTAGCGTCAATGTTGAAAAACCCTTTAATTTTATCGCATAATAGTTTTCTCACAGCATAGCATTCACACATGATGGCTTTCTCGCATAAGAGTTTGCTCGCATGATAATCTCGCCACATGATAGTTTTCTTACGTTAGAGTTTTCTAGCATGATATACTTCTCACATGATAGTCTTTTCGCATAATAAGTTTCTCGCATCATAGTTTTCTCACATGATAGCTTTCTCGCATGATAAATAGACACATTTTTAGCAAAAAAGTTTTTTTGCATGATAATCTTCTCACATGATAGTTTTCTTGCATGATAGTTTTAGTGCATGATAGTATTCAAGCATGATAAATTTTTTGCCTGATAGTTTTTTTGCATGATTATTATAAAGCACGATAGTTTTCTCATATCATAGTGTTCACGCATGATAGTTTGTTCGCTTGACTGTCTTATCACTTGATAGCTTTCTCCATGATTGTTTTCTCATATATGTAGTTTTCTCGAATCATAGTTTTCTCACATGACAGCATCTGGCATGAGATATTTTTCGTATAATAGTCTTCCCGCATGATAAGTTTTTCCCATGATAGTTTTCTCGCATGATAGTTTTCTCACTTGATAGTCTTCACGCATGATAAGTTTCTCGAATGATAGTTTTCTTGCATGATAATTTTCTCGCAATATAGCTTTCTCACGTGATAGTTTTCTTGTATGTTATATTTATCATATTATAGTTTTCTCGCATGATAGTTTTCTCACATGATAGTTTTTTCGCATAAAAGTTTTCTCCCATGATTAGTTCTCTCACATGATAATTTTCTCCCATGATAGTTTTTTTCCATGATAATTTTCTCACATCATAGATTTATCTCATGATAGGTTTCTCATGATTATTACATTTGTTTTATTTTCAAAGCAAATCCATCATATTCTTCTGTAAAAAAAAAACACAAAATAGCTTTTAAATTGTGGCAACCATAAACCATTGCTAGGCACAAAACTAGCAGGTGAGTTTTAAGAATACCCAGACACACCGGCATTTCTATTGTATGAGCCTTTGTGTTAGTGTATCATGCAGCAATACCTCTTTTTTCCTATTGCCCGTCTGATGGGCCAGTATATCTAGATATTGGCATTTATTTTATTCTGTGGACGTTTTATTTTTTTTTTTTCACTCCCATGGATTTTTTTTTTGTTCAACTTCACCATTTCGATCTTGCTGAGTTATCCTTCCTGGACTGGTTTGGTTATTATAGTGTTGTTCATATTATTGTATAGGCCTATATAGAGAGTCGCTATGGTGTCTCACTTAGATCCAATTTATTTGATATAGTTTATAGGAAGAAATTTATAGACCTTGACACTATATATAGAGGTACCTTACGACTACAGGTGTAGGCCGGCTGGCGTTTTTGCTCGGTTCGCTTTTCCGTTATTTCACTATTTTTTTTCTGGATTGTTCTTTTATAACTAACGCGTTTGTACCTATCTATGAAATGAAATATTTAAAATTATTCGATAGAGCATACAGGTAAGGTACACACATACATACGTGCAGAAATTGCTAGAGAGGCTCATAGGGTGTATGAACAGGCCAAATTGAGGTTATCGTCCCTCCGGTAGGTAAATGACGTTGTTTCAGTTCAATACTTTGTTTTGGATTTGGCGGAATATATTTCCTCCTGTCAGCTCATCAATTGATGAACATTTTTGTAGTCAAGTGCAGTCATATACAAATATCTTCTGGTGCATAAATATTATTTTGTGAATGGATGAGCTACACTGCCAAACTTTATAATGATACATATTGTTGCATTTCACTGACTGATGCTTTGAAGTTTGATTGTTAGAAAAAAAATATCTACCGGTGTTTGATTTAAATTTTGTAATTAATCATTTTTCAACGAGAGACAATGATGGAAATATGTAACTTGATTTTGAATTTTTTTATAAGTTCATAATGTATGTAGATGTTTTTGAAATTGAACTTTTTGAATTTAACAGCGAAAAGTCGTCGTAAATGTAGTAAAGTTGTTAACTGCGTAAATCTGTCAAATTTCCCATACAAATTGTGACAGAATTATGAAGTTTAAAACTTTAGAACGTTTACGCTGTTCTATGAATACCCTTACTATATTTTCAGATTTTTTAAATCATGATAAATTAAAGAATTTATTAGGTATAAAATTATTCCATTGAATGCTTTTTATTAATAAATATCCTATACCAAGTAAAAGTTTTGCTCTCATAAAACTCTACAAGAGTCTTACCAGAATAGTATATAGGAGCTTTAAAGGGTAAAATATACTTTGAAAGTGAACTACTAGATTCTTATATGATGGTTAAAAGCGTAAAACGGCCTAGTCAGGTTAGGTTTGGAAGAAATGGCTTTTTTCAATTGGTTTATCGTCCATTTTGCTGAAGATATTTTTGCTTTTGATTTGGACTAGATATTTAGTTTTTTTTACAATGCGATCATTGTTTTATCGTTTTTTTTTTTGTACTTATACGTCCATAGAATTGAATATTTCATAGCTACTGGGCTATCATTTTGATGGACCAAAATTGAACCTGCAAGGAACATAGGAAAATTTTTGGTATTTCCAATTTTAGAAGATGGGAAAAGTTCCGTGAGAAACTTTATTCACGATAGCTCCCTACATGAGCCATTTCCTTAAAATTGCCTCTTTTTAAAAGGTTGAAAAAAATTAGGAAAATTATACTGATAGCTTACTATATTTTTAAGGAAGGGCATTGGTATTTTAAGGTAGGCCTTTGTCTCCACATGCCCTACCGTAGCTACGGCCCACGGGCCGAATACAGCCCATTGAGCTTTTAACGGGTGATTTTTTAAGAGGTTTAGAACTTAAAAAAAAAAACACAAAAAATTCGAAAAAATTAATGAAATATTTATTTGAATCGATAGTTTGAACCCTGCAATTTAATGTTTGAAGATAATTTCATGCAAATGTTGACCGCGGCTGCGTCTCAGGTAGCCCATCCGCTGAGTCCAATTTTGGCATACTCTTTCACACATATCGGCCGGTATCTCACGAATGAATGCATGGATGTTGGCTTCCAGTGCGTCAATCGAAGCGGGCTTGTCCCTATAGACATTAGCCTTGACATACCCCCACAAAAAATAATCTAATGGTGTCAAATCGCACGATCTAGGCGGCCAATTGACCGGCCCGAAACGTGAAATTAACTGTTCACCAAACTCGCATCGCAATTGCGCCATTGTTTCGCGTGCTGTGTGGCATGTGGCACCGTCTTGTTGAAACCACATATCATGCAAGTCAAGAACTTCCATTTCGGGCAAAAAAAAGTTTGTTATCATCGCTCGGTAGCGTTCACCATTGACAGTAACGCTGCGATTCACATCATATTTGAAGAAATATGGCCCAATAATGCCGCCGGCCCATAAACCGCACCAAACAGTGGCTTTTTCGGGATGCATTGGTAGCTGTTGCAATGCTTCTGGCTGATCTTCACTCCAAATGCGGCAATTATGCTTATTTACGTACCCATTCAACCAAAAATGAGCCTCATCGCTGAACACAATTTTTCGATAAAAAAGCGGATCCTCGGCCAGCTTTCCAAGAGCCCATTCACCAAAAATTCGGCGTTGTGGTAGGTCGGCTGGCTTTAGTTCTTGCACCAGCTGTATCTTAAAAGGCTTTACGCCCAAATCCTTCCACAAAAATTTTCCACGTAGTGCTGTAACAAAGGCCTAACTGCTGGGAACGGCGCCGAATCGACATTTCGCGGTCTTCTGTCACACTAGCTGATACGGTCGCAATATTTTCTTCACAACGCACAGTACGTTAACGTGTTGGTGGTTTAATGTCCAACAAAGTAAATTTGGTGCGAAATTTGGTCACAATCTTCCGAATAGACTGCTCAGAAGGTCGAGAATGCCGACCATAAAATGGAAGCAGCGCGCGATGAACATTTCGAACCGAGCACGAATTTTGATAGTAAAATTCAATAATTTGCAAGCGTTGTTCATTTGTAAGACGATCCATGGTTAAATTGCAAACCAAACTGAAGCTGTTTGACAGTGACACAAGGTACTAAACACACGTCAGCTGTCAAAACCAGTGTTGCCAAAACCAAACCAGCAAAAAAATCACCCGTTACATACTCAAGAACCACCTAGTCTTTTCAATAGGATACAGTTTTTGCTCCTCAGATAGAGCCCAAAATTCAGACATCCCCGTTATGCTTGTCTCACCTCAGAGCGACGATTCTTCGTCAACGCTATACGACTTTGGAAATCCCTTCCGAGGCACATAACGAGGGAAGGTGGCGAAGCACAGTTTCATAGGGCGCAACGTATCTACTCATTTTCAAAATTAATTCTGTTTTTTTTTTCTATAAACTTAAAAATAATAATAAAAATAAAAATAATTAATTTTGTGGCCTGAGACACCATAAATAAAATTTCTTTGTGGTCCTTATGAAAAAAGGGTTGAGTATGACTGGTCTAGTCTCATGTATAGTTTACATATAGACCTGCAGAGGAACATAATATAGACGAAAGGATTGGTTGACGAAAGGAAGTAAGAATGGTGGTAATGGTTTGCTGAAAGCCAAATTTTCAAGAAATAAATTTGAAAAATTATAAAGGCACTATTAGGTACTCATAAAGGTACATGAAAATGAAACCTTAGACCGAAAAAATATTAAAAGTCTTAATCAATATGTACCTGGTTCTTATTCTTTCATATATGAGATAATTATTAGATATGGTTTCCGCAGCTTCCTCTACTTCACATATTTCAGTCAGACTGCAAAGATCAACATCAAATGCACTGCATTATTTCAGATTGTTATATAACATACATTTCAACTTTTTTATATCTGCAATTTAATTTCTTGCTCTCTGACCGATTCCTATGCAACGTTCATAATAATAATTACTTCTTGCTTTGACCTCAAAATTCTAACTTTTTAGATTGCAAGAGTTGAGAAAACTTTATCTTCTTGGCAAATGGTCAGTATATATAATTCTAAAGAGGCCAATGAAGTTCCTCACAAACGGAAACCCTATATATTTACCTACCTACGTCATATTCCCAACTTTATAGAGATGACTAATTGAAGATAACATTGTCTGGCCAGAAACCCTTTTAAGTCATATCTTTTAGGTTACACTCGGTCATATTTATTTTTGTGTTCTTCTTTCCATGTGAGATGTGAGTGGCTTTATTACATTTTTATATATATGTATTTTTTTGTCATGCGGGCATTTACGTACATGAACATTAGGGTGGTCATCTTGGATGGACCTAAATCGACTCTAACAAAATTCCTAATTTTTTCTGATTTTTACTTTCATCCCCGCTGTAGGGGTTAATTTAATTTCCTTTTTTTGCATACTCGGTGAAGCGAGTAAAATCTGCCAAACTATTCAGAGCATGTAGGTTGGAAAATAAAGTCCCACGGGACAGGGGTAATATTTCCTGCTGCAGGTTAAATTTTATAAAAAAATACATTAAATAGAAAAATAAATATTAAAAAACAACGGCAACACTTACGCTACGAATTTCTATGAATTTTATTTTTTTTATATGAGCTTTGATAGAACTTTGGGCTTAATTCGTAGTTTTGGGAGGTACGTGAACAGACATCTTAAGTCAGCAAAAAATGAAAAAAAGTTTTAAGAAATTAAAAATTGGATTTTTTTCAAAATTTTGAGCTGAAAAAAATTGTGTGCCACAACTGTTCGTCAAAAAAAACTTAATTTGCAAATAAACCATAAGATTTGACTTTATAAAAAGCTGCAAAGCAATACTGTTAGTGTTGCCGTTGTCTCTCAATTTATTTTTTTTTTCTATTTAATGTAATTTTTTTTATAAAATTTCACCTCCTGTCCAAATGGGAGGAAATATCACCCCCTGCTTTGAGATTTTTTTCTTATTTACTTCAGACCTACATGCTCGGAATTTCTTGGAAAATTTTACACGAATCACCGAGTATACAAAACAAAAAAAAAAAGGAACAAATTAAGGAATTTTTTTTAATTCAGAGTTGATTTAGGCCCATCGAAAAATAAAAACTCAAAAAGCCATTATAACGACCAATCTAATGTCCATATATGTATCAGAACTACTGGCAGGGGTATATAGATACTATATAAAACAATGCACGCACACAATCATATCATATACAATCACACTCATTCAAATGTATAAAAAGACCTCAATTATTGTTTAATTTAAAAACAAACAAAAAATGTCAAACCAGAAAAAAATCCTTTTAAAACGACAAACAAGTATGTATGTATGTAGATATTTTTATAACTATATAACTAGAAGATAGACAAATATTGTATGTGCATACATATATAACACAACTATGTACATTGTTCAAGTTTATAATAATTTTGAAAAACGTAAAACTTTAATGAGGATTTTTGTTGTTTTGGCCAAAACCCCAAGGATAAAACATTTTTCCAGCAAGTTAAATAATTGCGTTGAGAGAGAGAGAGAAACTATTTTTCTCATCTATATGTACATAAGTATACCTAACTATAAGTACTAGTTTTCTATATCGTTGCGTCTTTCTATACTCTCTGATGCTTTACGATACGTCACGTCGACGAAGTCGTCCTGATGCGTATACAGTTATTTATGTATCTAGCCGTGATAGTTTGAAAATGTTTATTTTGATTGAATATGTTATATGTTTTTCTAGATAAAATAGAGTTATGAAGTTGTTCTTTGTATTTTGTGCACGACGAACGATGGCATATGAGGTTGTCTCTTATAGTATCTATACTTTAAGGTATATAAGTTAGCATGATTTGGGTTGTGGGTTGAAATTTTATGCAATTAAAACTTTTTTGTTTCATATCGTGAAATCACACACAAAAGCAAGAAATTTGAAATTGCTTTAGGAAGTTTTTCACAGATTTCGACAATTTCTATAGAGTAATTTTTAATAACAAAACAAATAAATAAAAAATTGCGATGCAACCGAAAAATGAGTAAAGAGATTGATTCGAATTACATTTTGGTGTCAGTATTGAAATTGAAAAGTGATTAAAAATATGATCAAAAACTTAGGGAAACAGGAAATTTGTTTGGTCAGTAGTTTAGCACCTAACTAACAGAACAAATATTAAAAACTTCGTCTTTGATTGGCATTTTTATCTCATCCGTCATAAGATAAACGGTAATAGGTTTTCAAGTACAAAAATTAGAAAGTTTGACAGACAGTAAATTTTACTCACATAAAACAGTCAAATTCTACCTTATTCTGCCAAAGTTAGCCCAAAGCTGTTTGTATACGCAAAATATGTATACTTATAGTTTTTGGCAGAAGAGACAATAAGAGAAGACTCACGAGAAAGTAAAACATTCCCCTTCCTGCCAATTTTTGCCAAATTCTGCCCAAGAATTTTTTTTGGGCAGAAGTTGTCAGTACGGTGTTGTTTCAAACTGTTAAAAACAAATTGGACGGATTGGAATTTGTTGAAAATAGAGCAATCCGTGTTAAGATCTTCCCTGTTTACTATCTGCTCCAAAATGCAAGACTGAAGAGATCACAAAACAGAGCTCATCTATACTTGCTGAAATCAACCTGTGCGTGTGCATGTATGAAATAGTTCAGTGATATGTTTTCTCCTAGAACGTATTTTTAAATATCAGCTTTCATGTGATCCTGCGTTTGTCCATAGTCACTTAAATATAAGGTTTAGAAGAAGTGGTGAGTCTTTACATGAAGTTTGTTGATTTTTTCAGAAATCACTTTAACTTAGAGCTTCTAGTTCTTATGAATGTTTGTGAAGCTTTAAGATATTTTTAAGAAAATGGAAAAATAAAAAAGAATTCAATTTTTTTTTTTAGTGGGTGGAAAAATTCTGTATGTCTGTTTGGCTACAGCTCTAACGACTGGATCGATTTTCTTAAAACTTGGTGGTTCTTAGTGATGTCAACACGTTTTTTTTTATTTTTTCTTTAAATAACGACAACTGCCATACAATTGTCGTTAGCAATCTTAC
Organism: Dasysyrphus albostriatus; assembly: GCA_946251815.1. NCBI lineage: Eukaryota > Metazoa > Arthropoda > Insecta > Diptera > Syrphidae > Dasysyrphus > Dasysyrphus albostriatus. The sequence continues at coordinate 129,165,967 of OX276336.1, read as the reverse complement.
AAAATCTCATTTTCTCAAAAATGGCTTCCTTTGGATGGGAAACCATTTTTCAAAAAATGGTTATTAATGGTAAAGAACCATTTCATTTGTTTCAATTTTCTTCAAAAGAGTTATTTCTATTTAAATAATTTTTTTTATACATCAGAAACTCCTTAACAATCTTAATTGGTTTTTTTTTACCAAAATTCTCAAAAATAATATTTTTTGGATTTCTCAAAAACTGTTCAAAAATTTTTTTTGAAAATCGAATATTAGGAAACAAAATGGTTAATTTTATAAAACTCGGTATTTAAGGGTCTTTTTGCACTTTGTAAAGTATTTTAAGAAAAAATTTAATTTTATGATAAAATTAAGATACCTTCCATACAAAACTATTAAGGAAAATATTTTTTTTTTTCTGAAAACGGCTCCTACAATTTAAATAAACCTTTTTTCGGATATGCTTAAACTAGTGTGATATACTAAAAAAATTATTAAAATTTTTTCTAATGTTGAATTTTCTCATTTTAGGCTAAACAGATTATGATTAATTTTTTTATCTACAAATTTCAAATAAGATTTAAAAATATTGAATATTAAAATTCTCTCGAAAACGAGTTGACAATTTTTTGAAATTTTATTTGTATATTTTACGGTTTGAATACCAAAAATGAAACTTAAAAATGTTTTAAAAATTTTAAATATAATAAATTATTTTTCAAGAAAACCGCTGCAACGATTTTACATATTTTTACTTGCGATATAGCTATGTTGGTACTTTTAGGCAAGTTTTGGATTCGTGCCGAAAAAAAATTTGAGATAACAATCAAACATGACATTACCATGATAGAAAACAGCGAAAAAGTCGTTGGCACAATTCTGTCGGTCTGTCTGTTCGTCTACAGTCTAAACGGCTGGATCGATTTTCTTCAAACTTGGTACATATTTTTTTTAGTAGTTATGCACGCACACATGCTTTTTTACTTTTTTTTGTTTTATAATCAAAAGTGATGGTACCTGCCATACAATTTTTCTTAGAAATTTTACATGACCGTTTTTTTCTCAAAAACGGCTGGTCAACATTTCTTAAAAAAATTTCAATAAATTACTTTTAGTAAAGTCTTCCTTAAGGTGAGTATTTTTTTTTTTTTCAAAAATGGTTATTAATGGAATCTCCTAAAGAACCATTTTTTTAACTTTCGATTTTCTTCAAAACGGTAAGACAGATTTCAATAATTTATACAGAGACTACTAAAAACTATAAATATTTTAGTGTACCTACATATATAAAATAAAAAAAAAATTTCAGAAAAATTTTCAAAATTTTTTTTCTGAAAATCAAATATTTCGAAAACGATATTATCGATTTTTTGAAGTTTGTTACTTAAGAGTTATTTAGTACTCTTTAAAATATTTCTAGGAAAAATTTTACATACATGAACAAATAACGGTACCTTCATAAAAAAGTTCAAAAACCGGAAAGGAAAATATTTTTTTTTCAAAAACATCTCCCAGGATTTTGATTAGCTTTTGCCATATATTAAAATTTATACGATCTTCTTCAAAAAATTACAAAATTTTGCATTTAGCAACTATTGAAAGTACCTGTCATAGAACGTGTTTTTTTTTTATTTTGAATTTTCTCATTATGGGCTAAATGGACTTAGATACATTTTTTATACAAATTTTAAATAATATCTAAAAATATTGCATATCAAAAATTAAAAAAAAAAAGCTTTTGAATTTTTGAAAAATTTTCATTTTTTCAAAATTTGATATTTCAAAAATGGGTTGACAAATTTTATATGCACATAAATAAATACTTTAAATTTTCCTTAAAAATGTTTTAGAATTTTATATACAGGGTGGCGCACCAATTGTGCTACAATAAGAAATTCAAATAACTTTTTTTTTAATCGATGTATTTCATTTATTTTTTTTTATTGGTTAGAAAATTAAATTTTATTTTAAGTAGTTAGTTGTTTTTAAAGATTATAGACCGCAAATGACCTCCACGCTCTCCCACGCATATGCGGCACCTGATCAAAAAATTATTCATTGCGGCCTGAAGAGTTGAAGTTGGGATCGCCTCAATTATTGTCGTTATGGACTGCTTTAATTCAGTTAAATTCCTGGGCTTCGTTTTATACACCTCTTGCTTGACATAACCCCATAAAAAGAAGTCTGGTGCAGTCAGGTCAGGTGACCTTGGGGGCCAGCGAAGAGTGGAGTTCCTAGAAATTAATTTGTTTGCGAATTTTTTGTTTAGCTCCGACATAACTGGTCTGGCTATATGTGCAGTTGCTCCACCTTGCTGAAACCAAACGCTGTTGAATGGTATACGTCTTCGGCGCAGTTCTGGGTAAAAAAACTCCTTCAACATCTTTAAATAACGGTCCCCATTGACCGTAACGGTTACACCGTTTTCTTCAAAGAAGTACGGCCCGACAATACACCTTGATGAAACTGCGCACCACACAGTGACTCGTTCTGGGTGCAGTTCCGTCTCATGGAGCATTTCTGGATTAGACTCATTCCATATACGGCAATTTTGCTTGCTTACATTGCCGTTAAGATCAAAATGGGCCTCATCAGACATGAACAAACAATTGATCAATGTGTTGTCTTCTTCGGCCATTGATATCATTTTTTGGCAAAATTCCAGGCGAACAGGCAAATCCTGAGGGTTTAACTTGCTAGTAATTTGGACTTTGTACGGAAACAAGTTTAAATCGTCATGAAGTATCCGTTGTAATGACCGTCTACTAACTCCAATTTGCCCCGATAAGTTTCGGGTCGAAACGCTCGGATTGGCTTGTATTGCAGATGCTACTGCTGCGATTGTATCCGGAACCCGAACATTGGCATCTCGATGGTACGGCCTTCGTGCGATGCTTCCAGATTCGGCAAACATGCTTACAAACCTCATAATGGTCCATCTACTCGGGGGATTACCGCCAAACTCCCGCCTAAATTCCCTTTGGACGGAAATGACGGACTTCAAAGCATGGTACCGTTGCACTATCCAAATTCTTTTCTCCGTATCCCAAGCATCCATTTTTATAAATCTAAATAGTAACCTACAAAATAAAAAAAAAAATAAGCCGATTACTCACACAGAAAAAAAGTTATTACGTTTTATTTTTGTAGCACGATTCGTGCGCCACCCTGTATAAAAATTATTTTTTAAAGAAATCGCTCGAACAATTTAAATTTTTTTTCGTACAAGCAATGATATTCAATAAGGAACTAAGATGGCGTTCTTTTTTTTCATTTCGAACTCTCAACGAAGTTTTTATTTTGCTAATTTCATGCTAAAAGCATTTTTCTCTCATAATTTTCTTGCCTTTGCATATAATTTTTTTCAAACTTTCAGTGCCTTGATACTTAGAGCAAGTACGTGCGGTCGAGTTGTGCATTTTATTTTTAATTGTGCAGACATTTTTTTTTTGTCGACTCTTCACCATTAGGTAACTTAAGAAATGTATACTAAAAAGCCTACTTTTGTTACTTTTAAAAGTTTGGATTTTGCAAGACTTTTATTAGTGTCCAGCTAAAGGTTTATGGACTCTTATAGTATCAATTGCTATTCCTGTAAATTCTCAAATTGATTCACTGAACCCTTTTTACTCACTCTTGCTATAATATTAAGTAAACTTATGTTACAACAATCGCATTCTTAACCTGAAACAATAAAATTATTGATTTATTTGTTTAATTTATTTCAAATTATGTCATTGCTGTGAACCTATCTAGTATACACTTTGAAAGCTGATAGTGAACAATAAAAATAATACTTATGTACGTTGGTATATTGAATGTATGTAAATCTTCTCATTGTTCGTCTTTCAAATGGCTTGAGTAATATTCACTTCGTTATACAAACATTGCATATATTACAAATGAATTCAAACGAGCACAACAATCGATCGACATTATTTTCTATCATTGATTAAGTTCCCCAACAATCTTATAGAAAAATACCATTTTGGTTGTCGTATATTTAAATTTATATTCTTCCTAACAACCTACTCAACCTTGTGCTCACTCTTGTTGCACCACTATTCTTCTTTATTCAAATTACATCTAGCGGTACCTACCTATATTCTTCTTTACACAAATATCGAGAAAAAAAAATTGCCATATTTCAAGGGACAGACTTAAATATACACTGCACTGCTGCATTTCTTTCATTGGGCTCTTTTCTATGCTATAGCAGCTATATAAGGCTTGTATAAGGCAACCATCACTCACACAAAAGGAATAACAAAAAAAAAAAAAAATTCCAACTAAAAAAGGATGAAAGTAAAAAAAAAAAGAAAGCAGTCAGCTTCATCTAGGTTAGAATATATTTTATTCAAAGGTAACTAACGATGCCAGTGTATATTCTATGATATTTGACAGGCCACCTACATTATAAAGGACCCAGAGGACCACAAAACCCCCGTATATCACCACCACCTCCATCACCATCAGTTTATCACGTTGGGTAAACTTCCTTTGTACTCCTTCCAGCGAACCACGCATAATGTTGGTTGGTTTGGTTGCTTTTCAACCGAGAAACCAACCGAACAAGAAATGCGTTCCCGTTTTACCCAAGCTAGCTTGCTTGCTTGGTTATAAATTTGAATATTGTAGCCAAACTCCATCAAAAAAAAAGCGTGAGACAGGATCTAGGATCTCTCTGTACTGAAGGAATAAGGTATATAGCTAACGTCTTTGCCATCTGTCTCTATTAGCCACCTCACAGAATAAAGCAATAAAGAAGAAAAACTAGCGCGACTTGGTTCCGTTGCCATTACCTAGAGTTAACGTTACATAGTTGCCGTTGCCCTAGCTGAGCTATTCTGTTCTTTTATACAATAGCTTCACCGCCACCAACTACGTCGCCGCTACAACTCATTCATAAATTTCAGCTGCAGCGTTGATTCCGCCACACACAAGGTTCCGATTCTGTGCATTGAATTTTAAATAGCCCACCTGAGGGATGCTGGAGCTGGAACTGATGTCCTTTGTAATTCTTGTTCAAAATAGGGTGTGTTGCATTTGTTTGGTACTTTAGTTTGAATATAAAATTATTTAAGTTTATAGCTTTTATCAAGAGGCAATAAATTTGTGTTTGAAATTAGGTGCACCTAATAAAAATGCGATTTCAGGCAATTCAAAAAAGAAAAATCGTGTTTGTCAAATTTGAATATTTGACACATCTGTCAGATTTAACTATTGGAAATGATTTTTTCTTGAATTTCCTGAAAATTGTCAGACTCTTCAGTTATAACTATGAATAGTTAAACTAAATGAAGATGCTTTCATCTACTTATAAGTAATAACTAAGCAGCCCCAAATTATAGGGTATTACATAATTGTTTAAAAACTTGCATAGCCTACACTATATTAAAGTTTTCTTCCATAGTTTTTGACTCTTTAGCGAGCACACTATTCTGGACACCCACCCCGGAGTATTCATCCTCATCACAGATGTTTGATGAATAAATAATTGAAGCTATTTGTAGGAAAGAACGCAACTAGAATATCCAGGAACAGGTTTTTACCCTGGTGCCCTATTCAACAGTTCCCAAAGGGACCTTTTACTCTTCTCTCCCTTTCTCTATCTATGTATTTTTCTTTTCATTTTTTTTTTATTTTTGTTCGTTTGCATAACTTCCAGCTTTACTCTGTTGGACCAAGAGTAAACATCTATGAAACCGTGCTGAAGTCAATTCAAATTCTTTTACCTTCTTTGGAACTCAGGCAGGACGTCAGGACACGGGAGTTTCAAGGATATGAATGCAAAAAATGCAACCTTAACAGTATTGGAGTTATGGCTAGTTGCATAGGTACATACAACAAAAATATGTATATTACAAGTCAAACATTGTATATTGTATATGGTCTTGCATTGTGTTTTGACTTTTATGCCATTTATAATATGAAAAAGCTGGTGAAGGAACTTGCGGGAAACCCAGGAAATTGTAATCGCATCCGTTGGCAGGTGACAAGAGAACTAGACGAACCGTGTCAAAGAAAAGGAACTTGGGAGTATTTGGCTGGTTGGTTGGTTGGTTGATTCACTCAATGACATAGTGCTTATGAAATATTTACAAAATGAACCGACAATAATAATGTTATGGCATCAGGATAATGGTTTTTGTAGTTTTTGACAGGAACTATTGGAGTTAAGGAAGAATGAACTTGGCTTATTGATTGACCTAATGGTATTAAAATGTTACATATTTGGGGTTTATAGAGTTCATCCTAGTCTCGTTGTTATACTTGAGTTTATTACCGAAACGTTTTTTTAAACCAATTTAAATACTTAGCCCAGTTGAACAAATATTTAAACCGTGGTTGAGCAATTTTTACCCCACCAACTTTGGTGAACTTACTGGGGTTCAACAATGGTCAAGGCATTAAATTGACTACTATAACATATACTTGAACCATCATCGCCATCGTTGAAACTCACTTAACTCGCCGAAATCGGTGATTTAAAATTATTGAATCACGGATCAAAACTTAAAACCACGTTTGTGCAATCGGTCCTTAGTTAACTCCAAGTAAACTCACCTTATTTGGAGAGTTGAGTCAACAACTAAACAGAGGATGATAAAGTCTTTGGAGAGTGCACTATCTCGACTGCCATAGTGAAAGCCGTAAAAGAGTGATACCCATGGGGAAGCACATCGATTTGAGGATTTCTTACAACTACTAAGTTGTTAACTCTAACCTGAAAAACTATTTCTGGAACTTACCTTGGGTTAATTTTTTTTAGGACTTTAACCGTCGTCAAAGGTATTGGCTAATTTGAGAATTTATTAGGGACAAAGCCATAACTTGGTGTGTGCTTTAATCGTGTACCGATTAGCCAACAAAATAATGAACAGAGAAGTTTTTCACAATTCTAGGGTTGACACCTATTTTTTTTTTAATTTAAAAAAATAAATCTTTTAAAATTTAACCTATTTCTATTTGTATATAAAAAACAAATGATTTTGATGGAAAAAATAAATTTCATTGATTACCCATAGAATGAATAAACTACACGTAAAGTGCATACAATCCTTACTCATATCATGTTAAGTCAGCAAATTATGATAAGGTTCTTTTACTGCAGAGTTGCCATATTTCTTTTTTAATATTGAAAAAAAAAATTAAAAACAAACTAACACACATATGTAGGTAGGTTTTTTGCATTATGTAAGCTTATGACATTTTGTAAATAATAAAAAAATACATACTTTTCCGGGACCAGGATCCGTTTATAAGTATCGTTTTCACTTTATTGCTTGAAGATCAAACATGTTTCAATCGTCTTTTTTTTCAATAATAACTTCATTAGTACTTCAAATCAGTGAGATATGTACTTAAAGTTCTCAATATATGCTAAGGCAGGTCGTTTTCGAAAAAAGTCATCTGCATCAAAAATGCATTTGCGAAATGTTCTTAAACTCAAACTGCAAAAGTTTTCTGTTTGAAAACGAAAATACAAATTTTATTTCATGAGCATTGTGATCGATCTTGCTAAAGTCACATGTTTGAAAACATCAAATACAGTGCGTCTGTGTACTAAAAAAATTGAATTGACGAACTAAATATTGAAAAGCCAAAGAGTGTATCTGAAAACTTCAAATACATTTACAAAGATATTGACTGACGTTGATCAAAACGATTTTTTAATCAAGTAGGATGATTGATATTTGACAATAGCAACATCTGCGTTACTTACTGCGGAAACTGACGTTTACATGCGGAGACTTGCGTAAGTTTGCGGATACTTGCGTAAACATGTGAAGACTTGCGTAGACATGCGGAGACTTGCGTTAACATGCGGAAACATGCGTAAATATGCGGAGACTTGCGTTAATATGCGGAGACTTGCGTAAACAAGCGGACACTTCCGTAAACATGCGGAGACTTGCGTAAATATGCGGAAACTTACGTTTACATGCGGAGACTTGCGTAAATATGCGGAGACTTGCGTAAACATGCGGAGACTTGCGTAAACATGCGGAGACTTGCGTAAATATGCGGAGACCTGTGCAAACATGAGGAAACATGCGTTAATTTGCGGAAACTTGCGTAAATATGCGGATACTTGCGTTAACATTTGGAGACATGCGTAAACATGCGGAGACCTGCGTTAAGATGCGGACACTTGCGTAAAAATGCGGAAACTTGCGTAAATATGCGGATACTTGAGTAAACATGCGGAGACTTGCGTAAATATGCGAAGACCTTCGTAAGCATGCCGTTACTAGCGTTAGTTAGCCTTTAGTGAAAGAAATTTATTGATTTTTATTCAACAAAAGTTGTGGAGCTGTTTTTTCAAAAAATAAGGATTTTACAAAATTGATTTAAAAAAATTGTGTGGCAGGTACCGTTACATTTAGTACTTAAAAAAATTTAAAAAACGTATTGGCGGAATCATCAAAAACCACAATAAACCAAGTTTTAAGAAAATCGATCCACCCGTTAAGGCTGATCGGGTAGACAGGCAGAGAGTCACAATAATGAGACTGATGTGTCTGACCTAAATCTTTATGTAAATTTTCTTTATGAACGCATAATTTGCCCTATAAGTAGTCCCTTTATATCGCAAACAAAAAAGGTATGTACTAGCTATATCATTTGAAAGAAGAAAAAAAGAAAAAGAATTCTTTGATGTTCCGCCAAGAAACCGAATTCTTTTCATATGACTGGAATTCATTCCTTACAAAATATGGATGAAATTCAGCTCAAATAATTTCTGTAATCCTGTCTCTTGATCGCCATTTTGAAAAAATGGCACTCCATCTGTGGCAAATTGTTAATTAAAAAAAACTCGTTAATTACTTGAAAAATGTCTTCGATTAAAATAACAATTGATATCATAATCATTTTTACCAAAGCTTTTTAAAACTTCCATAGCAGCTTTATGTACTGTTTGGATTCAAATTTCTACTATATAAGGCTGACATTTTTATATCATGCATCGCCATTCGTCTATGTGACACTTTTCTTACAGTAGAATATTCAAGGTTAGATCAAAATAATTGCAGTTGTTTTGTACATTCCATAAATTCTATAAAAAGATAGATACGTGTAACGGTATAAGTGAAGTTGAAAAGCTAAGTGCAAAGGGCGTGTTGTATTGCCCCCCACTTTACCTGCCCCCATTTGCCCTAAAGTAAATACGCCACTGACTCTAAGCTATTAAAAACTATTTTGAATCAATAATAATTAAACTTCAACCTTTAATTTAATATTTTTAATTTTGCATTTTACTCTCTGAACAAAATCAGAAGTTTTTATTTCACTTTTGATAGTTTGACATTCAAAATGGTGATTTTACGCTTGATGGTTGTAGTTGTTATTTTAGAAGGATTTCTTGTTCAAACAAAATCTTTCCCAGCGGAATCAGTTAAATATGCAGTTGCCAGTACTTTTAATAAGAGTGCTCATATGATTCATGTGATAATTGAAACTAGCTACGATGCGAACACCATAGCATTTCTTGATTTAGTTGACACTCTTTTGGTGGACAATCATTGGTCATTTCGAATCCAAATCGATGTTAACAATAAAAACGGCCAGTCTGAATGTGACCATAATATTTTATTCATCGATTCATATGAAGCTTTTCGGTGAGTGTATACCTAGTTAAAATATCACAAAAGTACACTATATCACAAATGAATTTATTTTTTTTTTTTTTCAAGGCAAATTTTACCATGGATTGAAAATTATCGCAGGGACTCGCAGCTTTTTTATTTCATTGTTCTGAAATGTTCCAACTTCCAGGATGTTGCTCATAAGATTTTCTCCAATTTCTTAAGGCTGATGATAGCTAATGTCAACTTATTGGTTGAGACTCAGACTGATGGTGATGGTACTGGAGAAGTATCATTTTATACCTTCTATCCGTATCAGGAACTTGCATGTCGATCAGCAAAACCCATTATCATTTACCAATTTGATCAAAATACAATTCAACAAAGTAACGTTTCATTGTTTCCACTCAAGGCCAACAACTTCTATGGATGTCCTCTTCGGATGAAAACTAGGAACTCTTGTTTTCTCAATTCGGACAACTTTGAGGTCTACCATATGGAAACTGTTATTTTCAATGAAATGACGTCCAGACTAAATTTTACATATGACATTGTTGAAGCTTTACAGTCAGATGTTATTTTGCTCAATGAAAATTCTACTGGACCCCATCACTCGGTTGGTCACTTTTTTTTTCTATTTTGATCATAAATTAATATCATTTATTTCCATCAGCTAAAAAATGGAGAAATTGATATTGCTTTCGGCCTGTATTCAACTAATCCTCAAATTAACTACTTTCTTTCAAAAAGCGTACCATACTTATTGACTTGGATCCTAATTGCTTTTCGATATCGCCCAAGTGTTCTTCACAAATATGATTCGCTTCTTATTTCGTTCGATTCTACAACATGGAACTGTATTCTGCTGTCTTTAACCATTATCTCCGGATGTGCAGTTTATATAAGAAAAACAAAAAGATATGTGAACGTTGTCCAACTTCAGCATATAGGATTCTTGGATGTACTGGCAGTTTCCATAGGTGCACCAGTCAAATTCTTGCCAAAGAAAAATTGTCTACGATTTATTTTTGTAATACTAAGTTTGGGAGTCTTGGTTGTTCGGACAGCCTATTTGGGTAAGCTATTCGATGCATATCGTGGAATAAGCAATATACAGCCACCTCGAGGATTTGTGCAGCTATTAGCTGAAAATTACACAATATATGGCCATGGTTACTACGCCACATTCATAAACGAGTTGATTGAGTTGGAAAATATTCGTTTTAAAGAACTTAGTCCACAGGACTATGGAATTCTTTCCGACAGTGATGGCAGTAAGAAATCAGCTATTTTTACATCATACATCTATATTTACACCTTTTCTACTCCAGAGGAACGCAGTTATTCGAGCATTGAAATAGTTTTTGGAGAACAAATAAGCATGTTTTTTCCACAACACTCAATCATTCTGCCGAGGTTCAATGAGGTTATAAGGAGATTAGAAGAAGCTGGTATTTTACATTATTTTAGAAAAAACTATGAAAATTTAAATGATTTTGTGTTTTCACCGGAGAAAATTGAGAGAAAAGCTAACATCAATCATGTGGTAAAATCTTTGGTCTTTGAACAGTTTGAACTGACATTTTTCTTGTTTATTGGGTTGAGTGCAATTACATGCTTGGTTTTTGTTGTGGAGATATTGTGGAATAAGAAAAAATCATTAATTTAGATTTAAGAAGAATAATTGTTATTTAGGGCATGGAAATATTAGAAACTTGAAAAGTGTAATATTTTATCAAAGCTATTTATAAATCTCTTAACCATTATACTTATCTTAAACACTTTATGTAAAATTCATTTACTCATGTTTAATTATATTTATATTTGCAAAATAAAAATATTAAATATCACATTGAATCGTTTTGTTAAGTATCAAACTTTCTATTTATTGGTAATTGGCTTTCTACATTGGCATAGGTTCGATGCCACCTTAGGCCACCCTTTTTTCTTTGTAAAAATTATTGTCAAAATTATATTATTCTTAGGACTTGCAACATATTTTTATTATGAGAGGAAACCAGACAATATTAATGTTGGAAGAAGTCCCTGTGAAAGTGAAATGCAGCACGAAGTAAGTTTACGATAAAAAGGGCATCAAAAGTACAACTTTTTCAAAAATGGAATTGATGAGGGGAACCACTGTGAATAAAATATGGCCTGATGATCTTGACTCACTCATAATAAAAATGGGCGCGAAAGACATCCAAGTGGCTTCACAACCACCTATAGACGTTCCCGAAAATCCGTTTTTTGGCTTTTTCAGAATTTTGTGAAATTGCTAGAAACAATATTTCAATCCCCGAAAATGCAATCGTTTTTGCATTTTTGAAATTTCATCAAACCACCTAAAATATCGCAAATAAAATAAAAAAGTTTTTACTCCTTGCGTAAAAATATGTTGATTGTTTATGACAGATGTTTAAGCAGCCTCAAGACCCCAACAAACATGATTTAAAGTCACGGGCAGGCCCGGCTGATCATGTTTAGCCCGAGTGGGTAGAAAGATTAAAAATTTTTGGGCTTACATACTTCTAACGAGCCATTTTGTAATTCTACTCTGACGCGTAATCTAGGGTTCGGCTACAACTTCAATACTTTTTCTTCATATTTTTGTCAAATAGTTATAATTTTTTTTCTTTATACCCGACTTCCCGACTCTTGTAGTTCTTTGTTCAATATCTTAATGCGGTCAAACATTTTCGTCTTAATCGTTAACAAATCAGCGTTGCCAATTGTATGCATAGTTACAAAGTTAATTTAAATCAACCCAGAAAAAATTCCGAAAAGCTGAATTTTGGTGAAGAGCTTTGTTTTGACGTTTGAAGCATTTTCCGAAAAGTTCCGTAAATTTGAGTAGGGGCAAGGACAAAATTTTGTAGGAAGTGTAAAAGGACATAAAGTTCAGTTTTTTCTCAATTTCTCGAAAACAAAGAGTGGTTTTCAAAAAATGTGAAGGTGCAGATTGTAAATAGCTTTTATAGTTTAACACAAAGAAGATTAACATACTTTTTTCCATACAATCAATAGATTCAGAGAAAACCATGCAAGAAATTCATGATGGGGCAAATTTTGTCAATAAATTTATTAAAATTACATTAATAGATTTGTATTTGGCTTAATCTTCTCATTACAAAACCAGGTTTTTGGGATATCCGGGGTAAGGGGAAGGCCAGTATCTAGAAAAAGAAAGTGATTTGGTTTTTATTGAACAACTTGATTGGATTTCTTTTTACAACAAAATCATAAAATAACAATATTTAGACAGTAAAATTACGTATCTAAAAAATAAGCTATAAACAAGCTTAGTAAGTTTATTAATGTTAAAGTTTGTGTCAAAGTAAGATTTTTGAATTTATACTGAAAAGGGACAGAAAAAAGTTTTTTGGAAATATCTCAGCACATATAATTTTTTAAAAGACGCCAAAACAAAGCTTTCCACCCAAATTCTTCTTTGTTTGACATTTTTCAAAGTGAAAGCCTAATTTTCTTAGACTAATGATTTATGTTTTCGTGTTATATATTCTGAAATATTATTTATTTTTAAATCTTGGCATGGTAAACTTTTATTTTAAAAAATTACCGTCTAATTTCGAGTGGGTATTTTACCTACTCAAAAAATTTCGTGTGGGTAGTGCTAACCATACTACGCTTTAGGTCTTTACCCCCTTATGAAAACCGACTACAATTAATAGACCTTCAAACCCTTGCTCATCGTCGCACTGTTGCTGACATTTTATTCATCCACAATCTTATCACTGGTACCATTGATTCTCCAGCTTTGCTTCAGTTAATAAACATTAATACCAATCGCCGTAATTTAAGATCTATCCCCTTCTTTCACATCCCAACTCACCGCACCAACTACGGCCACTTTAACCCAATGTCTAGAATGTTACGTTTAGCAAACACAGCTCAACATATCCTTGATTTCTCCCTTAGTTCCCCCTCCCTTAGACGTTCTCTATACAGTTTCTCACCCTAAATCCTCAATTTTTCTTTTTTTTTTCTCTTATTTAAACTTACTTTATTGAATTATGTTATAATATATATTGTATCTGCTCTTAATTAAGGCAAATAAATAAATAAATAAATACAATGCTAGCTAAGAATGCACCTACAATTCCCTTGATCTTAACACACACCCCCCCCCCCCCTAAGTAGTAACCTTTTCTTACACTTCCCACAGTGCCGTAATTTCTTAACTTTAAGTCTAGATTTTATTACATTATGTATATATTATGAGAATGTATATATTTATTGTTATTGAGAAGTGTATTTATATGTATTATGAATGTATCTAATTATTGTTATTCATATCTAACCAGCTTGAAGTAAGCGAAATAAATAAATAAATTGGACGTAGTCTTGGATAGGCCTCATTCGATTAAAAACATTTAAAAACAATTTCCTTAATTTTTTTACATCTAAATTTCACCCCCGTGGTCTCCCTATTTTCACTTTAAGGTACTAATTATGGGTATAGGATTATTCTTATAAAACGCGAAAATAATTCAGAATGAATAGACTACATTCAGAGGAGAAAAAAATTGCATTGGAGGGTAGATCTATTTCCCCCCGATCAGGCGGGAGGGGTAATTTTCTGGAAATTTGCCCAAAAACAGAAAAAATTATTTGAAAGAAACGGGAACACTTACAATGCCACGTCTTAGCTTTTTTTAAAGCCACAATTTCATCTATAATATGCTTCCTAAATAAAGTTTTTATTTAAATAGTTTTTGAAAAAAAAAATGCATCTTAGAAAATATAATTTTTTTTTTTTTAATTTTTAAGTTTGAACATTATTTGTTCAAAAACTATTTGAAATAAAAACTTTATTAATGAAGCATATTATATATTGGAATCGTGGCTTTAAAAAAAGCTAAAGCCTGGCATTGTAAATGTTCCCGTTTTTTAAAATAATTTATTTCTGTTTTGATCCAAAAAAAAAATTACCCCTCCCACCTAAACGGGGAAAATAGACCCCAATACAATTTTTTTTTCGTCTAAATCTAATCTATACCCTCAGAATCACCCTAAGAATCACCCTTACCCCATAGTTAGTACCTTTAAGTGAAAAAGGGGGACCGGGGGGTGAAATAAAAATCTGAAAAAATTAGTTTTCTATGTAGAAGCATTTGATGCTTATAACTATATCTCAGAATTTCAAAAAAAAAAAAAAAAACAATATAAGGACCACCCTACTATCAATATTATCTGCCGGGCCTGGTCACGGGTCATCGTGCTTTTATAATTGCTTACTTGCGATATGGGTATCTACTAAATATATCAAGTTTTGGATTCGTGATTCGTAATTTTTTTTAGAACCAAAAATAACGGTACCTGCCATACAACTTTGTTGTTATCAATTTTAGATAATCAAATCCGGCTCTACAACTTTTCTTAAACAAAATTCAATAAATTACTTTTAGTAAAGCCTTCTTTCGGTTATTCAACCATTTTTAAAAAAATGGTTATTAATGGTACCTCCCAAAAAAAAAAAAAATTTTTTTTAAGTCTTGATTTTTGTATTTTTTTTTCAAAATCATATATTTTAAAAAGGATATGATCAATATTTTTAAAACTCGGTACTTAAGAGTTTTTGAATACTTTCTTAAATATTTAAAAAAAAATTCACTATATAAAAAAATGACGGTACCTTCAACACAAAAGTTTAAAAAACTGGATTGGAAAATACTTTTTCTTCTCAAAAATTACTTGTAGGATTTAGATTTAATTGTTTTCATACACTTAAATTAATACGATCTACAACAAAAAATTATTCAATTTTGTTCTAAGCAGCTACAAATAGTACCTGTCATAGAACGTGTTTTTTTATTCTGAATTTTCTCATTATCGGCTGAAAGAATTTAGATTTATTTTTTATAAACAAATTTCTGATAATTAAATAATATTGCCTATTAAAATTTTCAAAAAAAAAAAGTTTTTGAATTTTTAAAATTAGTCTCAATTTTTTTATTTGAAAATTCGTTATTTCACACCGTAATTGAAAAACGCTTTATTATTGAAAATGACTTATTCGACTCTTGAATGCATTGAACGTATATCTAGATTAAAAATTTTTCCAATCCCGATCCGATTTAAGGTTAAATCACATCATAACACTTTTAGTAAATGATTAAATAATATATAGTAACAATGTCAAACGTATGAATTTTCTATGTAAGTTATGTACAACTTTAATTTACCTTAAATAACTTTATTAAAGGATAAAGAAAATAAGTTCCTTAGATTGATTTAGTAAACCACCTAACACTCTAGCTGGATCCCGGCAATAAATTACAAGAAATGCAATTACATACAAAAAAGTGTCTGCATGCGTAGACCTAGACATTTCAATACAAAAAAAAAAAATACCTTCGTGCATCATCAACCACGCATCACGCACGGAAATTGTGTATGGACAAATTCGAACAATCAATCGTGTCAGAAAAGAGAAGCGCACTGCATTGCATACACCACACGTTTTTAACTTTTCAATTCGTGCATGCAAAAACGATTACGAGTGAGAATCGAAGTGATATACCTACCACCCTCACAGAGCCTTAATTTACCAGACAAAAGAATCAAGACGACATTGGCGATTACACTCAGTGACATGTTCACGCATCCTGTATAGTGTTGCCAGCTTAAGGAAAATAAGAAAAAAAAATATTTACAAAAAAAAAATCAAATAGTCTGTGAAAAAATATCGATCACGAAGAGAATAAATAAGAATAAGTTGCGATCATCAGTTAGAAATTTGTCGTTTCCTTTAAAATATTTTAAGACCTTGATTTTAATAAATTTTAAAATTTTTTGTTTTAGTCTTCTTTCTTCTTATCCAACAAAACGTGGCCCTTAAAGTTCTTCAATATTTTTTTGGCCTCCAGCGGTTATGGTATAAATTCTAAAGTTTTATTTAAGGTTATGAGTCCAAAAGTAGTGTAACTCAATTTTCAAAAAAAATTTCTTTCAAGATTTTTATTAATAAAAACCTAACCTGGCAATACTGTCAACAAAAGACAAAAAAAAAATATCACCCCTGGGAGCTTCATTTATTACCATTCCTTGGCATCCACCATTTATATTTATTTGAACGTCAAAAGTTCATTAATCAGGAGACCCGGCGATGTATACTAAATGCAAGTGACTTACATTATAAAGTCACGTGTCACAAGTCCTGCATGATACTTCTACCTGCTTCCAGAATCCAATTCATATATAACGAACGTGCCACACGACAACGACAAATTACGCGTTAATCTGACCAATTTCAAGGGTCACATGCAACAAAAAGGCATTACCAACAATCCCACAGCGTACATATATACATCCATATCGACTGATGGGTATAAAGGAAACAGGGATAATACAATACAAGAGAGTTCATTAAAAAGTAAACATTCTGACGAAAAAAGGACAACACCACCACGTCCGTTGTCGTCATCGTCCGTCCTATAAGAGACTCACAGGGGACGCATAAACATTTTGTTTATTTAATATTTTTTTTTTGCCAGCTCTAAGGACTATTCAGAGGTTCGCTGTGGAATCAGGATGAATGGGAAAGGTTAAAGGGATGCAAAAGAGATGCCTAAACTCATGCTTACACGCACAATCAATGACCAGTTGCCATGACAAATGGATATCTCGCTTATAATTAATCACAATGCTAAGAACTTAGACTCTTCTACCACCTTTATTGAATGAAAGGATAGGGAGCTTCCCGTTTGGGTATGATGTGGCCGGTGTTAACATCAGGAAGTGGTATCCTGGCGACAGGTTTAATTTTGTTAATTTAAACATAGAAAATTTGTATAAAACGAGTGTTTGTTTGTCATTCATTGGAAGGACACGAAATAAAAGGAAGGTAAAATGTCCGGGTATCTATTTGTGTATCGGTGGCAGTGCACCCATGCGAAACACCATGGTGGGTTTTGTTAATTGTCAGCAATTGTCATTAAATTGATTTGCGTGAATAATTTATAAGAACCGAAATGGTAGAGGTATTGGTGTGGCGTGTTGAGAGCTCCTCAACATACACATACCCCCTTTATAATGTCTTTACTATTTTGATTGACAATCTTTTGTCAATGTTGATCAGTGTTCATTTTCTTAATTAATTGCATTTTGTTGCTTGGTGAAATTGGGGTGAGTCTTGATGTATTGTTACCCACATATTGATGGAGAAAATAAATTGATCTAAGTAATTGAATTAAGGAAGACCGTTTGTTGGAAAAATAACTTTAATCTTATGATATAGCAAGGCAAAGTTGATAGACTAATATTTTTGAAATTGCAACAAATTTAACAACATTTCAAATATTAAACAAGTAAATTGTCCAGCTGGGTCGAACGGACTTGTTTTATATTGAAGAGGCTAAAGGGTTTTTAAGAATTCTATACAGGGTGTCTCTTAATTCATGCACAATATTTTAGAGGATGATTTTTGGAATCATTTTAAGAAAAAAGTGAGTAAATTCTATCACCTCCCCGCTCCGATGCAGAGAGGAGCAATCTCTGAAAAAATTGATTGAACATGAAAAAGTTGTAGGTATATTAAAAATCAAAGAAAGCACGTATAGGAACAATGGTGATTATAGACTTTTTTTCTAGTAAGTTTTTTGGGTGAACTATTTTTAAAAACTAAATTTTAAAGTAAACAATTTTGATGCAGCGTGTAAATTTTTAAGTAGACTTTTCTTATATATATTTAGAGGACCTAATGGTATGGTCTGGTATGTTCTGCACGCTAGGCCTTCTACGAAGTAATTTCGGTTTTTCAAATAAACCTTCAAATAAATAATGGGTTGGAAATTGGAATGATTTTTTTTGGTCTTATTTCATGGTTTTACTATTAACATTTTGTTTTCTAAGAAAAAACAAAAACTCAAAAGCCATTTTGCACAGGATAATCGTTATTATTTTTTGAATGAATCGGTTTTCCAAGTTTGTCTGAAGAACCATACTTTGTACGTAGAAGACCATGCAAACAGGAGGAACCAGAGGGCAAAATTCGAAAAATAAAATATTCACAATTTATCATGGTTTGGTCTGTTACCTAAGGGAAAGGATCAGGAATCCTAACTATTGCGAAAAACACAATGAGGCAGGACCACTACCAAAAAAAAAAATTCTCAAAAAACGTTTTCATTATACAAATTCAGGGTAGTTTTTGAAGCGTGATGCTCCAGTATTAATGCTCAAAAGTTCAAAAGTGCTCCTTCATGAAGACTAAAGTGTCATACTTTTCCTCGATCAAAAAGAAGTAAAAGTATTTTACAGGTTTTGAAATTCTCCGAATTTTTGGGTTTTTTTGGGTTGAGGCCAAAATTCTGGCAGCGTCAAAATTCTTTGTGGAGATTCTGCCTTTCAAAATTCTGTTTTTCAAAATTCTGCAGTTCAAAATTCTACCAATAGTAAAATGAATGTTTGGAAAATGTTAAAAAGCACGCGCTTTTTAACATTTTCCAAACCTACTTCTTACTATTGGAGATTTTCGTAAATCAACTTTCTTAAGGGAATTTCTTTAATTTAGTGAAAAAGCTGTTATTTAGATTCTCCTATGTATTACTTAAATTAATTCGTCAAAATCCGTCTAAGATACCATTGTAAATTCTTAATATCTAAGAGTTTTCAAAAATATGACGTACTTTAATTTCAAAACGAAATTCGATTTTTGATATTTTTGATTGATGGAACAAGATTTCATGAAAATTTCATCTGAAAGAAAACTCCAGATTTCAGCGAAAATCTTTTGAATTCTCAAAAAAAAAATCGCTGAAAAAATCTGATTTTGGTTTAATATAAGCACATTATTATAAAACATCGATTTGGTTAAAAATTATGTAAAAAGTGGGTTTCAACATTTATGCACTTAAAGTAACAGCTTCCTGTAAAAATAAAAAATAAACTAAAAGATAAGTTAATGCATTGCTGGTCATTTGCTTTATTTTGAAAAAAAATAAGTCAATCTTAAGATTATAATTGGACATAGTGCAAACCAGAAATGATACAAATAGTTTACGAAAAGTTGTACTTTTTTTATTTATTTTCGTTAAAAATAAAAGTTATTTGAGAAAAAGCAGAATAGGCAGAATTTTATTTTTAAGAATGTCATATGACAGAATTTTTAAAAGCAGAAGACAGATAGAACTGAAAAAAAAACGGACTTTTGAAAACTGATTTTTTTTTTTAAATAACTGAATTTTGAAATGCAGTATTTTGAAACCATAATTTTGACCCGCTCCCATATTTATCCCAAAGAGAATAGTTGGGAGCTTCAAAAGCGAAAAGTTGCGAGAAAACCTTACAACAACCAAAAATGAGCATTTAAAAAAGCTTAATACAGAGCAACTGAATAGTAAGAAGTTCAAAAATACCATTCAATCATGACTGTAATTACCGTATGCCCTGAAGAATAAAGGTGTTTTATGGGAGCAAGATGGCAACATACAAAATATTATTAAAAAAATGTTGCTGTCCATATTCTATGTTCTTTTGTATCAACACTTAAACAATATTAAATTTATTTAATTTCAACAATAACTACACGAGTATAAATGAGAAATTAACTGAAAGAAATCGTAAGGTATTGTGACAAAAATTTTAAAAATTAAACTTATTAAACAAAATATTTTTTTGCTTGTAACAAATAAAATGGCAAAATAGGTTCTGTTACTACAAACATTTTCAAACAAAAATATTTTTTACACAAAAAAAACCAAATTAAAACTAAATATTTTCCGGAATATGATGAATTTGCATCTTGAAACTTGATACCAGAGGTTTTTTAACATCTTTTTGAATATTTAAAGACATAAAATGCACGACTGCATTGCACGTACTTGCTCTAAAGATCAAGAGGCTTAGGGTTAAGGCTCCAGTTATAGCTATCATTGAAACTCATCATTGACAATTTTAATGATTGATTTTGAGACATTTAGAAAGCAAAATCATTAATTATTTTGATGGAAAAATAAAGCTCAAGACTTAAATAATATTTCTAGTCAAAACAAATTTAAATCAGGCTGAACTTTCCATATAAAAATCGAACAAACGATATTTAAAAAAAATCAAATAAAATATCCTCTTCTTTAATAACGAGTAAGCCTTTTCTTAGTTATTAAATTAAAATTTAATTTTTTCAGAATCAATTAATTTTTTTTCCCTTGACTTAACATTTGTATTTGGACAGAACTGTTATTTTACATACATAAAAGTAAAATTTGTTTTAAAAATACCTAATAGAGTATTAAAAACGATTAAATACAGTTATAAAAAATCGACCATATGGTTTTTAGGAAATTTCACTTTCAAAGAAAATTTCTTAAGCGTTTAAAAAAAAAACTCAAAAATATTTTTTTTTGGAAATTTCGATGGTAAAAACCTTATATTTTTTTAAGAAATTTCTGTATAAAAACAAATATTGAAATCAGAAAAATTAAGTAAAAACCATCTATGAGAAAAAATATTATGGCAGGTATCTTTTATAAATATAAAATGAAAATAAAAAAAGTGTAAGTGGCATCACCAAAAACGACTATGTACCAAATTTTTAGTAAATCGATCCAGTCGTTTAAGCTGTAGTCGAATAGATAGACAGACAGAATTGTGAGGCCCAGTTTTTACGTAATGACGAGTCTAATCAAAATTACATTTATTTACGAATACATAACTTGCCATAAATTATGTACATTTATGTAGTACAAATATATCCCTATTTACATATATCTTGTGATAAAAAAATGTACCATTATTTAAATATGTAAAAATTCGTAGTTTTCGGAAGTAAAGAATTATATTTTCATTATATGCATTTCAAAAATCATTTCTCAAAGTTCAGATTACATGCATATGTACATATGTTTACTATATTATTTAGTACAGGGTGGCGCACGAATCGTGCTACAAAAATAAAACGTAATAACTTTTTTTCTGTGTGTGTAATCGGCTTATTTTTTTTTTATTTTGTAGGTTACTATTTAGATTTATAAAAATGGATGCTTGGGATACGGAGAAAAGAATTTGGATAGTGCAACGGTACCATGCTTTGTAGTCCGTCATTTCCATCCAAAGGGAATTTAGGCGGGAGTTTGGCGGTAATCCCCCGAGTAGATGGACCATTATGAGGTTTGTAAACATGTTTTCCGAATCTGGAAGCATCGCACGAAGGCCGTACCATCGAGATGCCAATGTTCGGGTTCAGGATACAATCGCAGCAGTAGCATCTGCAATACAGGCCAATCCGAGCGTTTCGACCCGAAACTTATCGGGGCAAATTGGAGTTAGTAGACGGTCATTACAACGGATACTTCATGACGATTTAAACTTGTTTCCGTACAAAGTCCAAATTACTAGAAAGTTAAACCCTCAGGATTTGCCTGTTCGCCTAGAATTTTGCCAAAAAATGATATCAATGGCCGAAGAAGACAACACATTGATCAATTGTTTGTTCATGTCTGATGAGGCCCATTTTGATCTTAACGGCAATGTAAACAAGCAAAATTGCCGTATATGGAATGAGTCTAATCCAGAAATGCTCCATGAGACGGAACTGCACCCAGAACGAGTCACTGTGTGGTGCGCAGTTTCATCAAGGTGTATTGTCGGGCCGTACTTCTTTGAAGAAAACGGTGTAACCGTTACTGTCAATGGGGACCGTTATTTAAAGACGTTGAAGGAGTTTTTTTTACTCAGAACTGTGCCGAAGACGTATACCATTCAACAGCGTTTGGTTTCAGCAAGATGGAACAACTGCACATATAGCCAGACCAGTTATGGCGGAGCTAAACAAAAATTCGCAAACAAATTAATTTCTAGGAACTCCACTCTTCGCTGGCCCCCAAAGTCACCTGACCTGACTGCACCAGACTTCTTTTTATGGGGTTATGTCAAGCAAGAGGTGTATAAAACGAAGCCCAGGAATTTAACTGAATTAAAACAGTCCATAACGACAATAATTGAGGCGATCCCAACTTCAACTCTTCAGGCCGCAATATAATCTATAATCTATAATCTTTAAAAACAACTAACTATTTAAAATAAAATTTAATTTTCTAACCAATAAAAAAAAAATAAATGAAATACATCGATTAAAAAAAAAAGTTATTTGAATTTCTTATTGTAGCACAATTGGTGCGCCACCCTGTATTTAAGAATGTTTTTGAAACAAAAACACAAATTATGGTGTTACTTTGTCAACTTTATTTTGTCTGTTTTATTTATTCATAAAGTTTTTGCATACTTTCAGATATGAATAAAAGAGCAATAAATCCTTCATGTGAATGTAGTTTTCTAAACTAAAATCTCAAAATGTGTCCAATTATAAATTTATAATTTATAAATTTCTAGACAACAACAACAAATGTGTACAAATAAAAATAATATAACTTTCTAATCCCCACATGCAACTCAATAAAAGTTAAAAGTGAAGTGGTTTATAATTATTTCAATTAAACCTATACCTTCGGTTTTTACTTTACCCATATATATATCTATATCAAAGAAACCTCAAAACCTCATCACCTTTTTGCATCCAACCTCAAGTCAAATGACAAACAATACACAGAAAAACATTAGCAAATACTTTTACAATTTGCATTTACAATTTAATTTACCTGTCTAAACGTACATTTAATTAAAGTTTGCAAGAGGATCGTTTGCATATTTGCAAGAATCAAACTCACACCAGTATAGTTGTAGTAGTTTAAAGTAATAAATGTATATGTAGGTGTATTTTGTTGAACTTAGGTATATATTATTATATTCCCTCTGTTCAAATGTAGTTATACATATTCTCATACTCTGTCTTGATATTTTGGAATAATCATCCTTTTTCGTTCTCCATCCTTATTCAAAGTGCAACAGGATATAGCCTTAAGGAGAATTTTTCAATTCACTTATGTTGAATAAAACTTGATAAAACCATGGATTAGATTAATTTCATAAAATTAACAGCGTTAGGAAATAGTTCCCAACGATAAGGAAAGAGTGCCCCAATTGATTTGAAATTGATTTTGAATTTCTGAAATTTACTTGATTTGCATAGTTTTATATTCAGTGCCAAATCAAGGTCACCTGGTCCTTTTTTACCATATTAAAGTTGGTTTCAGAAGATGACCTGTTATTATTTAACACCTAATTCTGGCGAATAAGAAATTTTGACAAGAATATAGCTAATTTAAACCGAGATCGTGTTTTATAACACTGTATGCTATGAATTTCTACTTTACTTCAAATCAGGTTGAAGCAACCTTTTATATGGTTATTTTTACAATGTCTTTCTGTTGAATTTAACTTGACCTAATGTTAAGGAAGCATTTTACCCGTTCATTTTAAAGTGACATTAGTGTTAAAATACATACACGCAGGCCATCCAAATATAACAATTTTAATTTAACCTGGCCACCTGTTAAAGTAGCACTCTATCAATGTTGAAACACACACACAAGCCATCCAAACAAAACCAGTTTCAACTTATTGATATTTGGTCTTTTGTGCAGCAAAGTGGCCTAAGGGATGTTTGCTGTATCCGTGTGTGGGAGGTTTTCAGATCAAAGCTAAGTAATTATGAAAAAGTATTCAACAAAAAATAATATATACACATTTCAATACTTTCAGAATAATGCAAAAGGAGTTGGATGATAACCAGCGCTAGAGATGGGAATTAAACGCATTGATTCAAGACATAATATATACAGGATACAGGATTAATTCAATCGACAAATCGTGTTAAATTTACTATATTTTTTTGTTAAATTTACAGGATATTCAACATTAAATCATAATACGAGGGCGGGTCAATAAGTCCGTGACTTTTGGAATAAAACACAGATTTTTTGATAAAAAAATTATTTTATTTTTCAACGTAGTCTCCCTTGAGCTCTATACACTTTGTCCAACGCTTCTCCAATTTTTGTATCCCTTCCAAAAAAAAAGATTTGTCGAGGTCCTCAAAATAGGCCTTTGTTTGCGAGATGACTTCATCATTGGAGTCAAATCTTTTTCCACCAAGCCATTTCTTCAGGTTTGGGAACAAGAAGTAGTCGCTCGGAGCCAAATCTGGAGAATAGGGTGGATGAGGGAGCAATTCATAGCCCAATTCATGGATTTTTGCCATGGCAACTGCACATGTGTGCACCCTTGCATTGTCTTGGTGGAAAAGAACTTTTTTCTTGGCCAAATGAGGTCGGTTTTTTTTCAAATCGTCATTGAATTGGTCCAATAAGTTGGCATAATATTCCCCATTGATTGTTCTTCCCTTTTGAAGGTAGTCAATGTGGATTATCCCGCGTGCATCCCAAAAAACAGTCGCCATAACTTTATTGGCTGACAAACCCACCTTGGCCTTTTTTGGCCCGGATTCACCCTAAGAAACCCACTGTTTTGACTGTTGTTTGGTCTCTGGTGTGTTGTGATGGATCCATGTTTCGTCCACGGTTACAAAACGGCGCAAAAACTCCTCCATATTGAGATTAAGCAACGCCAAACCTTCCTGTGAAGTTGTTACACGATTGCGTTTGTGGTCGACTGTGCGCAAACGCGGCACCCACCTTGCGGAAAGCTTTCTCATGCCCAAGTGATCATTCAAAATTGAAACCACTGAGCCATGCGAGATCCCTACGGCTTCCACAATCTCTCGCACTTTCATTTTTCGGTCGACCAACATCATATCGTGAATTTTTTCGATTGTTTCGGGTGTAGAGACCTCAACTGGGCGTCCAGGACGTTCGGCATCTTCAGTGCTTGTACGGCCACAACGAAATTCAGTAAACCACTTTTTTACCATTGAAATCGATGGTGCAGAGTCCCCATAGTATTTATCAAGCCTAGCCTTGGTCTCGGTAATGGTTTTTTTTTCGCAAAAAATAATGCTTAATAAGCACACGAAATTCCCTTTTTTCCATTTTCTCCTCAAATTAGTGAGTAGTCTGATAAAAATAGTTGTCAAACACAAACTAACTGACACAGCAAGTTTAAATTTTGACAGGAGTCAACTGACAGATGCTTGTTGACAGGAGCAGTGTTGCTGTTTCAGTAAAGAGGTCAGAAATTCAGAAAGTCACGGACTTATTGACCCACCCTCGTAATTTAAATAGATTTTCAGGTAAAATTAAAAAGATTTTCAGTTAAAGTTTACAGTTTTACAATTTTAAGATAGTGGTAAATTTACAGGGTGTCATACAGATTTTACCAGTAGCCTTCGTTGACTTAACATGAAATTAAAATCAGGTATCTGGTTACGGAGTTAATCAAATCTACCGAGTTTAAAAATTACAACCTGAAAATCAGGTACAATAAACCAAAAAATTGGTTAGTTATACCTGATGGATTCTATGGGTCGAGGCCCTGAGGCTTGACTTTTAGAACTTGACTTATACTTTGAACATTGGGCACATTTTGATTAGTATCAAATACTATCTATATAATTTTTGTTGTTTACAAGCAGCTAATGACAACTGATGTCTTCAGATTTTTGTAATTGTTGGACAGGCTATTCTATAGTTTATTGCGATTTTTTTTATTAATATCCCTTGTAAAGCTTATATCTAATAGCCAGTTTAGTTCCATTAACAAAATCTATAATAACTTTTTCACAGGCTCTTACGGATCTTAACAATTATATGGCAATTACTGCAATATCCCTGTTTTGGTATGAAATATGGCGACTAATGTTTTGATTTGTTAAGCTAAAAGCAGACGATTTGAGATAGTCACAAATCTTTGCGAGCACAGACGTCACAAAAAAACTCGCAAATACACAGTAAATGACTTACATTTGACAGTGCTCGCAAACCTGTAAATGCACGTGCTCAGACGATTTGCGACTGTTGTACCAAAGTTTTCAAATACATTTGCGATCAAGGTACTCGCAAATGACATGCTCACAAATATGATCGCAAATTTTCCAACATATTTGCGAGGTGTTCACACGATTTGCGGCAACAATTGAAGACATCATATTTTTACTCATTTGCAGATTTGCAAACCTGATATTTCTCTATTGGCAAAATTGTTTATATGCTAGTTTTGTCATAGCTATAGTCTCAAAATATTATATAGGTACCTATACATATGCACATACAAACACACATAGGTATGTATCTTATATGTATATTTTGATGCTGTTTTATGGGCTGTAGGTCATTTTAATTTTTTTTTTAAACTACGCAAAGCTTATTTTCATAAGAACAAAAGAAAAATAATATTAAAAATAAAGAAGGTACCTATCTATATTCTAAAAACCACTGCCAATTACTTAAAAAAAAAACAAAGTTCTTTGCATATGCCCGCATTTGCAGTGTGCAATTTTCAGGTGCTCGCAAATGTTTGGGACGATCGCAAATGCTACCAAATGTTCGCAAATTTTCACAAATTATTTTTTTTAATGTGTTCACACGGTTTGCGAAAAAGTCGCAAATACGTTTGTGATCTGGGTATTGCAAATCATCCAAAAATGATTTGCGAGCATTTGCAGACAGTCCTAAAGATGTGTTCAGACGATTTGCGACCGCAATTTGTGACGTAAAAATGAGGCTCCACTCACAAATAGGTATTTGCGACTTTTGCATATCGTCTGCTCGTAGTTTTGGTCTTGTTAATCCAGCATTCGAATTTTAAAACATTAAAGTAAACCACTTTTTGAATAATAAGACGTCTACGCCATAGTGTACCAAATTTTAATAAAAGCAGAATAGCTTTTTCTATTGTAAAAAACGATGATAGTTCAAATGTTATTCGTTAAATAAGAACAAAAAGTTTATTTTTTGTGGATGGTCTTTTCATTTAAAGTTTTTAGCTCTTTTTCCAAAAATATACAATTTTCACTTGTTTTGGTAAATATTCATATTTAATTTTTGGGTGTTTTTCAAAAATACTTTTTAATGACATTTTCTATGCCATAGTTTCGGGGAGCCAGTGTGTAATATGTGCAACTGTTGAGGTAAGATATAAACTTATTTAAGCATTTTCATTTAGGTTCATTTAAAATTCTTACAAAATAAAACAAATTAAACTGACATAAAATAAAATAAAGTAAAATAAAATAAAATAAAATAAAATAAAATAAAATAAAATAAAATAAAATAAAATAAAATAAAATAAAATAAAATAAAGTAAAATAAGTAAAATATAAATATACGAGTATGTTATTAGCCTTTCAAAGCGCTTTTATTTTTTAATTTTAAATAAATTCTATTAAAAAAAAAAATCCCTCTCTACTCAATGAAGAACTTATATCCTTCCAAAGTGATTTATGTGGAACATGCCCAAGAATCTTAGTTTTTCAAAGTTAATTCCCCTTCTAGCCTTAGAAAATTCACCTTTCCATGCGTACATTGAGGTATATGCCATTTATAATGTATACATAAACTGAATATAGAAGAAAACTTCTTCTTGCATGATGTTCATCAAGGGATTTTCCATTACCGAATAAACTCATAGTATATACATACAACAGAGCAAATGCATTTTCCAATACCAATTAAGTGACATTCAACAACTTGTTGGAAAGAAGAAAGTGTGTGCATATTGATAAGCCTTTATAACATTGCCTATTAATTCTCTAGAGTTATGTTTATATATGTATCTGCGTATACAAAATACCATTCTATACGTAGATGCTATATGTACCTATACTTTGATTCTACATAATCCTAACATGCAATATAAAAGTAGTATCAGAATTCTATACACATTACGGTACATACATACATACATAATTATTTAACAGGGATTTTGCGAATCTAGACTCAAGCTTAAAATGCTGCCAGAAATGTAAATATCTCCTGAGTATATAAAATATTCCTTCAATTCCCAAATATGATATTAAAGTAATTTCAAAATTTTCTAAGTAGAGTATTATAGGTTAATTTAATATTGGTAGTCAAGTGACCTTTTGTGTTCAATTACAGAAGTAAAAGAAGGAAAACTAAAATATAAAACAAAATTTATCCGGAGTTCTTATCAATTTTGTCACTTCCAACTAAAGAAAAAGTGATAGATCAATCTGTTTTTGGAGGCAATTTTGACGACACTTTCAAAATCTTTTTTCTTTTTCAAAAACATATTTTTCAATGAAGAAATTAGTTCCTAGTTACACCCTTTTTTTAATTGCTAAAAATGATTATTAACTGATTAAAGTAACAAAAAAATTTTTTGTTTTCAAGTTTTTATTTTCCGTTTGCAGGATTTATATTTTTCAGGACAAAGCCCAGTAAGATTTGCTGCTGTAAGATTTGAATTTGCAAAATTTGAATGAATGGTGCGGTGAAGAAAAACCCGCTTAAAAATCGTGGAATTAGCAGGAACTTTCACCGGAAAGATACCTGCAACAGTTATTTACCTTCGTTGAAAAATATGTAGATTGCTAGATAAATTTCAAGTTAGTTGCAATCAGGAAGTGTGTGGTTTTCGATCTGGCAATACTTTTTCAGAGTTGGTCTTTTTGACAGCTGTCACTTGATTCATGCTCAGTTTGGTCTGTCATTTCATAATCAATAGACTTTTTCCTGAACAACTTTTGTAAATTGTGAAAATTTACTACCAAAATAATGGTTGGTTTCTCGTGTGGCACATCGCGGAATAACCAATTTTTTAAAGGAAGCTTTTGATGAGCACATTATCTCGCATCATGGACCTGTGGCGTGGCCTCCAAGATCGTGCGATTTTACACCACTGAGCTAATTTTTATTCAATCATTATTTCAATATGTACGAGTAGGTATAAATTTTATTAAAAAATATTTCTATCAGCAGGAATTTTATTATTGTATTGAAAAATAAAGGGCAAGATATTTGTTTCTCACGTTTTACTCAGAAATAATCTAAGTTTTTTTTTATTTTCAATTTACGCCTAAGCGGCTTTAACAATTTAAATTTAAATTTGTACGAAAATGGTCCTGTTAAATGACAATAAGGCTAGGGCCACACTTGCAGTTTGCAGTCGTTGCGATTTAAAAATTGGTATCGCAAGAATATTTGGCCATGCACTTAATTGCGATTATCTATCGTGAGATTCTTGAATCGCTTAAAATAATGTGAATGCACACACATATGTGATCCTTTCAATTTTGCAACTGAAAAAACCCTCAAAAATAGATTTGGTTCCATTTTTGTAGTCACTGCGATTTAAAAGTCACGTACATGTGCGCATTCACATTAAAAATTATGTGTCTCATTTCTTGCGGCTAAATAATCGTACGATTGAAAATTACAAATGATTTTTCTTAGTTGTGACTACGATTTTTAAGTCGCACTATTTTAAATCGCAAGTGTGAGCACAAACATCCTACTGCGTATGGCAAGGAACGCACTTGCGATTTTCTGACATATGTATTCATTCTCATTTAATCTCATGTGTTCTATTGTTTGCGACTGAATGATCAAGGGACAGAAAATTGCAAGTGCGTTCCTAGCCTTTGTTTCATTTTAACTTTCGACAACTGCATCATCTGAAAAATGGAACAAATTTTTTACTTTTTATCGTATTTCTTGGTTGCATGTGCGTTCACTCTCACTTAAATTCATGTGTTCTAAAGGTTGTTTTTTTAGACGTGTGTGGTTTTCGATCTGGCAATACTTTTTTCAGAGTTGGTCTTTTTGACAGCTGTCACTTGATTTATGCTCAGTTTGGTCTGTCATTTCATAATCAATAGACTTTTTCCTGAACAACTTTTATAAATTGTGCAAATTTACTACTAATTTACTAACCTAATTTTTGTGGGATTATTTTAAGTCACTTGTTTACGAAGATAAGCTCGAGACGAGTGACGCCTGGGATGAGAATATTCGGTGCGTTATTGCCGACAAATGGCCCCAATAGCTTAGAAAATTGGGCCACTTTGCTGGAATTTATTCAAGCCAGCCGTGGCAGCTACTTACCCGAAATCGTTTCTAAAACATAATGGCAAAACCTTATTTTTATAATAAAGCTAAATTCTTGGCCATAACATTAAATTATATGCGTTTTATTTCTTCTTGAAAACCTCACTGAAAAACCAACTTATATTTCTGGCGAAATAAATATTAAAAAATTAAATTCTGGTTAAGAAATATTATTTTTTTTTTCAAGATTCAAGTAATTTGAACTATAGATATAAGTTTTACGTAAGGGCTAGTGAACAAGTACGTGCGACTCCCATAAGTAATGTATTTTAATAATGTTTGTCTTCTTTTCTACTTAATTAAAATATTCAATCCAATATTAGCCCCAAGTTGGTTTATTAAATTTCTAGGAACTTTGGTTTTTTTTAAATTTAATTAAAAAAAAAATATTTCAGTATAAATTTTATTTAAAAAAATAGCCGCAGGAATATTATAAATTCTCTGTATATTGAAGAATAAACAGAAAAATATTTGTTTCTCGTTTTTTTCATTTTATTTAAATTTCAGATGAATTAATCATTCATTAATTCATCTCTATAGCAAAGATTATATTTTTGTTGCCTCTAAACCTACCTCTGCAAGAAGTTAATTATGATCCAAACGCCCCTGCCCGCCCATTCTCATATTGGCGGTGAGTATGGTAAACCAAAATGCTTTAATAATAAATTCTTAATTGAAATTGTTTATTATGGATGGTAAGTTAAGTATGTATAATATATATGTAGGTGAGGTACCCTACATACCTATAGGAATAAAAATGATGAATATTGTTCTTCGTGCGACTTAAGTATGAAAATTTCTAAAGTCTGGCAAATATTGTTCTTCGTCGTTCGTCGTCGTCTATATCCATATCCATCCTCTTTCACTGGGAATAAGTTCTTATGCCAACACCACCATAAGCAGCACCCTCTAAACCTACTTTCTTCTAAGCTCAAAAGAATACTCTTGGAAGAATTATTTAAATTTCATTAAATCAGCTTGCAGTTTGATGTTGTATTCAAAAAAAAGTAGAAAAGTAGGTATGTAGTGTAGTAGGAATAACACTGGCAGTACACCTAAGAGGACTCATTTGCTTGATGGCGTGGCGGCAGTGATGTCCTGGCATGGCATTCGCTGCTGGATATATACCCACCAACACATACATTTTTCAATTTCAATTTTAATTCCTAATTACTTTTCTTGAAGTTGATTAAAATCAAAACAGCTTTAGGGGAAGGACGTTAGATCTATTCACCAGATTGGGATAGAGATTGAGAAACCAAGACAAAAACAGGAAAAGAAAAAGATAAAACAAAAAAATTGTATTTAAGTTGGGACTGACTGTTTCGTGATCTTCGTCATCCAGCATTTAAATTGATTGCTCTAGCTTCCTGGATCTCTTCATATATAACTGCTACTCGCCAAGGAAGTTGCGATGTATTTCATTTATAACTCTTGGTTCCTACTTCCCTGAGAAACTCATTAAAGACGTAGGAACATCGTCGCCGCCGTCCTGTCCGTCGTCGGTCGTTGAGGAATTTTCTTTAGTGTCATATCTACTAAAGGACGATATACTAAGGATGAAGGTAGATGTTCATTCAATAAAAACAACCAGACCGAGGAATGGAAGCTACTCGTATATCTTTTTTCTTAACAACTCCTTTAAGAAATGCTTTTCACACTTTCACTTCACTCACCCACAGCGCACCACCCACCACCTCCAACCCTTATCCATCTCACATAAATAAGATTTCGAATTAAAAAAATTAATATTTAATCCCGTTGAAGGAACGTACCTTCTTATTCTATATATTTTCTTTTTTTGTTTAACTTTTCCATTATTTTCTCGTGGATTTGGATATAAGCATTTGTTTGTTTTTGGTCGAGAAATTATTTCATGTATATAAAAGGAAGGACATCCTTGATCTCATTCTATGAAAAAGGGGTGCATAATAAAATAAGAGTCGAAATAAGCTGGATATACATTTGAATTCCCAGTGGAGACTATACTATACACTTTGTAAGTTGGAACATAGACAGACATAAAATTGTTGCATTAAGTCGAGGCTTACTATATTACAAAGGATATGTTTTGTTGTTTTATAAATATTGAATTTCTGCAAAAAGGAGGCAATGTAAGGTAGCAATAGAGTGGTGCGAAAAAGGGAAGATGGTTTTGCATTATAAATGGCCGCATGATTGCAACAATATGGTGGGTTCTATCTGATGCTGATAATATTGTATGTGCGTGGGCCATGTTAATAACAAAAGGAAATGGATTTTGTATTAAACTAGGACTTTTGTTTTTTTTTCGCAATAAATTTATTAGGATGTCTGGCGGATTTTTATTAAAGCTACATAAGTCTGATATTTAAAATTTTATTTCCCTTTGATGCTTTACATGGAGTTTGTGTGATGAAAAAAAATGGCGTTTGCTTTCATTTTATTTTGCAAAGCAACAGCAGTCTGGAAGTGACAAAAAAAAGGTTTTAGTGTGAGATGTGATACAAGTTAAATTTTAGAGTTTTTAAATGCCCACAGTATTTTTAAGGTTCTCAGTTCAAAATCTGTCAGTAGGTGCCCATTTTAAATGTGAATACTCTTCCCCCTCCTTCTATCATTTATTCTTATATGTCTTCATAAGGAAAAAGACCACCGTTGTTGGTTACCAACCAGCCCAAAAAAGAATTCAATGGAACTATGATAATTTCGTTCACCTACAAAATGTGACAAAAAATGCAAATATTCCGTAGCGTATAACAAAACTAGATAAGTATACATACAGGGTGTCCCCTATTTAATTAATTGCATGATTCTTGAGTATATTCAAAACAATAAAACCTATTTGGGGAAATTCCATGTAAGTCATCTGAGGCAAAGGGAAATTTCTGAAAAATTGATTTTAAATGCAAACAAAATATTACATACAGTAATGTTCTATAGTTTTTTTGAATGCTTACATCCGCATTAAAATCAAGTTGTTCAATAGATAGTTTTTCAAATTTCAAAGTAAAATTTCTTGGAAAAAATGAAATTATTTTTTAAGTTGATATTTTTGAAAATTTTCCTATTTTTCATTTTTGTGTTCGTCATTCCATTCACTTATCGATTCTTAATCAAATACCGAGCAATGTTTTCTATGTATTTTCCAATGAAATTACCTCATTTGACCACGTGAGAATATAATAAGGGAATAAACAGTTCAAAGTAATCAATTATTTACCCTTTTCAAAGAAATTAAGGAATTAAAACAAAAACAAAGAAAACATTGCACAACAATGTTTAAATTTTAACATTTATTATACAGGGTGGCGCACCAATTGTGCTACAATAAGAAATTCAAATAACTTTTTTTTTAATCGATGTATTTCATTTATTTTTTTTTTTATTGGTTAGAAAATTAAGTTTTATTTTAAATAGTTAGTTGTTTTTAAAGATTATAGACCGCAAATGACCTCCACGCTCTCCCACGCATATGCGGCACCTGATCAAAAAATTATTCATTGCGGCCAGAAGAGTTGAAGTTGGGATCGCCTCAATTATTGTCGTTATGGACTGCTTTAATTCAGTTAAATTCCTGGGCTTCGTTTTATACACCTCTTGCTTGACATAACCCCATAAAAAGAAGTCTGGTGCAGTCAGGTCAGGTGACCTTGGGGGCCAGCGAAGAGTGGAGTTCCTAAAAATTAATTTGTTTGCGAATTTTTTGTTTAGCTCCACCATAACTGGTCTGGCTATATGTGCAGTTGCTCCATCTTGCTGAAACCAAACGCTGTTGAATGGTATACGTCTTCGGCGCAGTTCTGGGTAAAAAAACTCCTTCAACATCTTTAAATAACGGTCCCCATTGACCGTAACGGTTACACCGTTTTCTTCAAAGAAGTACGGCCCGACAATACACCTTGATGAAACTGCGCACCACACAGTGACTCGTTCTGGGTGCAGTTCCGTCTCATGGAGCATTTCTGGATTAGACTCATTCCATATACGGCAATTTTGCTTGTTTACATTGCCGTTAAGATCAAAATGGGCCTCATCAGACATGAACAAACAATTGATCAATGTGTTGTCTTCTTCGGCCATTGATATCATTTTTTGGCAAAATTCCAGGCGAACAGGCAAATCCTGAGGGTTTAACTTGCTAGTAATTTGGACTTTGTACGGAAACAAGTTTAAATCGTCATGTGAAGTATCCGTTGTAGTGACCGTCTACTAACTCCAATTTGCCCCGATAAGTTTCGAGTCGAAACGCTCGGATTGGCCTGTATTGCAGATGCTACTGCTGCGATTGTATCCTGAACCCGAACATTGGCATCTCGATGGTACGGCCTTCGTGCGATGCTTCCAGATTCGGCAAACATGTTTACAAACCTCAGAATGGTCCATCTACTCGGGGGATTACCACCAAACTCCCGCCTAAATTCCCTTTGGACGGAAATGACGGACTGCAAAGCATGGTACCGTTGCACTATCCAAATTCTTTTCTCCGTATCCCAAGCATCCATCTTTATAAATCTAAATAGTAACCTACAAAATAAAAAAAAATAAGCCGATTACTCACACAGAAAAAAAGTTATTACGTTTTATTTTTGATGCACGATTCGTGTGCCACCCTGTATAAGAAGTTCTTGCTAATTTTTGAGTAATTTCAAGTTAGCAAAGCACCATAAAAAAACATAGAAAACATTGAACGACAAATTCGAAATTGTCAAATCTAATTAACGACTAATCTACAGAAAATTATTATTACCTATAATTATTAATTACCTTCCCATTTTAACATTTGTCAAAGTTGCTTAGCCAACTGGATACTCATACATAGAACAAAAAATAACGCAAAAACACATAAAAATCATCGCATGACAAAATTGATTTTTCACAACTAATTAATGACTAATTAATGGCAAATTATTGAAGACCAAAATATTAAATTTGAAAAGCTGTTGCCACTAAAAAAAAAAATAGAATATATAGAATGACAAATTCAAAATTATCACAACAAATTTAAGACAAATTAACACCAAGTTATGCAGCTATATCCATTTATGGATCCGTGAGAGTTGCTTTACTAACTTAATGAAAAACAAAAACAAAGGTTAACAAAGTACCCAAAAAAATATAGAAGATATTAAAACACGATCGAATTGAATCTGTCACAACTAATTAATGACTAATTAACGGCAAATCAAGCCATAAGCCATCATGTCGATACCTTCCCGTAAGTTAGCGACATTTCAAAAATTTGAGAGGGATCGAAATAAACCTGTGGATTTGTTTTTTTATGTGTGCATCTAAGGAAATAAAAAAAATTCAAAAGTATTTTCAACTCAAAATCCTTTTAAAAATCTGTTTATTTTTACAAAATACACGAATAAATAATTAAAAAAGAGGCTTAATACATTCTTACGGGAAGATATCGAAGTAAAGCATTTTTAGGGTTTTTTTTTTAACAGGGTGCTTTGCTTTTTAGACATAAAGTAAGCAAAGCACCCAAAAATCATAGAAGCACAAAATTTAAGACTTTCACAACTAATTAACGAATAATTAATGGCAAATTATCCACCGACTTTTTTTTTTATTCGTCAAAGTTGCTTTGCTAACTTAACACTCATATTTTATTTACTTTGAAAACTACTTAGTTAATTTTTTTTGAAACTTGTTATAAAAATTTTATAACGGCATATTAAATACAAATGTTAAGAAAACCGTCAAGGAAAATATTTTTTTTTTTAGGGAATAGTAGATACATCTATACCTCCTATAAAACGCTTTTTTTTTGCATATCAAAATTTTCAAACATTTTCTTTTAAATTTTTTAAAAAAGTTTCAAATATTTTTTGTAAAAAATTTGATATCTCAAAAATAAATTGACAATTGTTAGTATTTAATTTTTATATGCACATAAAAATCTTAGGATTTGCATACCAAGAAGTTTTAAGAATTTGATACACCAAAAATAATTTTAAAAAATTCTCCAATTAACGTTTAAAATTTTTTGTTATTTGATCAAGAATTCAGATGGCTTTCTATTTTCTTAACCTCTAACCATTAAATGACTTTTTTTAGTTAATTTAAATATCGTTTCATGGTTTTAAAAATGTTCTCCCATAATTTCCATGTACTTATATAATTTTGTTTAACTCTCAGCTTTTTGGACATAAG
This sequence comes from Dasysyrphus albostriatus, assembly GCA_946251815.1. Lineage (NCBI taxonomy): Eukaryota > Metazoa > Arthropoda > Insecta > Diptera > Syrphidae > Dasysyrphus > Dasysyrphus albostriatus. Next base: position 129,129,375 of record OX276336.1, on the reverse strand, counting down.
AAAAAGTAGGCGCGTGCTATTCGCAAATTTAATTTCATATGAACTTTGACAGAACTTTGTGTTCGATTCATAGAAATTAATAGACCATACATAATGTATGTGTGCATACCCTCAAAAGTCCAAAACAACGAAGTTTTAGGAATTTAACCAAAAGTTCTGTCAAAGCTCCTATAAAAAATAATATTCGTAGAAATTATTAGTTTTGGGAAGTTCACGAACATACATAAATAACATGTTTGGTTTGTTTATGTACTGTCTAAAACTACGAGTCTCTTCGAATTTTGTCCAAAGTTCTCATAAATAGCTTAAATTATACTAAATCTCTTAGAAATTCGTAGTTTCTGAAAATATACACGGACGAACAGATTTATTAACAGCCACCATTCATTTGAATTCGCTAAAACACCTCTCAATGGGTGAATATAGTTACGCAGTGTACAAAACCCTTATAAAATGTCTATTCCAGACATTTTCCGACTCATTTTAGTAACAATACTCGTGTGTCAAATGAATTACCAAAAAATAAATCAAATGTATTTAGGTTTAACTCACTATTCAACCTCTAAACATGTTTAGCTTAAACTGGCTCTATTGAAAGGCACATTACTTTATAGAAGCCTAACATTTTCGTAGGGGCATTGAAACTAGACACATTCTTACAAAAAAAAAGTTTATTAATAACGCAGTAGGTAAAAAGCCAACTACAATTAGCTAATCCTTAAAGCCTATTCCACTTATATTTCCACAAACGCTCCAACATTTATATTTCAATATTCATCACAAATTTTAGTTTGGAACACAACCTGCATTGAATTTTCCTCAAACGTTAAATCAATCTAAGCACAAACTTCAATTTCAAATTCGTGTATTTCATTTTTTAAAAGTGCAATTGCGATAGCAACTAAACAACAATATTCTGTTGCTATTGCAACGCGTACATATGTAGGTACCTGCCTGCCTCAAAAAAATTCTTGCACCTGTCACACCAACCAAAACCAACCAATACAACATGTTTGTTTTCCAGCTCACTTTGTATATTTTCATCATCCTTTTTATTTTGTTTTGTTTAAACGACTTGTCAGTTTGTTTTCACAATTCATAGACAAATCACAAAAGTATTTTTGCAAAAAAAAATAAAGTAAAAAAAACCATAGCTAGTCATCGGAGACTAGAATATTTTTGTTGTTGTTGTTGTCAATTAGACCAGTAAAAAATATCTAAAATTCCTGAGGACAAAATAAAGAGAGAGCGAAGCCCCAAAATCAAACCCACAACCATCCATCGACTGCAACGAATGCATCGAATAATTTTGTCAGAATAACAATAAATATCAAAAAATTGAAATAGAAAATAAAAAAAATAAAAAAATAACATGAAAAAAGGACAAAATGCACAAAAGAAGAAATCAATTTCACATCCCCGAAGGCATATCGAGGACCTGCCCTTCTATCGATTTGAATACCAACCGGATGATTTGCCACTGGATCCGGCCAAAGGATTCCTCATTGAAAAAATCTGTAATTATTTATTAATCCAACACTATGCTCCTTGCAGAAAGTTCACAAAGCAATAATTGGAGAAAAATATCGAATTGGATTTTTTTTTTGTTATTGTTGTGTGTTTTTTTGAAAGGACTTCCAATTGAAAGGACTTTTTCTTCAAAAAAATATTTGTGTATCTATACATACAAGAATTGCATCGTATATGAATATATCTTCTTTTTTTTCGGTAGCATACATATGAATGTGTTTTTGTGTGTTTTGTATTCGGGAACTGCTTTACTATTTCATTTGGTTTCCTTTTTTTTTCTCTATTTTCCAGCAAGGATGCAAGAGGACACAATTGTTGGAAAGTGCAATGTTGAAATGAATTTTCATTCATATAAAAGAATTTTCAATGACCCATCATCGAATGGGAGGGATGAAAATGATGATGATGTTGATGATGGTGGCAGTGCCACCAGCGGTAGAGGTGAAGAGCTGAAGCTGAAGCAAGTAGTTGTAGTTGGCAGACAGAGTGTCGATGGTGATGACAGCAGAGGAAGTGGAAGTGGTATTGATGTTGGAAATGACGAAGGACGAAGTGCTTCAATTATGGAACACAATTATGAGAACAGCATCAGCGATGGGGGCGAAATGGAAACTGACGTCGAAGATATTGTTTTGCCGAGAACATTCGATTTAATTAAGGATCAAACAATACGAATGTATTCATTTGGGACGTCAGCAGGTATGTTTTGTTTCGGTCAAAGTTAATCTCTTTTTTAAGTTTTGACAGACAGATAGAGTTCTTTTAAGTGTGAACAATAAAATGGAACTAAGTCAGTTCTTTTTTTGTTTGCAGTTGAGAGTAGTTGAAAATATACAATCCGATTTCAGTTTAATTCTTTAAGCTTAAAGACTATTGATTATGGCATTTAAAAAGGAACTAAAACGTTCAGGGAGATTTATTTCAAAAATCAATAAAGAGGTTATTGAAGATAAGAAAACCGCGAAGTGCTATTAAATTAGAGGGTGAATTTTGAAGGGGCGGGAGGGGTTGCAAAAACATCCTTTAGGGTTATTGTATGTAAATGAATCAAAATTTCGAGATAATATTGGAAACTTTTTTAATAGACAATAAAATCTATCATCATTCAAAAAAAATTTTAAAAATGTTAAGTAACCTAAATTAAAAAAAAGGGAAGATCACGTTTTCGTTTTTTTTTTTACTTATTTGCCTATAATTTTTGTACCTCCAGAAATAGGTATAGACATTGTTTTCTATAAAGGAAAGATGATTTAATTTTCTTTAAAATGATATTCTCAAACAAATTTTTGGGGTACAAAACGACCGAAAAACGGTCGCTCAAACTAATATTTTAGTCAAAATAGTCATAAAAATGTGCAAATCTAGCCAAAATTCCGATAAGACTGAAAATTGGTATGGACGTTCCTTTGGGCATAACAAATCAACTGCCAATTTCCCCGTTAATCCCACTCGAGCATAAAAAGTTATTCAAGGTAAAGTGTCGAAAAAGTTGGTTTTCGGCCTATTTCTTTTGAACGGTGACAAATATCGAAAAATAATATGAGAAATCTGAATAGATCATGCAGTTCACTACAAAAAAAATTAAGACACTTTTTTTTTTAAAACTGTTATTTTTGACCTTTAATTAAATTCTAAAAATATTTATATCTTTTGAATGGTTCATTTTAGAAAACAAAATATTTTTTTACAGAGCATCACACAATCTAAAAACTTTGCATAAAGTACTTTTCGATAACATTAACTGTTTAAGAGCTATAGGTGAAAGTTCGATATTTCTTGACATTTGGCCTTTTTGAAATCACAATATCTTGAAACTGATTACTCGCATGGGAAAAACCGTTAAAATTTTTTAAGTAGAACATTTTGCCATCTACAGACTGAGCATGCATTTATTTTGAACACCATTGTCATTTACGAGTAAAAAACGGAAAACCGTTATTTTTGGCTTTTGACCAAATTCTTAAAATAATTATATCTTTTTAACGGTATATGGTAGAACAAAAATTTTGATGTTAGGGGTCAAAACATTTTTAAACAATACTGGAATCACTTTTCGATAACATTTACCCTTAAAGAGCTATTCCCAAAAAACCGATATTTTTGTCAATTTTACATTTTTGAAATAGCTTTATATCCTTAACCAACACAGCTTTCTCACATTATTTTTTGATATCAGTCGACGTTCAAAAGTTATAGGCCAAAAATCAACTATTTTGAAACTTTACCTTGAATAACTTTCTATGCTCGAGTGGGATTGACGGGGACTTTTGGCAGTTGATTTGTTATGCCAAAAGGAACGTCCATACCAATTTTTAATCCTATCGAAATTTTGGCTGAGTGAAATGTCTATTTTGATTGGACTATAAGCAGATTTTAAGATTTAAAAGTAAAACAAATGACATTTATATGGCTGTTTTCAGGAATTTGTAAAATGAAACGCTCAAACTAGCTAGGTGTGTGATTCAATCTTGACCATTAATGTGTGGAAGTGTCGAATAATATAGAAATTTCAGTTTTTTTGGAGTCAAAGGGTTACCATTTATTTTTTTTCTCAAACAAACAAACATACTCTTAAAAACCCGGTTTTTGAATATGTATATGATAGCTTATTATATTTTTATCGACCTAAAAAAATAGAGCCAGATGAGTTTGGTTGTTGAAACTAAAATTTCTTATAATACTGGCTTCATAAACTTTGAGCTCGAATAGCAAGCACTTTCGACCGAAAAACTCGTGTGGTACTATTTTTTTAATGTCCAAGAAGGTATTAATAGCTAATAAATATATGTAGGTTCAAAAACCGTGTTTTTAGGGCCAAGTTTGTTATTTTTGGCAATTATTTTAAATTTTGAAAAAAAAATAGATGGCAACCCTTATACTGCGAAAAATTTGCAATATCTAAATTATTTTTTAATCTATTAGTGAAGGATGAATCATTCATGCATTTTGAGCGTAGCAACTTACAATTTTCTCAAAATAGCCATAAATGTCATATAGCTTAGTTTGAGCGAACGTTTCTCGGTCGAATTTTATTCAAAAACTTTTCCCGAATACGGCATTTAAAAAAAAAAACAAATAAATCATATTTGTATTTATTTGGAGCGATGCCTATACCTATGTATATCTCCAAATAAAAGTTATAGGCAGATAAGTAAAAAAAAGAATAACAATATAACTTTCGCATTTCTTTGCAATTTTAAATTGAGGTAACTTAAAAATTAAAAAAAGAACTTTTGAATAAAATTTTACTGTATGTAAAGAAGATTTTAATATTATCTCGAAATTTTCCTCCGTTTTCGAGTTATATGCAAAACCCCCTTAAACAGTAAGGACTCCCCAGCAATCCCATCTTCAATAACCCATTTATTGATATTTACAATATAAAAACCCATTAATGTCTTAGTTGTTTGCTATTTTTGTGGACATGATCAAAAGCCTGGTTAGAGTTTAATTTTTGAATGAGGTAGATTAAAAAAAGTTTTGGATAGAAAATAAATTAGTCTAAGAGCTGGAAGAATCTAGCAGCTCTGTCGGACCTGCTTTCAGTATACAAAACTAAAACTAATTGGGTTGCCGATATTAAAAGGTTGCCTTCTGATTTTTTTTGTAAGTTTAAAAGCTGGTTAGTTTTCTTATCCTTAAATTTAAAATAAAATTTAATATATATTCATATGTTTATTTAATCCAAAATTACAGCAAATGTATTTTTCTGATTACCTCATATAAATAAAGTGTAGGAACAATATACCTAAAATAAAGCTTAACCATTAGATAAAGAACAGCAAAAGAAAAAATACCCTCTTCATATTACAACATGTTAATTCAGACTATTAGCACGTAAAACGACAGTTTCGAGAGTCATCCACTCCCAAAGGGTTCTTCCGCATGTGAATTGGTCATTCGTTAAATGGACCTCTTCGATTATTCAAAACAGGAAATTGAAATTTACCATTTTAACATTTTGCACCCCTGTTTTACGTATAGAACTTTGGGTTGTTTTTGGGTTTCTCATTTTAAGTTTTTTTTTTTTACTCACTCATCCTTCTATATTGTAAGTTGACTTGAAATCACACAAAGGGCAAAACCCAGCTCACATAAGTATAATGTCATCGTGTGTTTGTATATAAGGTTATATATAAGTGGGTATCCCCGGGGACTAGAGACATATCCCGAAATGGCTATCAAGTGATGTGACCATTTTAGAAGTAGCAATAGTCAGCACTTGACTTCTTTTTTAAAATTTTAAATTCATTGGAAAATTGTGTTTTTGTGTTGTTGCTGTTGTTGTTGTTGTATTATGAAAGGAAAAGAGGCTAAGAATATTCGAAACACCACAGGTGTGCTTAGGCAAGAAGTGTATGCGCCTGTGTATGTCTGCATGTTGCCCCCCTGGTGGGTTTATCAATTATTTAGGTTGTCATTATCAATGTTTTAAGGTAGAAATTGGAAATTCCTTCAGGCGATATAATAGACTCATTGAAGCGTTTAATTATTTTCCACAGATAGTGATCGTTACCCCTGGCTAGATGACCATCAATACCCTGGTAAGGCTCACCAATTCATATCTGATTGTTGATATTTTTTATTTTGGCAAATTTCAAACAGGTGAACCCACTGAAGAGAGGGTATTTAAAATTACTAGTGAAATATTAAGAATGTATCGAAAGCGAAGAGTAACTGTGTTTCATGAGAATGTACGAACCAAATTTCCTCTGTTTTCTAATGAACTTCAGCAATTACATGGAGGAGCAAGTGATACCATTGGTATTTTTTCTTTAAAAAAATATAAATAAACCAAAAGATAAAATTTTACTTTATTATTTTTCAACAGCTTCTTTTTATAGCCCATGGGCAAGAAATTTAAGACTGCCAGCTATTGGAAAACGAAAAAAAATTGAGAAATTCAAAGCTGGGGACCATTATGCTTTGAGGACACCTAAAGGTATGTAAAATATTTGTATATATATTGTACAAGTAAGGATGTACATAAGAATGAGTAATGTTTGACAATCTTATTGAAATAAGAATTAGTTTTGTACCTATAAATACAAGTAGCCCACCATGGTTTATACAAAGTATCCGCTAATTCATGCATGATTTTTTAGGGGTGGTTTCTTCGATCATTCCTATAAAAACAAATTGTAAAAGGTTAAATTCTATCAAGAAAATTTAAGATAAATTGGTTTAAATGAAAAATACATAGACTGGTATGCAACTTAAAATAAACAAACAGACAACATTTTTTGAAGAAAAGAGAATTTTTTCAAGATACTTACTTTTTTTTAATTTTGTGAAATTTAGTGCCACTGTTATAATTAATATTTAATGCTTTTATCAATATTTAGTCAAGAATTTAAAATCATAAATTTATGGCCAAGGTCTGAGAGAGACATTTATTTTGATTTTTTTTTTTTAATTCTGGTTGACCATGAGTGAGATGTATCGCCGAGGGAAAAATATAAATCTCATCTCCATCAATCACAATGTTCGTACTACATTTTTGTACTTAAAATGATTGCCAAAACGGAGATTTGTATCAAGGTTTTCTCGCTGTAGTCTCGCTTTGATCTCACCTTGATATTTACACGTGGTTTCTTAGGGATTTTGAATATTTTTTTATCATCTCGCTTTGGTCTCGCCAAAGTTTTTTTTCAAAATAATATTTTTCAAAAAGGTTAAAATAAGATAAAAACGTGATTAAAAGTCCAATGTGGTTTTCAGTGTGTTGGTCATTGTGTTCGTATTGCTGTGAACTCACCGTTAAGACGGAATCTGTATCGTAGTTTTTTTGGTATAGTCTCGCTTTGGTCTCGCTGTGACACTTACCTACACATGGTGTTTGGCACTTGGAATGGTTTTCCGTCACCTAACTTTTATCTCGCTTTAGTCTCGCCAAAGTTTTAAATAACATTTTTCAACAAAATTGAAAACGATTTGAATCATTTCAAGCGTGCTCGTCATCGTCATCAAATAAGTGAGAACTTCTCACTAATCCTGGTGCGCATGGCAATACACCACACGAGACCGAAGCGAGATAACGTCAAAATATTTTGAATGGCAAAAATCACGTGTATGTCAATGTCACGGTGAGACCAAAATAAAAACATAGTGAGACAACCACGACTCAGACTCCCGTGTAAATGGGCATGGCAAAAACGCAGCGAAACGAACACAATGACAACGACGATGAAGATCACGTTTGGACGCCCATGGCGAGACTTCAGTACAAGGTCTGAAGACGTGAATGGTATTTGTACTTGAAAGCTTATAAGCCTGGTTAGTATGAATGTTTATAATTTTGTAGGCGCTGCATTAAGAAATGCAGTTAGTTATTCGTATTAGTCTTCGGTGAATACCTAGCTACTTGTGGATCTTGAGTGATTTTGAGTAATACAGTGAAAACGTTTTTTGATTTATTTTTAGTGAAAAGGGTATATTATACGGTATGTAGATATCCATTTGTTAATTTTGTGTTTGAATCAACTTTTATATTTAATTTGAAAAAAAATATTCTCGAATTTAAATTTTTTAAAAATTAAATATTTTATTCAAACTACCTTTTCTGAAAAATTACATTAATACAAGTGCAAAAACATGGCATTTTTCAATTCCTAAGGATGCCGTTGGATGACGAGCTCGTTTTCTATGGTCGCTATCAACCTTTTTCCTGTAGTAATTCGTCACCCAAGCAGCAGGGTAGTGACTAGAAAATAGGGTAAAATTAAAAGGTAGTTATACAAAGTAAATATACTTGTACTTTCATAAAAGTGTCAATTCATCAAACACCTCTATAATCCCAGAATTCCTTTGTAAACTTAAAAATGGAGTTCAGTTTCAATCAAGTTCAATTTTAATTCCAAAACATACATTATTGCACACACCTGATGTACAAAATGTTAAATAATAAAACAAACGAAATCATAACCACGGCCGGATTAAAACCAGCCTCCCTTCGGTTATAAAGTGGCGCTCTTTCTTCTACGCCACGAGCTACTTACTTTTTGACTAACGTAAACTAAACTAAATATGACAGCACTGACAAATATAAATTAGTTGAATTATCGTTAACGACTGAAAACCTTACTACTTGCATCATTTATACTCCTAGTCATGACCTACACGTGTACCAAAAACGAATCGAATCGGTGCGGTGACCCATACATCGTAGCCTCCCCTCGTTAGTAGTTGTGCTAAGAACTTTTTTATTTTTGTCCTTTTTGCTCTATTTGTACTTGTCGTCCTTTTTGTACTTTTGTTCTTAGGTAGTACATAGTCCCTCTTCCTTTTTGTATTTTTTGTTCTGTTTTTAGTTTTAGTACTTTTTGTACTGTTTGTTTTCATTGTACTTTTTTACTTTTGTTTTCTTTTCCTTTTTGTACTTTTTGTTTTCTTGCCCTTTTTGTTTTCCTGTCCTTTTTGTACTTTTTGTACTTCTTGTATTTTTTGTATTTTTGTGTTGTTTGTACTCTTTATATCTTTTGTACTTCTGGTACTCATTTTACTTTTTGTACGTTTTATAGCTTTTGTTCTTTTTGTACTTTTTGACTTTGTACTTTTTGTCCTTTTTTAAGGTACTTTTAATTTTGTTTTTTGTTGTTCTTTTTATACTTAGAACTGAGTATGTACCTTATATTTTTGTATTTCTCATTCTTTTTGTACCTCTTGCTTATGTAGTACTTTTTGTGATTTTGTATTTTATGTACTTTTCGTACTTTTTCACTTTTTGTTCCTAGTACTTTTTTTAGTTTTTGTACTTCTTGCACTTCTTGTACGTTTTGTCCTCTTTAACCTTTTTTACTTACAACTTAGTAGTTTTTGTACTAAGTACTAATTTGTATTTGGGTACTTTCTGTTCTTTTTGTGCCTTATGTACCTAACGATTTTTTTTTACTTTGTGTCCTTTTTGTTCTTCTTGAACTTTTTTTATTTTTTGTAATTTTGCACTTTTTGTTTTTTTATACTTTTTGTGCTTTTTGTTCTTTTTATACTTCTTGGATTTTTTGTACTTTGTGTTCATTTTGCACTTTTTGTACTTTTTGCACATTTTAAACATTTTTTACTTTTTTACGTTTTGCCCTTTTCGTACTTTTTGTATTTGTTGTACTTTTTGTACTTTTTGTACCTTTTTTACTCTTTGTACTTTTTGTTCTTTAAGTACTTCTGGTAACTTTTCCCTTTTTGTTCCTAGTACTTTTTAAAGTTATTGTGCTTTATGGACTTTTTGTACTTTTTTTTTCTTAGAACTTAGTACTTTTTATACTAAGCACTGAGTACTTTCTTATTTTTGTACTTTTTGTACTTTATAAAATGTTTGTACTTCTTGTACTATTAGTTTTTGTACTTTTTGTACTTCTTGGACTTTTGGTCCTTTTTGTACTTTTTGTATTTTTTGTACTTTTTGTATTTGTTGTACTTTTTGTACTTTTAGTTCTTTTTATACTTTTTGTACTTCTTGTACTTTTTGTACCTTTTTTACATTTTTTTCTTAAGTACAAAAAGAGTTTTGAACTTCTTGAACCTTTAATTCTTTTCGTCCTTTTTGTACTTCTGCTCATTGATATAATATTAATTCAAACCCAAACGAATATGATACACACACACCATCAATACAATCTTCTTTCATAAGTTTTTACTAAATTTAATTTAAACATCTTATATTTGTTTTGCATTTTTTCTTTAAATTTCCAGAACTTAAGGCAGAACTTGAACGAGTAGGTAATATCATTGACAAACTAATTGAGCCTGCTGTAAAAAAAGCTAAACATGAAAAAGACAGAAGAAAGATAACTAAGAATTCAGCTATAACCCCATTAAAATGTCACCCTAGGGAGACAAGTTCTAAAAATGTTAGTTTTACTATAAACCTACCTACAGAGGGTGTTCTAGAAACCAATGATGACTTCTCAGTAGATTGGAAAACCAAGTACACGTGTGTTGAAAATAATTCTATTTATAGTTTTTTTTTGCTTAGCTCATGAATCATCAGTTGCAAACTCTGATGTTTATATAAACACAGAGATAACGATAAGTTTTCAACAAGTTTAAAATAAAGTAAATTAAATTTCCAACAATTTATTTTAGTTTTAAGGTTTCTAAGAACTTCCTACTAGGAAGTCATAAGCTAGAGTTTCGTCACTCAGTGTATTATCCTCCGTTGATTTTTAGAACATCCTGCATTAAATATTTTATATAAAAAATGTTAAAGAAAAAAATATGAAATATTTTTTATAAAAATATTCTCCTTTTTGTGTGCTCAATTTTTTGTAACCACATTTTACTTCTATACTCCGCTTCCTCTGCTTGCATACCCTTGCATAATATTTCTTTGCGGTTGGATACTAGAATACAAAGGTGAAACCAAAGCCAAGGATTCCACTATCTACGGAAGAGTTTATGAAAAGCTTGAAGCAAAAAGACCGAGAGTAAGAGTTGTGTGTTTGGCTCTTGTTTATATTTTGTTTAAGTTTATTTTTTTTTTTTGTGTTTAAGTTTTTCTATCCTTTTTGGTTATGTTTATAATTTTTTATTTTTTTTCTGAAGTCATGTTAACTTTTCATAATTTCATCTCTTAGAGAGTTAATATTTTTTTTTTTTTTTGTTGTGTTCATCCTTTTACTCGCTATGAATAGAGATTTTAATTATTTTAGTTGCTGCAAAGAAAAACATTTTATTTTGCTTTTATGCTACTATTTTTTTTATTATTTTTTTTTTTTTTTGAGGTACTTAGATATTTTTTGCTATTGAAAAAAAATACTAAATAAACTTTTTCACTTTAAAAACAATATACTACATAGAAGCTACAAGTACAAGGAAGGATTCCAGCCAGTTGATCCTGAGGAACAAAAAAAAGCAATTTTTAAAAGCTATCAGGATGAAATGAACAAAACGATGCCAAAGTTCACTATCAGAGTTCAAAGGCGGGCTATGAGTTTAATGGAAAACGTAAGTTTATTTTATTTTGCGTAAGTTTTTTTTTCTTTTCATTTTCTTTATATACAATTTTCTATATAATTATCTTAATTAAAATTGAATTTCTTGTTGTTGTGTTTTTTCATATATAAGAGCTCTGTGATGTGAATGAAAAAAGAAACTTTTTTCTAGGAGAATATTATTTTAATTTGGAAATAATGTGAAACACTAAAGGGCTTTTAATACGAACAGTAATCCGAAGAATGTTTGGATACAAGTGAAAAAATCCATTGTGTACATACATAGCTTTGTTTTATATTGAATTATAGTCAAAGGAAACACGAGTAATCATTTGCTTTTGTAATTAATTTAAGTTGCGTTGACTTGAGTTTGAAGGGAAAAATATATCCAAAGCTTAAGTAGGAGAAATTAAACTGAAGAAATAATTATTAGTTTTGATTATCTCCGCGGTCAATATTTTAAAGGTGCGGTCAGTGATGTATTTAAAGGTGCATTTGTATTTAAAACTACTTTTACTACAAAAACACCAGATAGTGACTCTCAGTTTGCTGTTAATGGCTCTATGAGGTAATTTCACTGTTCCAAGTCCACTTTCGACTTTTACTCTCAAGAACTGCTTGAAAGGAGGACTGGTCACGATACCAGAAAAGTATCGGTATCGTTTGGTATCGGTATCAGAAACCGAAACTCTACCGAGACAATACCAGCTCCAAAGCAGCCGAGACAATATCGAGACGATACAAAACGATACTGTACTTTTTAGACCGAAATTTACTGATATACTCTTAATAGTATCGTTTGGTATCGGCAGAAAATAAAGATTTTTGAATATTATTATTAATTTATTTAAAATAAATAAATAAATAAATTTGGTGCAATAGCTCATGGAAAACCAGGGCCTAGTGACTTACAACTCTCAACCATTCCTGTGTGAGTGTTGTTGGCAGGAGTGGAAGGGACCTAAATTTTTTGGCCGATTTCGAACGGCTTGATGAGAAGCACAAGCACAAAAACATTTCTGTTTCCAGATGGCAGCAGCTGGGAATCGAATCCAAACCTTCGACATGACAGTCCACGTGACAGTCCACATGACAGTCCAATGCACTAACCATCATGCCACGAGGTACTACAATGAATTTATTACAAATTAAACAATTTTTATAATTGTTTTCTCGGAAAGGGTTCTAACCGCTTAGATGATATTTTTAGAGTTGTTCTTTTATGCAAGGAGAAGGCAGTTATTTTAATTACAACTGCCCACTACCACGCCCATTTTGCTTTAGCTTGCTTCCTCTGAAACCAACAATTTGGATGAAATCTTCAGAATTAGTTCTCTTTATAGTGATGAAGGGACTTTATTGAAATTCATAAAATATTTTTGTGGTTTACTCTCCTGGGAACATATGACTCGACGTACAAATTTTTTGTTGAATACTTAATCAGAACTTTACCTAGACATTGTGAAACAAGCCTTAAAAACTTATGGCTTCCCATCCATACAGGATCTCTGCCTGAGATATTGCGGTCTTCCATCGGTTGCGGTCCCTCACACACTCCCTCCAATTATCGAGACTAAGCGTCTGAAACCGTCTGATCCCTTTAACGGAGGTTCGGTCCCCCTGGTCGTCTCGAAACTGCGGGCTGGGATTCAATGTGGCCGAGCCAGTTTCCCGATGTGCTTAAGCAGAAAAACTTCAGTTAAAAAAATGATCTTATAATAATTTTTGTATAAAACCTTTAAAATACCAAGCGAGTTTCTACAAGATCAAGAACATGTAACCAAGTTGTGCATTTTAATTTGAATTCAAACTGGGACCAGACCAAAACCAGACGAGACCGTTACGAAGACGGGACTTTGTTATACGAAACCAAACGAACCAAATTTTTTTTGGACCTTTTCTCTCTCTGTTTTCATGAAATCCTTCTTGGGACAACTTTTCAGGGTCATTACTGGATGTCATGATCAAAAATAGAAACCATCCTTGATAGAAGTGGTGTTGACAATTAGAACATCAAAATCTGCATATGTGGCCAAGGACACACGCAGAATTTTGGTTAGGTGGGAAGTGGGTCAACCTCATTCACAAGATAGGTTTGGGACAGAAATCTTAACTAAAGTTTTTCAAAAGAAGATAAATTGCCTGATGCATGAAATGTATTACGATTAAGGGGACAAGTGCCCCTACCTACCCGCTCTTGCTTACACCCTTCTACGTGGAGGTAAATGTCATATAGCCATTTCTGTTTGATCTCTGTTAATCTGTCTGAGTCTTAAAGGCCTTGGTTACACAAAATTTATTCAGAGCTTTAAAAGATTGCAATCATTTGCGAATACAATCTTCAATAAATAAAATTAAAAGATTGCATTCTTTACGTTTTTCTTTATGAATTTGTTTTCAAAAAATGCAGTTGGCATTCTTTTTTCATTAAAAAATTGAAAGCTTTTGAGACTTCATGCATTCTTTCAATTTATTTGAAATCTTTTGAAGTTTTGAATTTCTTGCATTCTTTTTAAGTCTTTGAATGTTTTAACATTTTTGAAATTTCTTGCATTCATTTCAAGTCTTTGGAATTCATTGCATTTTTTAATTCTTTTAAGGTTTTTTGTAGCTTTTTTTATTTTTATGATTTTTTTTAGATTTTTTTAAAAGCTCTCCCAAACCAACGCGAATTCGCAGCGACGGCGAATTTTTGTTGCTGTTTAGCGTTGTGTATTTGTCATATTTTGTACTATTGTGAATGAAACGCTGCGAATCGCTCCGCATTCGCGTTGGCTTGGGAGAGCCTTAATTCTTTTGCATTAATTTTGAGTTAAAAAATTCAAAATAATTCGACAAACTTTAAAAGAACATTTTCAAAAATGGATTGGGTTCTTAAAAAAATATTGGTTTCTTTAACTTAATACATACATATTTTGAAAATTACAAGGTAAAATTTTTTATACTCGGTATCATACACTCCTTAGAATATTAAAAAAAAATATTTACCTTCATGAAAAAACATCGGAATGTAATTTCCGTACAAATTTTTTTTTAAAAAAACCACTAAGGAAAATGTAGTTTTTCTCAAAAACAAGTGCAGACTGCAAAATGTCATAAAAATTGACACCTAGCAACTATGATTTGAACATGAAAAACTGACAAATTCTTTTCTTTTGGACTACCCATCCTTTAAAATCGAAAAATGATGACACTTACCATTTTCCCGAAAATGAGTCAACACCACACCTTCTTCTAAGACATGAGTTTCAATCACAAAAAAGATTCCCCAAAAAGTGAACGGGATTTGATTTTCTGACAACAGGAGTTGCTTGAGCGAATTTTAACATCGAATTTCATACTTTTAAATATTTTTCTCTCCAATTCCAATTTTAAAAACCCCAAGCCCCTTCAACAAAAGAGCAAGTACGCGTTCATGTTTTGATGAGTCCTTTTCAAATCACCCTGTTTTTATGGTGGTTGCTTGCAAAACCCTAAAACTAGCTCCTTGAAATTGAAACACTTACTCTATGAACTTTTTTTTATAAAAAACCTTACGTCTGGTGACCTTATTCTCTAGAAAACAAATTCAATGCATGTTCAAACACTTTAACCAAACTCAAACACTCAAACATCAAAGTCAATAGAAACAAAACCAAAAGCAATTTACCTCCCAAAGATACTTTTTATCCTCATCAATCATCACACACTTAACATTACTATTATAACTCATAGAATATTTTATTGTAAACACTTTCAGCTGTCCGTGACTCACCTAGAGATTTACCCATCAAAATTGATCAAGAAACTTTTACCGAAAATCAGTGCTAAAGTATCGTATCTCCGAGAGGCATACAAATTCATACTTAAGGAGGAGGTAAGTTATTCAAATAAACCAAACTAGATACCAGAATTTATTACCTTGAAGTTTTGGTAGACTTTATTAAATCATCATGTTTCTAGAAGTATAAACTTCCAAAAATGTATTTATTATTATTTTGACCGAAAACAATAAATAAGAATAGAAACAAAAATATATTTTCTTCATAGAAACTTTGGCCACATGTGTATCCTGAAGTTATCCTAATGGATTACCTGTTCAATTCCGATCATCGTGTTCAACAAGATGCTGCAATTTTAATTATATCTTGTCTAATAGATCTCCAAGAGGATTTCCGGTATCATGTGAAACGTGCTTTCTTACGCTACATCCTGAAGTAAGTTTTTCACAAAAACAAAAAAAAAAAAACAAGAAGAATTTCTTGTTTCCTTTGGCTCAAGTTTTAGTTTACCCACTGTACTATATACAGTCATCCTCATCCGACTATTCAATATTGAAAGTATAGGAGTGGAAAGGAGTTTGAAAATTGTGTGCTTCCTTTGGGATACTCGAGAGAGGAAGCATCATCTTGAAACTCGATTATGGTGATGCACTTTACGTCTACACGCAGGACTCTGTATGCATCATTTTATACGAAACTATAATTATTGTAGTTTTTTTTTCTTGTTTACTTGTATTTTAACTTATTTGACGAAGATTTACTTATGCACTATACGTGTCACTTGATTGAGGTTAAGGATTATATTTATTACTTTTCTTGGAAATTTTAACATTTCAAAAATTTCAGTATGGAAAACCTACCTATCAGGCTTTTGAATATAATTTTAATCAGCAACAATTACTTTCAAGGGTCTTATAATTTTATATGTTTGCTTGTGATATAAGAATAAATGAAAATAAGTACTAAATGCTTGGCCACACTGGTAATATTTAAATATTCTTGGTATAACTCTGAAACAAAGCACATTTTGATAATTTTGCATTTAAATTTTGTTTGCAAAATTATATTTTCCTATCGAAATGGATGATAAAGAAAATTTTATAAAAATATTTCGCGAAAAAATTTACCAAAACAAACTGAAAAATTCAAAAATAAAATATTTTTTTCAATGTTTAATGGATTTTCTCATAATTTATTTATTTTAAAATTTAAAACTTTCTTAAATATTTTGAGGAAAACTTTTGCTTTAGTGAAAAAATAAGGATACCTTTAGCTTTAATAAAAAAATATTTAGAAACAACCATTAAGGAAAATATTTGTGTTCTTAAAAACGGGTCCTACGATTTTTATAAAAATTTTCTGTATGATAAAACTAGTTCGATCTACTATCAAAAATTATAAAAATTTTCTCTTAACAACTAGCCCCTGGCCTAGGGCATTACGACAGAGGGGGTACCAACAAAAATCTAATAAACAAAAACAAAAATTTCACAATTCATTCACAAGAAAACTATTCAGTAAAAAAAGACAAAACACCAGAGAAAAATGAATTTTACAAAAAGAAATTGGGCACGTTCAGACGGTTCAAAGTAAGAGATATTTAATGTTATCGGGAATTTTTTCCCACGGAATTTTTCACATATTCGAGAACACCATGAACTTTTTTTAGGGAAAAATAACCTATCGCGAACTCTTTTTACCAAGAAACGCTTGATTTTTCTTTCCCTTAATTTTTTTGGCTAGTGTTATTCGAAAATAAAGCTCGAATATTTGTTTATCACTTTCATGTTGATAAAACTTGTTTCCAAGCAAAAACATTCCGTGGAGAAATCCCGATAGTAGGAACGTGTTCCCGGGAAGGGAATCATTCCGAGGTAAAAGTAATTCCCAAAGGATTCCCGATAGGTCTGATTCAGTCAACTGCGTTCATTTAAGGCAAGTTTGACCCAGAAACAAGGTTTGTTTGAAATGTCAAGCTTTGAACTTTAGTTCGAACATTTACCTTCAGGTGATCGTGAAGTAATTAACGATATTATTTGTACGAGTATTTATAAGAAACACCTCACACCTGAAATAAACCCCTCGACAAGTTATGATTAATTAGCTTTTCGAAAAAAGTTTGTAAGACAATGTATTTCATTGTGATACTAGGAAACCAAAAATAAATATATATACTGCTATTTCTTGACTACTAATTAAAAAGCCTTAATTTTAAAGCAATATTTTGGCAGATAATAGAAACTTGCCTTAATATCTATTCCCTTTGTTCGCCCGAACGCACCCAATAGAAATAAAAAGTTAACCTTAGCCATTTTGTTTTTTTGATCTTTTTTAATTCTTCAAAAAAATTTCATGGGCAGAATTTAGCAAAACTGTCAATAAGGGGAAAGTTTTAACTCTTTCATTAGTACGAGTATTCACTTTTCTTTTTGGCCAAAAATTATACAGCAATATGAACAGCTTTAGGTTAAATTTGGCAGAATTGACAAAAATTTGGTTGTTTTGTGTGAGTGCAAGAAAAGAATCACCTAATGTCTATCAAACCTTAAAATGTTTGTACTTGAAAATCTGTTGCCGTTAATTTCATAAATGGATTTGTCGATTTTGAATTAACTCATTCTAAACTAGAATTCGATATCTCAATAATTTTTGGGTATTTTTTTTTTTTTTTATATGCACATTAGAGTGGTCCTTACTTCAAAGTTTTTAGCACCCTTTTTTATTGTTCATTGATATCTTAAAACATTATCCAATTTTTTTAACCACGTTAACACGTGCCACACTGAGCTTTAAGTTGACGCTCCTGTGAGAGTTAGTATAGGGTCTATTGAAATCTATTTTTTGCCACCCTTACTTACAATATAACCGTTAAGAAATAGCTTATTTATCACAAAAATGGCTCCATAGATTTCAGTTAAAAAATCTTAAAATGTTTGTATCTTCAAAATTATTAATTTCCAAGCAACAATGAGCTTTTTGTTCAAGCACGTCCGACCCAGCCGTTTATTTTTTTTTTTTTTTTTTTTCTTCTAAGCTAGCGTAGGTAACAGATTTGAAAATACACTTCATTAATTCTGAAAATCAAACTGTGAATAGTCCCCAGTTTTGGTCAGTTTTATGAAAAATCAAATTCAAATTTTCAAACTCATTGCGGTACGTAATAAAATTCGATCAGCCTCAAATTTTTTTTGTAAGTTTTTTTAAAATAGAAGAGCAAATCAACGGCGTATACAAGGGGGGGGTCACGGGGTCATGACCCCCCCCGAGAACTCAAAAGATATACGCAAAAAATAATAAGAAAAGCGAAAATATTTGCAACCTTAAAATATAATTTCAAAAAAATAGCTTTGGAATAGGCTACCTACTCATTATTGGTGAAGTTTATTTACCTTCTCCTATCAACATTCACAAGCCATTGCCCGAATAATACTATTGGGGTTTTATTGTCGAAATTAAACAATTTTTTTTTTGGTTAAGATTTAACAAATAGACGATTTTAAACACTTGCATTCAGAACATTTTAGCATTGATGTATTTTTTGATTCAAAATGAATTTGGTAGATTTACGTTTTTGGCAGATATACACTCTTTAATTCTCAAAGTATTTTCAATATTGTTTTTGATCGGTTTAACTTACTTATTTTGTGAGAATTTTGTTCAAAATAGCAAGGAAATCATCTTCGATAAAAAAAATGAATGAATGGATAAAAAAACTAACAGACGATATCTAGGCCTATTCTGCCACATCTGTTATTCTGCTATGAATTTTCTGTTATGAATCATAAAAGATTTTCATTATAAAAGATCTTTTATAATTGGCATTCAGATATTCGAACTTGTATAAAACTCTGTTATGAAACTTCGAAAACGAAATCAGTTAACGAGCAGACCTAGAATCTGTTACCAAAATCAGCTGTTGTAAATAAAATGAAAAATAACAAAATGGGTGGCCAACATGTATTTACATTCCTTTTTTAATATTGAATCGGTATTTGACACGGTTGTGTTTTATTTGTAGTAAGTGAATGTGTTTAATAGAATTGCTGCATTAAATATATTCAATTCAAAAAGCTGTATGAGATGCACATCGGGGAGACCAAAGGGATTACTTTTTTATCTTCGTCCCACATCAAAAATGTTTTGTGCTTTCGCCTGCAAAAAAATACCTATTTTAATTTGTTCAAATTGTTAATTATTTTTTTACAAAATATGTGATGATAAATTTTAAGACTTGTTTAATTTTAAAACACTTTGTTGATGAAATAAAAGAAAAATTGCCATTTCTACTATATACCTTCTTGTTTATTGAAATCTTTTATGATAAAAGCCAGAGAGGTTTATCTTTTATTCTTTTATATTTCATAACTGATTTAATAACAGATTTTGGCATGCTGAATACCAAAAACGTGATTTGTAAAAGATTTTGCTATGAGTTCGAAAATTTGGCAGGTTATAACAGATTTCTTAGCAGATTAAATAACAGAATTACGCATGCAGAATACCAAAATTAAAATCCATAAAAGATTTTTTGACAGTTTAAACTTTTGTATGGAAATTCATAGCAGAATAAAAGAATAGCAGATTAAAAGATCACGCCGAATAGGCCCAATTATACGAATATTACAATGAAAAAATTTTTACTTTAAACCGTATTCCCTTCCGACTCAAACCCAGTACCAACATGTTTCAGTATAGGTTACGTACGAATTACCAGCAAAAAAGTCAATTTAACTAGTTGAAATGTCGGTTTATATCGACTTTTTTGAATGTAAGAATACCTATTTTGGTTACTAGTTCATAAAATTTTCAGCTTCGAACTTAGACAAAAAGTCAGCAGCCTAAAAAGAAAGTCGAGAAAAGGGATCGACTTTTATCGAATTTTCGATATTTCTTCCCAATATTTAGTACATAGAAAAAAAGTTGATATAAATTGATTTTTTAACCTGTCGAAATTTTTATTTTTAGTTCGATATTTTTTCTATCGTTAATTTCATTCCAACGCAACGTAACTTAAAATACATCGCTCTGCTTGGAATGTTTGAATGAAATCAACAAAAACTCTAATCATACATTCTTGTCTGACTTTTAAACACAAATTTAACAGTTACTATTAATTTTGGATTGTGTTTAAAATACATTTTCTTTTGATCGTATCGATCGTATATTCGATTGATGACAATCCAACGCAAGTAAAGCGTGCTTTTAAACATTATTTCCTAAACTATGAATTGATCACAATATCGGTCAATCAAAGTCAATTTGTTCGTGAAATGATCGTCGTTTTTTTGACGCAGAAAGTGTCATGACAAATAATAGGTAACCGTCCTGTTTGTTGAAAATTTGTTTCCATCAACGCCAGTCAATTTACTTGCTAAAGCTTTTGACGTTTGCAAACATGCTCTCTGCCTTTTCAATAATAATCAACTCGATTTTTGTACTGCTCAGTTACACCGTAGATGCATTCAAATTCGTGACTTTAGCGAACTTGACTATTGAACACAATACTAACGCAGTAAAATTTGTATTTGCATTTTTTTAGAGAAAACTTTTGCAGTTTGCGTTAACGAATATTGCGCAAACACATTTCATGGCACCATTCATGGAACGTGGCGAGCCATTCGCAGTACGGCATGGCCCCCTTCATAGGAAGGCACCTGGGGCATTTGCTCCAGTGCCCCACCCTTAGACATAGCCCTGTCATACACCCTAAAAACATTCTTTGATTGAGATCTGATCTGCGGCCAATATTTCACATGTTCATTTTCAGGCTTCAATAAAAACAAAGCTAAGAATTTTTGTCTTCAATAAAAAAGTGGTTCTAACTACCACAATTTTTTATTGATAAATGAGAAAATTATCCCCTCATTATTATCCCCTTATCAGATAAAAAAAAAAATTAATGCAAACTGTCCCTAAAAACTATCTTCAAACGTAAGATACTCGTATTAAGAAAAATATTAAAAAATATTAATATTAAGTAAAATATTAAGATTAACATCTCCAAAACCTCCTTTTTTTAGCGTGCACAAAAACTCCCTACGAAATATTTTTGGTACACAAACTCAAGATCATATTATAATTTGGGATTGGATCAAAATTTTGTTTCCAAAACTCAGCTCTACAAAATTTGTGTTTTACACAGAAAATAATAAGGTTATTCATGCAACGTCGTAAGTTTACAAATTGTGTTAAAAGTTTGCCTGAACGACCTTTGTTATACATTTGATTAAATGCTAGGTTATTCAATCAGAGTAAGAGTCACAATGACGTTTGGATAAGTTTAACCAGTTTGGTTAATTTTACGAACAAAATCTCTTGATAACTTTAACAAAATCGGGTTAATCATTTCCCATAAAACTTATCTACCGTTTTACGAAGTTGTATGAATACCCTTAATATAAAAATGTTTAAGCTTTGTCAGCAAATAATAATACAGTAGGCGCTCGATTATAGTAAATCTTAAAAAATTAACTATATTGAGCACACAAAATTATATATAAAACATATTTTTTTTTTTACAAAAATGTACCGAAAGAATTCAACATTGCTTAAGGACCCTAAACAAGTGTTTTTTTTTTTTAAACCTCATTGAAAGCTTGCGAAAAAGAAAACAACCTCGAAAGAGTGAACAGGCTGGTTTTATTACCTCACTATATCGAGCGTCTACTGTATTTTATTTTAAGATGATTAAAAGGTAATTGAAAGAAGAAGAAAAATTACGCACTTTTTACAATTTCCAAACTTCTCTTTATTTTGTCAAAATTATGTAAACGGAATTTGTAGAATATTGAGAAACAAAATTTCGAAGGAAAAGTTTTGCAAAACGAATTTTGACCTTGCTAAAATTTCAACCCCAACTATTTATATTAAAAAAAAAATGGTAACATTTGTGGGACCAGCAGAAATTAAAAAAAAAAGTACAAAAAGCGAAAAAAATGGAAACCGTGGATTAGTCTTTTAATTAATTAATTTATAAGAGCTGAATTGGGTTTTTGTTTTGGTATGACCCCCCCCAAGATATGGAGCTGTATACGCCGCTGGAGCAAATGGTGCTCAAACAATTCTTTTTCTTCAACATTTAAAGACCACCCTCTAATGCTCATTAATAAATATTTTCGATTTGCATACAAAAATGTTTCTTTAAGAAATTAACTAAGAATTTGCTTAAACAAATATTTTTTACAAAACGGCTTCAACAATTTAAATTTTGCGCAATTTAGAAAAAATTTTGAAAATCTTTGATTTTTCGATTTTTTGCATGTTGGTTTTTGATAACTCTTTCTGCTTAAATTTTTTATAAAAATTTTTAAACCATCCATTTCGACAGAAAATTTAATTTTAACAGAAAATATTAATTGTGAAATTGTCAAAATCAGCCTAGTTTCCGAGATATACACAAAATATTGATAATTGTCCAGTGTGACCGTTCTCTCCGAAACGCATAGGTGAATTTTGCTAGGTGCATAATGCTGTTTCAGTTTCACTGCTTAGATCTCAGTATTAACATAATAATGCCCTCGATGTTTATTAGCGATGGTGATTTTCGTGAAGAGTCACATATAATTTACTTACTAAGGCTTAAGGAGAAAAACCATATTTTCGTCTGTCTGTTAAAAAACTTTAAAAACCAATTTTCAGAAGAACCCTTATTTTGGCAAGTTGACCTTGAGTAACTTTTTATATACATATGTACCTACCTACTCACTACGTTCGCGTTGGATTGACGTTTCGTAAAAAGAAAGGTTCTGCACCAATTATTTAGATGTCCCTCAAATTTATTCTGAATTAAAACTTTCTATTTTAACTGAATCTCTTACTAATGTTAAAATTATTCGAAAAATTAGTCTACCAAAATTTCAGCCGACAGGTAGGTACGACCATTTAAACAACCAATCATTAATTATTTTGAAAACAATAAGAGTTTAGAGAACCAAAACAATTGTGCATGTGTAAAAACAAATTAATCTTAATCAAGTGACGCTGAGTGTATAATTTATACCTACATGTACTTTTACATTTTCTTTATTTTTTCTATTTTTAGATCAAAATTTGAAAGAAAAAAACTTCAACTAGAAATCGAACCTCCTGAGTTTCCCATAATGACGATACGAGCTCCAGTACCATGGAAGGCTTTTGTACAAATAGCCCGTAATCGCCTGGATCAAGTTTTGATGATCAATCATCCTGTGTTGGAGGGCTTAAATGTCTTATGGTATCAACTGTAAGTTTTTTGATTAATACTTGAGTTGCAACAATTAGGTACTATATGTATAGCAAGTTAGTATTCGTTAGCTGAATAGAAGTAGAAGATATTCAAAGACAAAACATTATGTATAGCTTCGGATGATGGGACTCAAGGTGGTGGACATTAGATAATAATAATATGCTTTTACCACATAACCGCCAATAGAAGACAAATGTAAAAAAAAAGATAAAACATTCCAATCAAATAAAATAAAAAATATGGGCCAAAAATAATAAAAAAGTTCTAAAGGGTGTTTTTTTTAAACGTATGGTTTTCAATCTGGCAATACTTTTTTCGGAGATGTCCTTTTTGACAGCTGTCACTTGATTTATGCTCAACTTGGTTTCCCATTTCATAATGAATAGAATTACTCCTGAACAATGTTTGTAAATCATTTAAATTTATTACCAAAATAATGGTTCGGTTCGCACGACGCATCGCGAAACAATATTGAAAGAAACTTTTGGTGAGGCACCGAATAATCTCTTCGTAGACAAGCCAACTAAAAGTTTCGTTCAATAAATTGATTGCTTGGCGATACGTCGCATGAACCGAACAATTACTTTGGTAATACATTTGCATGCAAACGTTGTTCTGGAGTAAACCTTTTCATTATGAAATGGCAAACCAAACTGAACATAAATCAAGTGACAGCTGTCAAAAAGACCAACTCCGAAAAAAAGTATTGCCAGATTAAAAACCACACGTCTAAAAAAAATACTCTTTATAAACTTTGAAGTGCCCAAAATGTAGAGGTCAATATCTTAAATTTTCTAAGTAGAGATATTCATTATTGTTTAGTCCTGCTTTTGTATGAGTTTCATGTAAGTTGAGAAAAAATCAATATGATCGTGCAATGTTTTTATGGTTCTTGGGTTCTCTGCTAACCTATTTAAAAATGTATAATAAATGTAACGTTTATTATTGTTGTGACAATTTCAAATTCATCGTTCTATGTTTTCAATGTTTTTTTTTTCGAAAAGTTAGCAAAGCAATTTTCACGGATCGGACAATGAGTAGCTAGGTGGATTAAATTAAAATTTGATGGCACAATAGCTCGTAGAGAACATGGGCCTAGTGACTTACAACTCTCAACCATTCATGTGTGCGTGTTGTTGGCAGGAATGGAGGGGACCGAAAACTTTTTGCTGAGTCCAAACGGCAATATGAGAAGTACTTTTTTCATGACAAAGGAACTGTTGGAGGATTTGTCAGTTTCTGCCAAGAGGTAGTTCCTTGGAAAAATATTTCTGTTTTTATGTAGTAGCAGCTGGAAATCGAACCCAGACATTCGGCATAACAGTCCAACACACTAACCATTATGCTACGAGTAGGTGGATAGTTTGTCATTATTTGTTAGTTGCGGTTTATTGAATTTGATGGTGCTATGTTTTCTATGTTTTGTATTGCTTCGCTTACTTGATATGAAGTAAGCGAAGCAACTTTCATGGATTAAAAAGTGGGTAAATGGATGATTTGTTGCTTATTAGTTATGAGTTTGTTGTGAAAATTTTAAATTTATCGTTCTATGTTTTCGATATTTATTTCAAAAAGTTTCTTAAAAATTTTAAATACCTTATATTTCACTGCTTAGCAGTTTTCTATTAATTAGTCGTTAGTTAGTTGAGATACATTTAATTATGTCATTTAATGTTTTCTATGTTTTTTGGATGATTTGTTTTCTATGAATATTAAGCTATCTAAGCAATTTTAACGAATTGAAAAATTGGTAGGATGATAGCTTGTCATTAATATATTGTGACAATTAAGAATTTGTCATTCTATGTTTTCTATGTTTTTTTTCTAAAAGTGGTAAATGTTCCTTTGGGTTAATATATTACTAACCTATAATTTGCAGATTATTAGTCGTTAAAAAGTTTTGATAAATTCAATTATGCTGTGCGTTTTTGTTCTATGTTTGTCTAAATGCCTTATTGCTAGCTCGATATCATGCTAACAAAGAACCCTGTTGAAAATATGCAAAAACTACTAACACTTAGCGGCTTATGAGTTAATAATTTGCTGTGAATTCGTAGTTAATAAGTGTCAAATTTGTTGCTTGTTTAATAAAAGATACCTCTCGTAGAGATAGAGATCTTAAATGTAACCATCATGAAGGATACAAATTATTGTATACAAAATGTTCTCAGTTTATTCTCATTCAGATGAATGCTCAGTGTTAAGAGTAACAAATAGGTAGTGAAGTAAGCGAGCTAATAAAAATGTCAATTAATTAATAAAAACAAGCAGAAATTTGAAAAGTACCTCAAGCAAATTTTTACAAATACTACATAGTTTCGAAAATATAAATAAAAAACTTCTTTTCTATCCAATTCTAATTATGGTCTTTAAATTCTATTAATTGCAGTTATAATGACATTTTGATATTGGATATGTCAAAACTATACTCTCCTAAGATTCCCCTAAATGCTGATGAAATATTGGAATTTGTCCGAAACAGTTGCTTAGCTGCCCGTGGTGTAAGTGATTTTTGATTCTGTATTTCTCTCTATACAACCAATAATTTTAATTCACATCCATTTCATAGATCCTTCTAAATGACTGGCTTCCACGTGCTGCTGATATGGTTGATGCAATGAAAAAAACTTGGAAACATTTAATACCAATGAATAGTCCTTGCAAGGGTAGAGCTGGAATATTTTTCAAATGTATTCACTCATTGATGTCCTTACAACTAAGAGGACTACTTCAACGAAGTATTGACCATCTGTTTAAAGCTTTAAAGAGCTACAAGGTACTAAAAACACAATAACTAATTTCAAAAACAGCATCACCAATAACACACCAAAAATTGACACCATTACTATTCTCGTGACATCATCCTTAAAATTTTCAGGAAGGCAATCAAGTCGAAGAATACGATTTATTCCACCCTAAACTAAAACGTCGTCCATTTATGACAATTATTGTATCAGTGGTTGGCAAGCACTTTGAGCCAATCCTCGATTTAGAAACACGAAGCACATCAACCATATACAAGATTGACCCATCAGATCCACGATTATACCAGCCAGATTTTGAGGAGAATAATATGGTAAGGTGGCGCGGGTATGGGGACGACTAAGGACATTGATGATGGACCGCGCCCACATTATGAAGTTCTGTTTTATCTAACCCCTTCTTTTATCCTAATTTTGTCACAGTGTTTCGATACATATTTTCCGGTAGACTTTATACTCAAACATGAAGGGAGAATGTTCGTTTATCCTTACATGCGGGAATTGCCGGACTTGTTTATTGGTTTCATCAGGAGTATCCTTCGAGTGGGCTATGAAATTCCACGTCTCGAATATTTGATGTCACAAGGTAAAATTGACATTATGATGGAGAGTTTCGTGTAGCATAATTTTCGTCAGTAATAATTTTCGAACAAATTCAGGTGAATTTCAGGTTTTAAGGAACTTTTCAAATGAAGAGCTGACTTCAAATGTCAAAAGTTCAAAAATACGAGTTTTTAAGTCAAATTAGTATCTTTTTAAAACTTATAAGATTTTCTGTAAAGATTTTATTTCCATCCATTGGCACCAGGTGGACTTACAAGGTGGTTTGCACTAGATGCGAAAAAACCTCCACATTAAACAAAAAAGTAGGAACAAAATAGTATTGAAGAAGGGTATATTTCTCCTCATTTAGGAAGGGGAACAATTTTTCAGAAAGATGAAGAAATATTATTAAAAACGGACAGAAATTTACCTTTGAATCACGTTTCATGTTAATCTTTAAACTTTTTAAGTTTACTGCTGAAATTCACCTTTATTAAAAATGTTTCCTATACATAAATTCCAGAAGAGGACGAATTCGGTTACCTTCATTGCATCCATGAAACCCACATCGATATGCTGCGGCTTTATGAAGATGTCCGTGAAATTGTCGAAGCCAATTGGACCGGACCCACTGTCTACCTTTATCCGATATACGATTACTATTTCTCGCTGTTGACAGGCAAAATGTTGACTATCGCTGAGAAGGTATTCGCGCAGCACAAAATCCCTGATTTGCCGGTATGTATCTATCTATATCTTTGATCATAGATATTTTAATGTATTTACAGTTACGTTTTGGGATATTTATTTGGTGGAAACATAGGACTCATGCCGCATCACACATAGAATCTAATTACGATTTATTTGAATTTGATTAAGCCCAGCGATCCGTAGAATTAACATTAAATTGCATTAGGCATGTATTCGTACAGCAGAAGCAACAGCAGCGTGGTCGGGGCATTATAGCCCTATAATGTTCACGCCGCGCATACCTTTTAATTTGCATTTGTGACACGCTGGGGTTTTATTTAATAAGTTCAATGTGATTATGAGGTCATTGAGGCACGACATACAGAGGCTATACACTCTTCGCGTTCTGCTTGTATTTTCGTGTTGTTATGATGGCGGTCGTGATGGTGCAATATACCTCCTGTGTACATACCTAATAATATCACCTTCTCTACTGAAATCGCAAGCAGAAAAGTGTTAATAACGATGACAAATTAATTTTTCAATCGTTACAGGCTATTGAAGATTTAATGGGCAAATTAAAGGAGCTCGTCGAGGGTACTTATTTTCTCAAGGATTTCGTATCGCTGAATTTGTTTATGTTGGATAATAGACATGTAAATCAGGCTCTGGGGATGCTCGTGCAGGATGTTATTGATTTTATAACAAATTACTTTATGACGTTAAATTTAAATGAAAACAGAAGGTAAGTATAAACAGACTTACCTATTTTATTAGGGTGAGAAGAGTATTAGACGTTAGTGTTAGTGTGACGTGGGGGGAGTGTTTAAAACTAAAGTTTTAACATTACGTGTGATAAAAGACTAAAAGGAGAAGGGTTTTGACAAAACTTTCTTAATATTTTGCTTAAAATTTGGTATCTGATATTTTATAAATCTACAGAATTACTCGTACTTTGAGGAGAAGTTCAAATATTTATTCAAGTCTAGCTAATAATTATTATTTTGTCAGTTAAATATCGTAAGGCCTTTCAAGGTTTTTAAAAATATTTCAGATTTAAAAAATTCACCGCATTCAAAAATCTATCATAAAGATTTAAAAACTTTTGAGGTGTTATTTTTGAATAACTTTTTAGTGACTTCTAAGTTATATTAACAAATTTTGTAATTTGGACTTAAGTACCAGGTTTTGATCGAAAGGCGACGCGATGATTTATACTGACGACTTACTTTAACTAAAAAAGGGTTTTTTTTTCAAGTTTCTCGCAAAATCCCTCAAGGGTTTTTATTGAATAATTTTGTAAGTGCTCTATGACCTTATTTTCCATATTTTTCCCAAGGAGAGTATACATAACAGAAAAAAGCATGTTTTAATTTTTTGGTTTTGTCAAAATGTCCATCATGAATGATTCTTTCGGTTCTATGAAATTTGTGTTGACAAAACAAATTTTGTGGAAGAAATTTTGGAAGAAGAGCCAGAACCTGAAAAGGGAAATTGAGCCGTGTTATAGGAAATATTTTTATACCCCCTCAAATGAATGGCCACCTAGTTGATATAACAACAATTTTAGAATAATTAAACATTTCTTAGTCCAGGAAAATTAGACTTTCACTTCGAAAAAATTCCGAGAAAGCTGAATTTTGGTGGAGATTTTTGTTTAGTTCTGCTGCCTTAAACATTTCCCAAAAAATTTCGTAAATTTGGGCCGGGGATACATTTTTAGCGGGGGGGGGGGGGGGTCGGTGTAAAAGAGGGTACAGTTCAGTTTTAACTTAATTTCTCGAAAACTTTCAATTTTTTTTTTTTAATGTCAACTTACAAAATGGAGCTTATGTGATTCTAAAAAAAAAAGATTACCATAATTTTTTCTTACAATCATATTCATTTTCCAGTACAAAATCAAAAGTGTAACTTATTTGACATGTTATAACTTCAAATTTAATAAACTTACAGAGTGCATTAGTAGTTTAGTCTAAATGTTATTTTTTTTTTTTTCATGATTTTGTTGTAAATGAAAATTCAATCGAGTTGTTGAATAAAAACCAATTAATCACTTTCTTACTAAAGAAGACAGTCTCTCCTTTTTTAGGAAAAAATTAAGACTTCAAAACAAAGTTCTCCACCAAAATGCCTCTTTGTGAGAATTTTTTCGTAGTCTTACCATTTTATCGTCTAATTTTCCAGGGCTAACTGACTTAGTATCCAAAGAATTAGTATTGTTTTAAAGTTTTATTTCAGTATCTTTCATAAAGAGTACGTTTGCAGTAATAGTTTTGGGGTTAAGACTTTCTTTCTCGTAAAATAATGGTTTAAATTTGACCTTTGAATTTTTGAGCTCTCAAACTGATGTCTTGGATAAATCCTACATATAATACCTAGTACGCGCTGCTGTATGCGAAAGGAAATTTTTGTTAGTCTCCAACGAAATGCTTACGAAAACGCAGCGGGAAAAATTCACTTCATAAAATCAAAAAATTAAAAAAAAAAATACCGGGAGACATGCTGAAATGAAAGAAATATCGAAAATAGACACTGGGTAAAATATGTGCAAGAAAATAGTGTAGACTTCTCCAAATAATCTCATACAAATTATCAATTTTAATCGTCGCACAGCGAACTGCACAACGAAAATTAGAACTTCCTCGTAATTTTTCGTATATGATTTCCTCGTGTTATTTTTGTATGGGATTTTTCGCATCAGCAGCGTACTAGGTCTTATGGATTATTATTTTAAATCTCGTTAGAGAATTATCTAATCCATTTTTCATATAACATCAAAAAAATCTATAGCCAAAATTTGAACAAAGGGTTTACTGATGGCTTGACTAGCCCTGGCTGTAATGAAGATACTGTAAAATTTTTATGACCAGTTTCCGCAAATATTGGGATCAGTGAATAAAGATTCAAGTTAAGAAATACACACTTTCAAATCGATTCACGCCTTCAGAGGATTTTTACAGTTCTTTTTTTTTGGATTTTTGGCATTACCAAGTAAATTATGCAAAATAAAATGAAAGCAAGCCTCAAAATTTATGTTGGACTCTTATTTCATTGGGTTTTTTTTTTTGTGTGTAACGGGTAAATATATGTACAAAATGAAACCACTTAGAGGTTTTACACTGTTTGGCGAAACTACGTGGTGGAGGCCGCCATTGTGGTCTCAAAAGCCTAAAGTTGTTACAATAATACGTAAAGTGATGTTTTTCTAAGTTTTTTTATTTCTTATTCGAATACTCGTATAAATAGATATTAAAAAACACCCAGCAAAATACATTTCTGAAAGCTGTTTGATATTTAAGGCTTTTCAAACTCGGAAAACGTTGTTCAAGTGTAATAAAAATAGAAAAAATCGAACTACTTATTCTATTTTTTTTTATCGGCTTATTTCATAAAAATTTTGTATTTTGCTTTTATGTATTGATTGGTTGTAGTTGTAAATAAACTAGAATTTTTAAATACAAAATTTATTTTTATTTTCAATTAACACCTTTTTTTAATAGTTTCTGAGGTTTGAATACAAAAAAAGTTTTGATAGATCGCGAACATATATAAAATTGGTTTTGTACACAATAACCTCTAATGTTTTTTAAACCATACGAAACATTTCCGCTGCACCTTTCTTGTAGCTTTCGAAAAAGCTAAAATTTATTTAAAAAAAAATAAGTGTTCCTGGCGCTTACATTTTGGTCTTAAAAGCAAATTTACTATGTGAGTAATTTTATTTCCCACATAAGTAAGGAACGTAAATATGTCTTTTCAAATCCGCCCACTTCCACACCCTTTTTATGTAAATGAGAATTGCTGAACTAAAAGATCTTGTACCAATAATTTTTTTTACTGTTGTTTTTACTAAACATTCAATTTTATAATATTTTTAAACGGCCCTATTCCACGCCTTTTTTTTAGTTAAACTTTGTTTACATTTGCCATGCAAAAAAAATCAAAATTTTCAAATAATTTTCCACTTTTTCGTGGTACCGAATTGTAAAAAATTCAAGGCAAAATTTTTTTGCCTCGGTCTAAACCACAAATTGAGTCATTTACCCCAAAATTAATAAACTATAGGCCTAACAAATGAAAATAATTATCGTTGGATGCAAAAGCCATTTGCATGCAAATTATGCATTGAAGTGAATACATTTTTTTTTTTTAACCGAACCTCAAAAAAAAAATATTATATTCACCACCATTTTTTTCGCAAGCAAAAATTGCTGGTCCATTGTTTTGCATGACACTTCATTGCAGTAATGGTTTTTTTTTGCATGAAACTATAAAAGTGTAAATCTATTGTGAAAACAATTAATGTTGCATTTCAACTCAATTACTTTTGACATGCGAGAATATTTGCATAGATTTTTTTTCACGCACGGGAACTGTAAACTAGGCTTTCATAGACAAAAAAAATTATTCTTGTCTATGACTTAAATTTGCTATTCATATTTCTCTAACCACACAATTTCCACTTTATAACTAGTATAGTAGCTATGGTTATTTAAGTTTTTCTCAAAAACTAAAGATCATTTTAAAGATCACGATGTTTAGTTTTTGATTAGAAATTTTAGTACTAAGAGTTTTGAATGCTAAAAACATCGTTGTAAATAGTATCAAATTTAGGAAAAACATTGATTTTTTCTCGAAATTTTAAATGATTTCTAAAAATATTTACAAAAGGCCCTTGAATAATTGGAGAATTGATTATCAAGTTTCATACAAATTTAGTAGGCTATTAAGTGCGCAATTGAGAAACAAAAAATAAAATCTTTGATTTTTTCGATTTTTTGTATTATTTCAGTAGAAAATTTAGTTGTGTAAAAACTGTCAAATTCAGCTTAGTTTCTGAGTTATACCAAAAAAAAATAAAAAGGCCACTGTGATCATTCTTTCAAAATTGAATGGATGAATCTGGTATAATTGTTTATTTAACATGTAGCATGACATTTTATCTAAGTAAATAAATGAATTTAAAAAAAAAACAAATTACCTACATGAAAAATAAAAATATGCCGACCCATCACAAATTGAAAAAAAAGAAGCCGGTGTATTTATATTGTTTTGAGACTTGCTGAAAACATTTCAAAAATTTGTTCGTAAGCTTTATGCATCCACTGTTGTGATATATTTTATTTAAAAAAAAAAAGTTAAGTAAAACCTCTGTTAGCACAAAAGTAGCAAGATATTTGACTGTTTTAAACCATTACGTTTCCTTAAATCAATTAAAAAAAAAATACCTTAACCAAAGATTCAAAAACACCATGTGAACGAATTTCAAATATTAACATTTTTATTGCCTTATTCTTATGCAATCAAAAGTTTTGATTTTTACAATGAAAAAAGTAATTTGGAACCACTGTGTGTGGATGTGTTAAGACAAGAAAAAAGTTATAATCGTTTCTAGGCAGGTAGGGCGATTAAAAAAAAAATTACAAGCTAAATGTAATTTTTTTCTAAACAAGGACAACACTTAATTTTTTTTGTGGCAAGAAAATCCATTTCCTCATTTGATTTTAAAATCAAGTTGCTTAAGTGAATAATTCCTTAGTAGTTTTTGAAAAAAAAAATATTACAATTTTTTTTCCTAAAAATTTTACCTTTAAGTAGGTACTATAATATTTTTTTTATTCAATATTTAATCAAACCTTAGAAACCTGATGGTCCTAAATTTTCTATTACGGAGGTCTAAACGGTTTAATTAATTTTTGTTGCCGAGATGGGTATTACAAGTAACTTTTAAACCACCGAATTGCCTTTCCAGTATTGTCACACTTCAAAACTTAAAAAACAACCTGTGAATATTTATTGGAAGTGTTCAAAACAAAATACTGTCAAACAGGACAAATGTTTAAGAATGGTTTATCCAAACAATTTGGCCTTTGTTTTTTTTTAACTTACGAGTAAATTAAATTATATTGTTACATAATATGATTTAGTTCACGAGTTTAATAAGCTTTTCATAAAGTCCTCTTATAGGAAACTAATTTAAATAACCTTCGCCTTCGCACATACCTAAGTCAGCTTGTTAATAATCTGATGAAAGTGTCAAAATGCAAATAATACAATCTCAATCAGAATGCAATTCCATCTTAATTACTCTACAAAGAGATTAATTCCACTTGGCATTACCATGTTGCAAGTTTAAATCCCCAAAGCATATACAGAGAACAAGGATATTATTATTATTATTATTACTTGAAGTCTATAAATACTCTATAAGTACTTATTTATAATATATAGGTATAGGTACAGCATAGCCCGATTAATGTTATTATTCGCACCAAATTAGGAAATTAGATTCATAGGTACATTAAATTCTGTAATGAGTATCCAAAGGATATTATAATAATAATGCATGCATGCATGCCACACATACACATACGCAACGCACAGCACACGTGTGATTATAAATGACGTTCCCTTTGAAATATTGCATATTTGCAGGGCTCTCAATATTCATTGCGATTTCCCAGAAATTCTCATTTTAGCTATGTAAATCTATTCTCTACAATAACTCAAAGGATTTATATTCATATCCCCAATGGCCAATGGGAATAGAAGCTCCCTTCTGTCCACCCAGAGTGTAGTTATCCTGCTCTACTCGATTAAATTTACTTACCATAGACGACTATGAAGACTAGGACTATGACACAGCGACCGAAGGCTATAAAGACCGACCAGACCACCGACACGGACAACGACCAACCGATGAACGTCGACAAGCGCATCATCCCTAATTGAATCTAAAACTCTCCAAAATTATTAATTTCTAGAATATGCGACGAACTAGAAGAGATGTCCATGAAGGCTGGTGAACGTCCCGAGGAAACAGCCGAAGTGGTTGCATTGCAAAACTACTTGGCCGAATGCCGGGACGAGAGGATATTCAAAATAAAGGATGACATTAAGGTTGTGTCCAAGCGAGTGCTCTTCCTACTACAATATACCAATTTGAATAGTAAGTTGTTTGTGCTTGGTGAATATGTAGAATTTAGGATACAAGACACTTGTTATGGTTAAGACCTTTAGAATGATATTCACCAGAAATTGCAATGCAGTTGTCCTGTGTGTGGATTCATTAGAAGAGCGCTAAATATAATAGCGTCCGTAGATGTATCTTTTGTCAGTCCCTAAAATGGTGAATTTTATCAGAAGATTTTATTGTTTTTTTTTTTTAATTTAATTTTAAGAAATATTAAGTTTTTAAAAATGTGCTTATGTTACGGTACATTATGTTATGTTGTTTGATGAACAAACGAAAAAGCTCTTTATTCAACATAAGTATATACATATTGTTTGTACATTCGTGAGTATTTTTACAATTTACGTAGTTTTACTAGATGATATATCTAATGAAACATCAATATTATTTAACGTACCATAATGTAACGTAAGACATTTTTCTTAAGAGGCAAATATTTAAATCACACTTTAACGAAAGTAAATGTATAGCTTTGTCAGTAAATTTTTTAAATCATCAAACGTTTAATTACGTTACGTTATTACATAATGTAACGTAAAATTCTTTATTAAAACAAACTATTTTAAGAAAAATATTTAAATCATACATTTACGAACCTAAAACTATAGCTCTGCAAGTAAATTTTCAAAATTATTTTACATTTTACTACGTTACGTAAATGTTTAGTGTTGTTATGCTTCGTTAGAATTTTCAAAGTACAGTTATATGTAGTTACTTAACTTTACTAAGAAAAAATAAGTACCTACATATCTTAATAAAATTGTGTAGAAAATGGCCTCCTTGGCATAACGTAAACCAAAAATTGTATAACCAACAAAAAGTTTTATAGATAGGAAAACTTTGGGTTGACCACATCAATTAATTGTGGGGTAAAAGTGAAAGCCTTTAAGCAAATAATTCGAAAATGGTTGAAAAAGAGTGAAAATGAGAATAAAATTGGTTAAAAACTATCTAAATCTTGGCATTTTCTTACGTTCAAATATTAAAAAAAAAAATTCTAGTTTATTTTATATTTCGATTCATTTTACATTACGATACGTTATTTGAAGTTCTTTTATTTTCTATGCAACAAAAATGATTTTTACTCAGCACTTTAAGATAAGTGGGTACTTAATTATTTTTATTTGAATTCTTAAAATTGATAATTTGTAAGGAAGTAAAAATATTATTTAAATTAGTGAAACGTAACGTCAATCAATTTTATTGAAACCAATATATTAACGAAAATATTTTCAAGTCAAACTCTAATGAACGATTAAGTGTTCAGCAAGTAGATTTTTAAATGGTTAAACTTTTAAGTATGTTATTACGTTACGTTTTAGATCATTTTCTTTATGTTACGTTAAACTATTGAAATCTCAGTTCAAACAAATTCACAAAAAACAAAAAACAAAAAATTTATAAAAAAAACTGACATTTCTAAGCCATTCAAAATTTTTGTTTTCTAAGTTTAAATAGAAAGAAGAGAATAACGTTACGTAAAAAACGTAACATTACTAAGAAAATACCTTAGTTTACATACAAACAGGTTGTTTTTTTCTTTTTCCACAGAAATTCAATCATTTTCAGTACAATTATTTGATCATTGAAACACATTTAAGGTATGAAATTACTTTATGTTACGAAAAATTTTTGTTACGTTGTTTTCTTAGTTATTGGATTTGCCTATTCTTATAAAAATATATTTTTTTTTTATTTTTCTTAAGATTGTTTTTATGCAGGAAATTGTAACTTAAGAGGGTTTGAAAATTCTTGTTTTAAAGCGTTCTAGGATTAAAACATCAAAGTCTCAAAACCAAGAATCCTT
The DNA here is from genome assembly GCA_946251815.1 of Dasysyrphus albostriatus. NCBI lineage: Eukaryota > Metazoa > Arthropoda > Insecta > Diptera > Syrphidae > Dasysyrphus > Dasysyrphus albostriatus. The sequence goes on along the minus strand of OX276336.1, from coordinate 129,093,156 downwards.
AAATATTGGCATAAACTTAACGTTACCTAACATTTATAATTACGTCATAAAAAATGACCTTTGTTTACATAATCAGATGATTTTTATAACGTGTTTTACTATTTTTTGTTAAACATACAAATTTAAAATAGAACATCATAGCATTAAACAAAAATTTTAAAAAATACACAATGTAATCGTAACACAACATGACGTAACGTAACGTAACCAATAATTTGTATTTATACAAATAACTATTATTTGAAATGTAGTGATAAATCTTTTTTAGTTTAATTGGTACTGATCCAAGTAACGTAACGTAACGTAACGCAACGTAACGTAACATAAATGACTAAAGAATTATATAAGTTAAACTGTACCCATGCAATTTAAAAAGTAATAAAAACTCATTTTGGTAAAATTCACTGTCTATTCTCCTATAAGCAAACAAGCAAGATTTATAGCAGTTTAATTTTCAAACCAAAAAAAAAAACAAAACTATTTTCATCGTTGTGTTGTCTGGTTTTCTAGGTGATGATATCCGGCTGAACACCAGGACATTCCTTTTGCCATCTGAATTGGAATTAGTGTTGGATTTAAGTGCGGCACGGCTAAATGTCGTCCGGGATAATCTAGAGGTAGCATTGCGGTTGGTATTCTTTAGTACAAAAACATTTTTGCCTACAATTCAAAACACACACAATTTGTGGTTGATTGTTTTTTTGTTTTTTTTTTTTTTGTTCTGTTTGTATGCAGTGAAAAACGAGCCTTGTTCGAAAAATATATCGCTTCGCAGAAAATTCGAATGGACGGCTTTAGGATGAAGGAAACACACGATATCCTATCGTTGGAAGAATTGCAAGAGAAAGTAGACACCGTGAATGAATTGTATGACACATTGGAGGTAGGTTTTATGTTTGTTTTCTTTCTTGTGTTTTTTTGTGTTCAGAAGTGGAATTATATGGGGAAATGTATAACTGGTAGCTTTGTTTGATATAGAAATGTAGTAAAGAAGCCAAGGCAATAAATGTCGAGGAGGGACTTCTTCAGATCGATGTTTCAGTGTTTCCAACACTGGCTGACATAATTGCAAAAATGGAACCAATTGAAAAGCTATGGAAGACTGCTTTTGAGTTTGAGAAGAATCACGATATATGGTAAGGGAATTAGATTTTGTCTACAAAGATAGTTTTCTAAAGATATTTAACTCCTCCTAGGATGTACGGACCTTTTGAAAACCTTAATGCAGATGTCATCCGTGATGAAGTTGAAAACATGCACAAGGTATACATCATAATATCTCCTTCCACAACCCTCTTCTCAAATTCATCATCAAAACTTCTCTGCCTCTTTTTTTTTGCAGATCATCCACAAGCTAACTCGACAACTATCCAGCAATGCGGTGGCAAAAAGAGCTGCTGAACAAATCCGCGTCAAATTGGACAAATTCAAAGTATTCATACCCGCACTGGATGCAATATGTCGCCAGGGACTAGAGCCACGTCATTGGGATCTTATTTCGGAAAAACTAGGCAAACCCTGCAATCCATCGTTGTATCCATCGCTGAAGGACATGATAGATGTCAACATCATGAGTATCCTTCCTGCGTTAGAGGAAGTTGCAAATTCAGCTGGCAAGGAATTTGAGTTGAACAGCCATTTGGTGGCAATGCAACGCGAATGGGAGGATGTCAAATTCGAGGTAATACAGTACCGCGACTCAGATACTCATATCCTGGCCGCACTCGATGACATACAGACCATCCTGGATGATCAAGTGATGAAGTCACAGGCTATGCGACGTTCGCCATTTATTGTCGCACTTGGCACTAAGGCAGATGACTGGGAAGCGAAGCTGGTGGCAATGTTAGACATAATGGATGCATGGACTCAGGTTCAGGCCACTTGGATGTACTTGGAGCCAATTTTCAGCTCCGAAGATATAATGCGACAAATGCCAGTCGAAGGGAGAAACTTCAAATCGGTAAGCGTGAACAAGAGTGAGACGTGAGAGGACACCATACATAAGTGGGGAAAAAGGAAACCCATCATCAAACTCACACAGGGTGACTTCTTGAAGTGCATTATTCTCTTATTATCCCTCTTTATCTAGGTGGATAAAATCTGGCGCAAGGTCATGAAGCACACTTACCAACATCCGGGAGTCATTGAGGCAACTGATTATCCAAATCTATTGCAAGTTTTCAGAAAAGCACTCGAAGACCTTGAGTGTGTGCAAAAGGGATTAAATACATACTTGGAACAAAAACGTTTGTTCTTTGCAAGATTCTTCTTCCTTTCGAACGATGAACTACTGGAGATTTTATCAGAGACCAAGGATCCATTGAGGGTACAACCACATTTGAAAAAGTGCTTCGAAGGGGTAAGAATATACATAAATGTGTACATTATATAGGTATATGTGTACTTTATGGGTTTAGTTTATGATGAGAATACTGTAAATGGCACACAAGGAGCTGAATTAGTTGGATAATGGAATAGTTTGAGTTTTCAGATGAAATGAGAAAATTGAGTTTTGTAAGGAAAATTGATTTTTTCGGGTCGTGTAGGGCTTGATGTGTAGAGAAAGCTGAAAGGTTTCTCTGGAAAGGTCAAGGTCAGTGGTGAAATTATGTAGGTGTTTCTGTTTTCTTCTGAAATTGAAGAGAAACCAAATAAATTTTCTGCGAATACAAATTTAAGTTTTCTAAGATTTAGAATTAGAATTAGCTTCCCAATAGAGGGAATGGGATTTCACTGTTTTTTTGCCATTATTCAGCTTTCAAATTTAATTTCTATTTAAAGAGAAAATTATATTTTCAAGTAAAAAATATATTTTTAGATTGATTGCCTTACGTTTGATGATAATTTGGAAATCACTGCTATGATTTCAGCAGAAGAAGAAGTTGTAAAACTGACTCGAAAAATTAATCCCCAACTAGCCAATGTAAGACAATTTGTAATTCAAAGAGAGAAATCAAAAGAATTGACGAATTTTTGCATTGTTTTTATAAAAACTACTAACTTTAGGGCCTCGTTGAAATTTGGCTCAAAGAAGTAGAAACTGTTATGTTGGATAGTGTTCAAGAACAAATGAAAGCAGCATGGGATGATTATTATCAAGTTGAGAGGAAATCTTGGGTAACTGCTTGGCCGGGTCAAGTTGTTCAAGGAATTTCGTGTTTAGCATGGACTTATGAGGTAATTTATTAATTTTGTATTAATTTTTTTCATTGTACTTAATTTCAAGATTTATGTAATTATGGATTGAAAAAAGGTGGAAGAGGCTATCGAAGCTGCTGATATTTTTGGATATTTGACCAAAAGCAATTCACAAATAGGAGAGTTGGTGCAATTAGTCCGAACCGATTTAACAACTGGTTCACGAATTACCATTGAAGCATTGATTGTCTTGGATGTCCATGGTTAGTATATCACATGTATAAAAGTTTTAAAAATTTATTTTTTTTAAAACGAGGGGTAAAAAGAATTTCATATGTCTACTTTTATGTTTGAGGAGTAACTATTCTTTGTTATATTTCTAATATCAGAAAAATTGACTTTAAATTTACAAAAAAAAAACCTGAATTTTACTTAAGTGCCCGGCTTTTTTTATGTCTAATAAGCATTTTTTTTGGGTTTTTACGGTGAACAGCTTATAATGTTTGCGGTCATTGTTCTGTACATCTATCAATTGCTATTTCATCATATTTTGTGATAATGTTTTTTTCAGAAATTCAGACTAATTTTTGAGGCAGCAAGGTAGTTTTAAAATTATTAGATGAGTTTTTTAATTATAACGGGTGATTTTTTAAGAGGTTTAGAACTTTAAAAAAAAAAAAACACACAAAAAATTCGAAAAAAATGAATGAAATATTTATTTGAATCGATAGTTTGAACTTTGCAATTTAATGTTTAAAGATAATTTCATGCAAATGTTGACCGCGGCTGCGTCTCAGGTAGCCCATCCGCTGAGTCCAATTTTGGCATACTCTTTCACACATATCGGCCGGTATCTCACGAATGAATGCATGGATGTTGGCTTCCAGTGCGTCAATCGAAGCGGGCTTGTCCCTATAGACATTAGCCTTGACATACTCCCACAAAAAATAATCTAATGGTGTCAAATCGCACGATCTAGGCGGCCAATTGACCGGCCCGAAACGTGAAATTAACTGTTCACCAAACTCGCCTCGCAATTGCGCCATTGTTTCGCGTGCTGTGTGGCATGTGGCACCGTCTTGTTGAAACCACATATCATGCAAGTCAAGAACTTCCATTTCGGGCAAAAAAAAGTTTGTTATCATCGCTCGGTAGCGTTCACCATTGACAGTAACGCTGCGATTCGCATCATCTTTGAAGAAATATGGCCCAATATTGCCGCCGGCCCATAAACCCCACCAAACAGTGGCTTTTTCGGGATGCATTGGTAGCTGTTGCAATGCTTCTGGCTGATCTTCACTCCAAATGCGGCAATTATGCTTATTTACGTACCCATTCAACCAAAAATGAGCCTCATCGCTGAACACAATTTTTCGATAAAAAAGCATTTCGAACCGAGTACGAATTTTGATAGTAAAATTCAATAATTTGCAAGCGTTGTTCATTTGTAAGATGATCCATGGTTAAATTGCAAACCAAACTGAAGCTGTTTGACAGTGACACAAGGTAGTAAACACACGTCAGCTGTCAAAACCAGTGTTGCCAAAACCAAACCAGCTAAAAAATCACCCTTTAGCTTGGTAATAATCAGTGAAAAAAACAACAGAAACTGATGAAAATCGAGAGAGAAAATGAAAAAAAAAATAAAAATAATAAAATAGAAGTAATATCTTTAAACATCGAAATAAAATACAATTTTATATTTTTTAACAAATTATCAAATGCAGTTTTGTGATGAAAAAGTAAATTGATTAGAATCAACAGCAAAACCAAGAATAACTAATATAGTTCGCGAGAAATAAAAATAATATGTGAAAAGTGTGAAATTCCCATATAAATATGTATGGGAAAAGTATCACCTTCTTAGAGACAAGAGTTGATGACATGAAATTTTTATTAGTCAGTCTTTTTACTTGCGATATAGGTACTAAAGGGCAAGTTTTGGATTCGTGCAAAACAAATTTCGAGATAACAAACATCTGTATATCTGTCTGTCTGTCTGTCTGTTTGTTTGTTTGTCTGTCTGTCTGTCTGTCTATCTGGCCGTATATTGACCTACAGCCTAAGCCACTGAAGCAATTTTCTTCAAATTTTGAACTTAACATTTTTTGTAACTCTCCAGAGGGGAAATTGAACTTTTTAAGCACCAAAAATAACAGTACTTACCCTATAACCATAAATGAAAAGTTTGATTATCTCAAAAACGGGTCTAACGATTTTGATTTAAAAAAAATCAGCGTATTACTGTAGATATGGTGTACTTTTTGATAAAAAAAAAAAAACAATTTACCAAAAACAGTTATTAATGGTATTTGCCATATAACGGTTTTTTTAATTTATGATTTTCTTATTAACGGCTCAAACGTTTTAGTCAAAATTTTTATACAAAAGCTCTTTTATAATGCAAATAATATTGCATGTCAAAATTAAAAAAAAAAAAAATAATGGATTTAAAAAAAAAATATTAATCTTTTTTCAAAATTCAATACTTCAAAAATGAGTTGATGATTTTTTTTTTAAACTAGGTTTAAAAATGTCTTTGAATACATACTCAAAATTGGCATACCAAAACTTTTTATAAAATATGTTTTTAAAATTTTATATATAAAAGATTAATTTTTAAGAAAACCGCTCCAACGATTTTAAATTTTTTTGCATACTTTTTCAAGTAATCAAATGGCATACTTGTTATTGAGCTCTTAGTATTTTAACTAGTTGTTTAACGATTTAAATGCTTTTTTTATATTTTTATATTTTTTTCATAATTACTTTCATATTTAAAAAAATCTTTATTCCAAGCAATTAATAACATCAAGTACGTGCGATCCAATCATGCATTTTATTTTCTTATGACACCGTTTGAACGTGTTCGCAAGAACTGTTTTTGATAAAATGGAATTGTTTGATACCAAAATTTGTAAAAAGAATAAGCTAGTTCAAAAATTTTGAAGAGCTATTAAATTTTTAAATATTTAGTAGATTAGCTTGTACCATGATAAGCCCTTTATAAAAAAAAGTGTTTAAAATTTGCACCATTTTATACCAAAAAATAGTTTTTGGATTTTTTTAAAAAAATATTTACAGTTAATTTATAAGAATTTTTTTTTTACCAAATGCATTTTTTTTGGTCGATTTTTTCAACTTGTCTAGTCTGTTTTTAACATTTGATACGGTAGAAGGAATCTAATACTTAATACTATTAGAGTCAAATAAATTTGTGGCTGTAAATATACACTAGTCGAAAAATTTAAATGATCAAGTTTTTTTTTTCAATTTTTTGTTGTGTTTTTTGAAGAGCTGTATATCTTTGTAATGAGTGGTCATATAGAGTTAAAACAGTAAAAAATCATTCTATAGGGGTTTGTTTGTTGTTTTGAGATTTGTTTGTTGTTTTGAGATTTGTTTGCAAATCATTTTTCTTTCAGCACCAGTTATTGCGTTATTGAAAAAAATTACATGAGAAACAATATCTTTTTTTGCTGTTATTTTTTGAAGTCCTTACAGTTTGTTGATAGAACCGACGAATGTGAAATTCCTTTTGTCACGCTCAAAGAAGTAAGAAGTATATGTCAACATAAGTTGTCTAACAAAAAATCACCAGGGTACGATCTAATAACTGCTCAGGTTTTGAAAAAAATGGCTTCAATAGCCTTTGAACTAAGATTTGTGCCACATCAATGGAAAATTGCAGAAGTCATTGTTATACCTAAACAAGGAAGCCACCAACAGAAGTAACATCTTACAGACCTATATGGCTTATACCAATCATGGCAAAAGTTTTCGAAAAGCTACGAGTACTTCTGAAAAGACTAGGCAAAATATTAGAAGAAAGAAGACTAATTCCGAGCCATCAGTTTGGATTTAGAAATAAACATTCCACGATAGACCAAGTGCATTGGATAACGAATGTCGTGGGAGAGGCACTTGAAGAAAAACAAGTATGCTTAATTCTTATATGTTGTTCAAGCCTTTGACAAGGTTTGGCACTTGGAACTTGAGTTAAAATTGAATAGGGATCTTCCCAGGCAGTACTACGAAATACTAAAATCCTACGTTACGAACCGACTCTTTAGAGTACGGTACGACCAAAATTACTCGGAACTAAGGAAAATTGAAGCCGGTGTACCACAAGGAAGTGTCCTAGGACCAACCCTGTATCTGGTATATACAAGGTATATTCCAGTGGACATCAACGCTATCATGGCCACCTTTGCTGATGATACTGCAATATTAGTGCCAGATAAATCCGTTACGAAGGCTACACAAAAACTGCAAAATGCAGTCGATAAAGTTAGTGATTGGACGCAAAAATAGCCAATCAAACTAAATGAAACAAAATCGACGCATATAAACTTTACAAACAAAAAAATAAACAATGTTCCAATTCTTATAAACAGTACAACAGTACCTTACTCCAATACTGCCAAATACCTTGGAATGACTTTGGATGCAAAGCTTAAATGGAAAGAGCACATCAAAAACTTAGAAAAAAGACGAACTAAACTTGAAGTACAGAAAAATGTACTGGTTACTAGGAAAGAACTCTGACCTATCTATCCAGAACAAACTAATGTTATATAAGCAAGTACTGAAACTATGGGGCTGTACAAAGAAAAAAAAAATGCTGAACCCATCCAAAAATTCCATAGCAAGGTCCTTCGTGGAATAATAAATGCCCCTTGGTATGTCAGAAATAGCGATCTACATCGTGACCTTCAAATTTAAATGGTTACAGAAGTGTCTTAAGATCACAAAATCAGCTACTGCAAAGTCATACCAACTCCGAAATAGAGACCGCCTTAAATGTACGAGACAATGTTCGGAGATTGAGAAGAACAAAGCCCCATGAGCTAATGGTCTAAAAGCTATGGAAAAGTGTTATAACTTTATAAATTCAGAAAGAAAAATCATTTGTAGACCTTTGTCCTAATTCACAGGTGGTTTTAGTGCGGTAAGAGTCCTACACTACTCGGTACCGATTCTTACCGAGTGTCTTTTGAAGATTTCCATCGGATAATAAAAAAAAAAAAAAAAAATGTTTGAAGAGAATCATTTTTATAGATAATTTGTAAAGTTTTTTCTCACCATATTATCAAAAGTCTTAAACCTAATAATAATAAGTCAAACAAAATAGGTTCTTATTTAATTTTATTTTGTTCCATTTTCAATGTAATGTTTTATTAACAATTTATTTATTTTTTTTTCAGCTCGAGATGTGGTCAAATATATGATTGACCAGAATGTTACCACGGTCACTGAATTCGATTGGATTTCACAATTACGTTATTACTGGAAAGTGGACAGTAAGTGGCTTTAGATTAAAAATTGTGAATTTGGGAGCACTATTTGCTTAGAGTTTATTTACAACGGGTGATTTTTTAGCTGGTTTGGTTTTGGCAACACTGGTTTTGACAGCTGACGTGTGTTTAGTACCTTGTGTCATTGTCAAACAGCTTCAGTTTGGTTTGCAATTTAACCATGGATCGTCTTACAAATGAACAACGCTTGCAAATTATTGAATTTTACTATCAAAATTCGTGCTCGGTTCGAAATGTTCATCGCGCGCTGCTTCCATTTTATGGTCGGCATTCTCGACCTTCTGAGCAGTCTATTCGGAAGATTGTGACCAAATTTCGCACCAAATTTACTTTGTTGGACATTAAACCACCAACACGTTTACGTACTGTGCGTAGTGAAGAAAATATTGCGGCCGTATCAGCTAGTGTGACAGAAGACCGCGAAATGTCGATTCGGCGCCGTTCCCAGCAGTTAGGCCTTTGTTACAGCACTACGTGGAAAATTTTGCGGAAGGATTTGGGCGTAAAGCCTTTTAAGATACAGCTGGTGCAAGAACTAAAGCCAGCCGACCTACCACAACGCCGAATTTTTGGTGAATGGGCTCTTGGAAAGCTGGCAGAGGATCCGCTTTTTTATCGAAAAATTGTGTTCAGCGATGAGGCTCATTTTTGGTTGAATGGGTACGTAAATAAGCATAATTGCCGCATTTGGAGTGAAGATCAGCCAGAAGCATTGCAACAGCTACCAATGCATCCCGAAAAAGAAAAAGCCACTGTTTGGTGCGGTTTATGGGCCGGCGGCATTATTGGGCCATGTTTCTTCAAAGATGATGCGAATCGCAGCGTTACTGTCAATGGTGAACGCTACCGAGCGATGATAACAAACTTTTTTTTGCCCGAAATGGAAGTTCTTGACTTGCATGATATGTGGTTTCAACAAGACGGTGCCACATGCCACACAGCACGCGAAACAATGGCGCAATTGCGAGGCGAGTTTGGTGAACAGTTAATTTCACGTTTCGGGCCGGTCAATTGGCCACCTAGATCGTGCGATTTGACACCATTAGATTATTTTTGGGGGTGGGGGTATGTCAAGGCTAATGTCTATAGGGACAAGCCCGCTTCGATTGACGCACTGGAAGCCAACATCCATGCATTCATTCGTGAGATACCGGCCGATATGTGTGAAAGAGTATGCCAAAATTGGACTCAGCGGATGGGCTACCTGAGACGCAGCCGCGGTTAAAATTTGCATGAAATTATCTTTAAACATCAAATTGCAAGGTTCAAACTATCGATTCAAATAAATATTTCATTCATTTTTTCGAATTTTTTGTGTTTTTTTTTTTAAAAAGTTCTAAGCCTCTTAAAAAATCACCCGTTATATATTTACCTATGCAGCCTGGGCCAAAATATTGGCTAAGCACAATTCACTGATATATAAATTTGTACCTATACTAAGAACTTTACAGTCAGTATTTACTATAAAAAAATTTGCATTAATAATAATTATAATTCCAAAGTTGTTACTAGATATTTAGATTCGGTTATATATTTTGTTGAAAACTTAGTAGCAAAGAAAAAAGAACATTACAACACGTTTTTGTTTTTGGGTATGTGAGTCGATATTTTATATTTGAATTCAAGGTTATCTAAAATTTCATTAACAAATCTTTTTTTTTTAAATAAGCTCTTTTCCAGCAATTGTTTTGCAAAATATTTTAATTTTTTAAGCTCATAAAATTGAAATGAAAATACGATTTAAAAAAAAGAGGTGACATTTTTTAAAATTTTTGTCTACTTTCTTATTATTAAAAAAAATCAAGTTGGTATTTTTTTTTTAATTTAATTACATTAATTTAAATATATGTCATTTCAAATAACTATTTATATTTTTCAAATTCTTCTTAACTTTTTCATAGTATTTTTATGTAAAAATCGATTTGTACGAAAATTTCTAGCACTAAACGAAGAATTAATTCACTTTATACAATTTTCACCTAAGCACGTATATCTAAAGCAATTTTTGTTTCTGATTAAATTTTTAGATAAATTGGAATATGTTGCTGTGAGTATGGTTGTAACTGAAGTCAAATATGGAATGGAATATCTTGGCAATATATCCCGTTTAGTTGTAACACCACTTACCGACCGCTGTTATAGGTTAAAATAATTTTCTTACATCTTTTTATTTGTGTTAAAGGATGATCAATAATTGATACAAATTTTTTAAGGACATTAATGGGTGCACTGAAATTGTGCTTAGGTGGTGCACCAGAAGGACCTGCTGGTACAGGCAAAACAGAAACATGCAAAGATCTAGCTAAGTCTGTAGCAAAAAAATGTGTTGTATTCAATTGTTCCGATGGCTTAGACTATAAGGCGCTTGGGAAATTCTTTAAGGTAATTCTTGAAAATTCATTTGCCCCTTTTATTGTTTTTAAAAATCTAAGTTATTCCCCATTTTAAAATTTTAATAGTTAAAAAAACTGTATCAAAGATTACTTATAAATTTTTATAAATTCTGTATGGATTATGCATGCAGTCTCCAAAAGTTCGACAAAGTATTTAATTATATTATCACAAATTTTTATCAAAACTATTTCTGTTTTATTACCAGTAGTAAATTTTGGAAAGAACTTTTTTTCAGAAAGACCTAAAACTCCTTCCCAAAAACTTGGTTGTAGTAAATTAATAAATGCATTCGAAATTCAATTCATAAATCAAATCAAGTGTATTTTCAGGTTTCGGGCTTAAATTCTATTCAATATTTTTGTTTAATGGCGGAACCTGTACCTGAGTTTCCTAATAGTTTTATATCTGTATCCATCATCAGCAAGAACAGCTGATTCAGGTGCTGCTTCGATTTCAGCAACTGGGGTGGCTACTTCGACTACATCTGGTTCCCCATTTGGGGGCAAGTACTCGTTGACGATTTCGTTGACATCACGACGACGTCTCAAACGGTACCTCTTCACGGTTCTGTAACGGTATCCATCATCAGCAAGAACGGATGATTCGGGTGCTGCTTCGATTTCAGCAACTGGGGCGGCTACTTCGACTACATCTGGTTCCCCATTTGGGGGCAAGTACTCGTTAACGATTTCGTTGACATCACGACGACGTCTCAAACGGTACCTCTTCACGGTTCTGTAACGGTATCCATCATCAGCAAGAACGGCTGATTCGGGTGCTGCGGCTATTTCGGACTCTGGGGCGGCTACTTCAACAACAGCTTGTTCCTCATTTGGGGGCAAGTATTCGTTGACGATTTCGTTGACATCACGACGACGTCTCAGACGGTACCTCTTCACGGTCTTATAACGGTATCCATCATCAGCAAGAACGGCTGATTCGGGTGCTGCGGCTATTTCTGACTCTGGGGCGGCTACTTCAACAACAGCTTGTTCCTCATTTGGGGGCAAGTATTCGTTGACGATTTCGTTGACATCACGACGATGCCTCAGACGGAATCTCTTAACAGTCTTATAACGATATCCATCATCGGCCAAAATTGTTGGCTCCGGGGCAATAACAGCCTCAGCTGGTGGCAAGTAGTCAACTGTTGGTGCAGCTAGCTCCTGCGCTACTGGTGGCAAATATTCAGTTGGAACTGTTGCTGCAGCTGCTAAGGCTAGCAGAGCAAATCCTACTACGAACAATTTCTAAAATAGACAATTAAACAAACTGTTAATTGTCCTTCGAAAATTTTTAAGCTTGCGGCTTTAAACTTACCATAATTCTTAGATTCTGTATTCAAAGATGATAATAAAGTGAATGATACCTCTGTGAAGAATCGCTTGAGTATTTATACCGATCTATTTAGTAGATATTTTCATTATTAGACATGAAAATGCTATCAATTTGATTTAATCAAATGTATAACATTCTAAAAATAAAAACCTAACACCTCCAAATTTAACTACAAAAATGTCAATAGTACCTATACTTTGTTTTCCGGCTGGAGTTGAAGTCTCAATCTCAAGTGATCCAATAGCTTTCAATTATGTTTTTTTTTTTGTTTGTGTTCAATGTCTTGAGAATATAAATAGAAAACAATCGTATTTATGAATAAATAATTAAACTATTCCGAGTGGATCCTCTCGAGTTCTTCTAAGAGTTTAATTGTTTTGTTTGTTTTTTTTTTTATCCGCGCATATCTTTAGGCAATCAGCATAAATGTTTGTAGAGCTAGAATAATTAAATCAGCTAAAGAAGATTATCCATATTAAGGTTTTCTTTGAATAAAATCTACGCAGGTCTATTTTTAAGGGAGTAATGGGATTTTTTTTAATTCGATTTAAATTCGTCTTTAATGTTTCTTTTATTCAATTTTACATTTATCTTATTTAAATTATTATTATTTTTAATAAGATTAAACAATAATAAAGAATCTGCGTTTCAGAAAAAAAAAAACAAAAACCTTGCATACCTCTACTTATTTTTTTTTTTTTTGTGATCATGAACATAAACAGCAAAACCTCCCTTTTATAAATAAAAATATATTTAAATTAGCTTTTCAAATTCTCATTATTTGAAAGCCACTAGAATGGGAAGTATAATTAAATTTAAAATTAATGAAACGCAAAATCGCAGACAAACTGGCGTTATACATGATTTAATTTGCTATTGGTTGGCATAAACCGTTTTTTATTTATTTATATTTTTTGGGATGCGCTTGGGGCCAAAAAACTGATATATGTAAATGAAACTAGTTTACCATCATGAGCTATTATGCTTTTTAATTTGGATTTTAAATTCAATCGGTTGATGATATACCGTGCCTATTTTACATAAGCAAGTTTGGAATAAATTATTGACATTGGCAGCAGCCAGCAGGTGTGTTTGAGTGATATTTTTTTTTTTTTTTGTTAATGCTTTCTTCGAAATTAATTATATCCTCCAATATGTAAATATTGCAATTTGAATATTGATTAAAAAATTATTAAAAACAAGAAATAGATTGCCTATGAAGTTTCGATTATTGTTAATAATATAAATGTTTGCAACAAATATTGACACGTTTTTATAAGCAAATTTGAATGGAAAATAGCTGGTTTTGAATTGTTTTAAATAATGAGACAAAATATTTACATTTATCATTATAATGATATTATGATAGTTTCAATAGTGTTTGATTATTAGATGGATATTTTAATATTTTACTATTTTATTCATGCATAAAATAAAGTTATTGCTTATTGATTATGTATAAATGATCAGTTTTTCACACACAAAAATAATTTAAACGAACTCGTTTACATTTAATTGGAAAGAGAATTCAGATGTGAATTATTATTTGGCAGGAATCTGCATCCCAAAACTACCAGAGTAATGTAGATGGAAGCTTCTAGTGTCAAGGAAATAGTAAATCAAGTTTGGTAAAAGTAAAAATCGATTGCAAAAATACGATTTCCTTAGCTCATTATTAGAAATATAAGTTAAAGTAGATCAATGCAAAGAAACATATTAGAAAAACACATTTAAATGAACCCCATTCTTAGTTGATTAAATTATAAGGCAGAAAGTATAGATTTTTTTAATATTATTATTAATTTATTACAAACAAAAAATTTTGTAATTGGTTTCTCAGAAAAGCCTGTAATGATATCAATGATATTTCAGAGTTTTTCTCATAAGCAAGGAGGGGGTTTAGGCAGTAATTTTAATTACAACTGCCTTCTGCCACGCCCATTTAACTTATGAAGGCTTTCTCTGAAAACAATGATTTAGATGAAATTTTCAGACTTGGTTCTCTTTAGTGAGAAAGTGATTTTAGTGAAATCCATTGTGTGCATTGTTTTCCTGTAAACTTATGACCCCACGCCAAAATGTTTGTGTTGAATTCCAAATCGGATCTTTACTAAGACATTATGAAACAAGCCTTTAAAAAATTGTTAAGTCAAAAAAAAAACTTAAGTTAAAAAAATTTTATTTTATAATAATGATTTTTGTCTTAAATTTTAAAAATACGCAGCGAGTTCAACTACTAGATCAAGAACATGTAACCAAGTGGTGCATTTTATTCTGGTTTGCTACTCATTCGAGACCAAAACCAGACGAGGCCGTTACCGATACCGAGACGAGACTTTGTTATACGAGACCAAACGAGACTGAGTTATACGAGACCGAGACCGATACCGAGACGGTACGGAAATTTTTCGATTTTGACGATACTGAGATGATACTTTCAAAAGTATCGTTTGATTTGGTATCGCGGCCAGCCCTAACCAGTGTGCGTATAAAAAGTATGATTTCCTTAACTGCGCCTGAGATGTTAGCTCGGTGTATACCACCGCAGATGATACCAAAACCCTTGACAGACAAGGTGGGGCCACTTAGACGTCTGTCGTAATCTTATTTATAATCAGTGAGTCAAAGGCTTCATGATATGATTTTGGTGATTCTCCTGACGCGTTTTTTTAAATTTCTTTTAGAACTAAAAATATCGGTACCACCTACCCTACAGTTTTTTTTTAGCAATTTTTAAAAATCTTATTTTACTCAAAAACGGCTTCACAACTTTTCTTAAAAAAAAAGGATACATTTCTTTTGGTAAAATCTTGGTCGGATGGGAAACCATTTAAAAAAAATGATTTTTAATTTTACCTCCCAAGAAACCATTTTTTTTATTTTCAATTTTCCTCAAAACTAATATTTTTATTTCAATAATTTTTTTTAAACAGAAGCTTCTAAGCAACGAGCTTTTATTGCTAAAATTTTCAAAAAATTTGTTTTTGAATTTAAAAAAAAAATTGAAAAAATATATTTTTGAAAATCCAACGTTGTGAAAACTAAATGCTTGATTTTTATAAAACTCGGTATTTAAGGTTTACTTACACTCTGTAAAGTATTTTAAGAAAAATATTTACTTTTATGTGAAAATAGACGGTACCTTCCATGGAAATGTAAAAAGCCATTTAGGAAAATATTTTTTTTCTTAAGAAGGGTTCCTACTAGTAAGATAAACTACGAAAAATTATTAAAATTTACAAAAATCAACTATTAAAATTACCTACATACTTATCATAGAATGTTTGTTTTAATTTTGAATTTTCTAATTATCGGCTGAACAGATTTTTTATTATTTTTTATATACCAATTTCAAACAACATTTAAAAATACTGCATGTCAAAATCAAAAAAAAAGTATTCGAATTTTTTAAAAAAATTAAGTGAAAAAAAAAGTTTTATTATTTTTTTTTTTTTGAAAACTCGATATCTCAAAAACGGGTTGACAATTTTTTGTCAAAATTTTGTTTTTATAGGCACATAAATTAATGCTTATGATTTGCAAAACTTTCCTTAAAAATGTTTTAGGAAATTTGTAAAAACCACTCCAATGATTTAAACTTCTTTTTTTGTCCATTTAGTCATATTCCATAAGGTATAAAGATGGCATTCTTTTTTTTCAACTCAAACTTTCAACGATTTTTTTTTTTTTGCTAATTCAAATATCGTATTTCATGCTTTAAAATATGACCCCCAAGTTAGTATTAACACTTGAAAATTTTTACAATCCAATAATTGGATTAACTGTCGTAAATTTGTCGTAAATTTGTTGTGAAAGAAAAAAATTGTTGGGCTTTTTTTTTAAAAAACGAACCCCTGGTAATGCTAACTTGACAGTCAAGTAAGCACTACCACCCCTCAAAATAGGGTAAAATGAACTCAAAAAAGAAAAAGGAGTATTTGTAGTAAATTTGTCGTATTTATTTGTTTGGTAATGCTAACGTGACATTCAAGCACTATCACCCCTGGAAATAGGTAAAATAAACTCAAAAAAGAAAACAAACTACATATGTGTGAATCTGTCGTAAATATATCATAAAAGAAAAAACATTGATAAGAGATTCCTTGAATTTGACAAAAGCCCCAAAATCGTAGTTTTTTCTGCTTTTTCAGTTAATCCAGCATGTGCCAAGTTTTTAATTTGAATACTACATACAAATTATTACATATATTCATATCTACTGTGAAATTTTAATAACTTATAATTCTAGCTTGATGAACAACTTATAATTCACACACAGTTATTTAAACAAAAATTTTTATTTTAATCCCATTACCCCTCTAAAAAGTTAAAATTTTGAAAATATTAAGACAGTGATTCCCGAAGTCCATTCTCTAATTAAAATCTTTCAAACACAAAAGACCCAAGCATAACCTTTCCCACATAAAAGGATTTTGAGAATAACTATTCAAATATAAAAATATTTGTTTGATTTGGAATATCTAAGCTTAATGGGCTATATTCTATGCACAAAAAGTACGCTTAAATTGGAAACTGAATTTCACCCCATACATTTTTTTTTTAATATTTACCACTTAGTATATTTATTATTTATTTATAAATTTTACAACAAAAAAAAATTTTTTAATTCGGATTCTTTTTTTTTTTTTTTTTGATTTGCCTACCCCATTTCACCCTATAAATTGAGCTTAGTTTTGAAAAATGTTTAGCAGTAAACGCATCATTATAAAAATGACCTTTTATAACAGAAAACAAATTTGAAACCGGATACTTTATTGTTTTTGCCCCATTTTACCCTATACATAGACATCTATGTACATATATGTAGCTAGTCTCAAAACCCTATCAAACATAAAACAAAATAAAATGAACGACTGGATCGCACGTACTTGCTCTTATGTTCAAGGCGCTGAGGGCTTTAGATCATTATTTATGTAAAGACATGGAAATAATGAGAGAAAAATATTTAAAAGCATGAAATACTATATTTAATTTAGTTAAAATAACTTCTTCGAAAGTTCTAAATAAAAGATTAAAAAACGCCACCTTAGTTTTTGATTGAATATGATTGTATTAAAGAAAAAATATTAAAAATCGTTGAAGCAGTTTTCTTATAAAATAATTTTGTATACTTATAAAATTAAACTAGCACCATAATTATTGGAACTGTTAAATAGTTTATTATTTTTGTGTGGAGCTTTAAACTTATAAATATCTCCAACTACAAATGTATAAAAAACACTTTGTCATATTAAGGACTCGAGTCTCTCCTTCCCTGTATATGAAAGCAGGAACAGATGTAAGTAACTGGAAAAATTACTGTACAAAATGCAAACACATCTTTTTTTTTATATAAAGTGTCAACCCTCAAATAAATACAATTGAATTTATATATTTTTTTTTTAATGTATTTTTATTCGATTTGTAATTTGTACCACATCAGTATATATAATTGTTTATTCATAAGGAAAATATCGTTATTCATTGAGATCTAATGACGGTAACGATACCTCAGTTTCCTAACAGTTTTGTACCTATATCCATCATCGGCAAGAACAGCTGATTCAGGTGCTGCGGCTATTTCGGCAACTGGAACAGCTACTTCAACAACAGCTGGTGCCTCAGTAGGGGGCAAGTATTCGTTGGCAATTTCGTTGACATCACGACGACGTCTCAGACGATACCTCTTTACGGTTCTGTAACGGTATCCATCATCAGCAAGAACAGCTGATTCGGGTGCTACGGCAATTTCGGACCCTGGGGCGGCTACTTCAACAACAGCTGGTTGCACAGTTGGGGGCAAGTATTCGTTGGCAATTTCGTTGACATCACGACGACGTCTCAGACGGTACCTCTTCACGGTCTTATAACGGTATCCATCATCAGCAAGAACGGCTGATTCGGGTGCTGCGGCTATTTCGGACTCTGGGGCGGCTACTTCATCAACAGCTGGTTCCACAGTTGGGGGCAAGTATTCGTTGGCAATTTCGTTGACATCACGACGACGTCTCAGACGATACCTCTTTACGGTTCTGTAACGGTATCCATCATCAGCAAGAACAGCTGATTCGGGTGCTGCGGCAATTTCGGCAACTGGAGCAGCTACTTCGACAACAGTTAGTTCCTCATTTGGGGGCAAGTATTCGTTGGCAATTTCGTTGACATCACGACGACGTCTCAGACGATACCTCTTTACGGTTCTGTAACGGTATCCATCATCAGCAAGAACAGCTGATTCGGGTGTTGCGGCAATTTCGGACTCTGGGGCGGCTACTTCAACAACAGCTGGTGCCTCAGTTGGAGGCAAGTATTCGTTGGCAATTTCGTTGACATCGCGACGATACCTAAGACGGAATCTCTTAACAGTCTTATAACGATATCCATCATCGGCCAAAATTGTTGGCTCCGGGGCAATAACAGCTTCAGATGGTGGCAAGTATTCAACACTTGGTGATGGTGCGGCTACCTCCTGTACTACTGGCGGCAAATATTCAGTTGGAACTGTTGCTGCTGCTGCTAGTGCTAGCAGAGCAAATCCTACTACGAAGAATCTCTAATAAAAAATATCAGAAGTTATTTTATTGTCCTTTTATATTAGGCAGGCTTTCAACGACTTACCATATTTCTTAGCTTTTCTATTCCTAAATGATCTCAAATGAATGATACTCTTCTCTTGAATTATTTCTTATTTATATACTGAATTCTCAAATAGCATGCCTTAATTAATCACAGAAACAATCTCAAGTAGCAAATTTTGATCTCCCATCTGAGTCAATTTGACAATCAAATTCCACAAGGTTGAAGTCTGAAGATCTATGACTGCTTCCAAAATAACAATTTTAACTTCTAGGAATTTCACAAGAATTTTCGTTAAAGCAGTGAATAATTACAATCAAGAACAGTCTCTTTTTAACTCATTAAACTATTCTTTTTTTTCTAACCGTAGCATCACAGATTCATAAATATTTATAAATCTTAATCAATAATTTATTCAAACTTATCCAATATCCATATTTGGTTTAAGATAAATCGACAACAATTTGTTCCGGAAGTAATTGCCTGTGCACAAGAGATTGTTTGGAAGATGTTCCAACTTATTATAAATGTTTTGTTTTATTCGATTCTACTTTGATTTCGTGTTTCTTATGACGATATCAGGCGAACGTGCCAAAATCATGTTCAATGAACATAACAGTCTTTTAAATTGCTTTAAGACAAAAAAAAATAACATGACTAACATTTCTTAAATTGAGCGTAAGCATCTTTGAGTTGAGCTAGATTGTTCGGACTGAAAGTGTGGCTTGGCGAGCCAATAACCTTAAATAACCTTGACTTGTATGACTTTCATGAATGGGAGGTTTAAAAAATTATATGATCGAAATTTTGTGAATATTAATTTTCCAGAGGCAAGCGTGAAAACAAATCGAAAAGTTTAAGTATGAAATAAGGAACACATTTTGTTGCAAAATCAGAAATAAAAAATCTAGCAAAACCTTTAAAGAAGAGTTCATGGACTTGTGCATAATGCAAAGAATAGGTGAGATGTGGAAATAGATTTGCAAACGGTATCATTCATTCGAGTTCATTCATAATAATTGAAAACTTAGAAACATGTTGAGTCTGCCGTAAAACATTGATCACTATAAGGAATTGAAGGATTTCAAAATCAATTCTATTTTAATTTCAGAGATTCATTATTGCAAAGTTTGCTTTGTTAGCCAAAATACCATAACACCAGCAGCAACAGTTCCATTAGACTATTTGACACCAGCACAGGAGTTAGCTGCACCAACAGTTGAATACTTGCCACGAGGTGTTATTGCACGGAAGCCAACAATTTTAACGGATGATGGATATCGTTAAGACAGTCAAGAGATTCCGTCTGAGGCATCGTCGTGATGTCAACAAAATCACCAACAAAAATATTTGCTCCCAACTGAGGAACAAGGTATTTTCGAAGTAGCTGCCCAGTTGCCGAAATTGCCGAAGCACCTGAATCACCTATTCTTGCTGATGATGGATATCTGCCTGAACAGAATGGAGATGGAGCTGCAACTGCCCCTTGAAAATAAAACTTTTTTGAATTCAAAAACTGAGTTTTTTGACTCAAACCGAAAATTGAGGTTTTTCGACTGTGACTCAAACCATGAACGATGCGACCATAGAATTAATGTCCAAGGAATCATGCTCTCTTCAAGAAGCGCCATGAGGCTTGTCTTTACATTTTCGAGTAGCATTTCAACCCATTTGCAAAATATATTGCCTCTAGATCAACCAGGAAATCGAAAACACCCCATAACGTGTTTATAGAAGCGTTAAAAAACGACGATTTGCGAATCTTTTTTAAAATCATGTATTTCTTAGTATTTTTTACGCAAATAATGCAATTTAAAGAGATGTGGCAGGGGCGAAAAGAATTAACAGTATTTTGTTTTCTCAAACTTACTATCTACTTTAAGTTCCGAAATATTATTCAAATCTTTCAAATGGTTTGTAAAAAGTAAAGTATATATATAAGTGGGTGTGGCAGTGGGCGGACAGTTTTGAAACTTTTCTGTATTTTTGAGCTCACCTAGAAAATTAAATTACCTATTTTTTATTAAAATCGCGGAAGCCCTTTTAAGATATAAATCATACATTCAAAAGTGGGCGTGGCAGGGGACGCGAAAATGTCCTTATATTTTGTAAAATTTCTTTTTTATTATATTTACAGCAAATTTTTTTTTGCAAAGTGAATTTAGTTTTGGAAAACTGATTTTTGTCCACCATCTCCATTCAATCGACGCACTGTGCGTCGTCGTGATGTTAAAAAAATCGTCATCGACTTCTTGCCCCCAGTTGAAGATGAAGCTTTTGTTGAAGTAGCCACCCCAGTTAGCGAAGTTGTTCCAATACCTGCATCAGTAGTTTTTGCAGATCGCAACTAACAATTTAACTTGTATAAGGTTCTATACAAGCTATTTTCAGACTGCTATAGAAATAGTAAAAGGCCTTATGCAAGTTATTTTGGCGCATTTACCCAAGCCAATTAACTGCAATAATACTTTTGGTGACAGGTCTTATACCAGCAAATAACTTTTCATGAACTGCTATTAGCTTGGCTGAACACGCTATAGCTTGCCTTAGATGTTTATATAAGGCCTTACCCAAATTTATTTTGCAAAAGCAAAATAGAGAGAGAACAAAATTTTTTTAGCAAAGTTGAGTCTGAAATAAACAAAAAATATTTTTTATCGGTTTTTTATTTTATTTTTCTGATGTTGTATTCTTTATTGCATTTTATTTTCTTGTATTTTTTTCTTCGCAGTGAGCTTCGAAACCTTTTTTTCTGTATTCTGTAATGAGTCAAATGTTAGTTTAATTTATAAAAATGAAAAGTTTTTTTTACCTCGGATTTGAACTCGATTTCTTAATCGTACCA
This sequence comes from Dasysyrphus albostriatus, assembly GCA_946251815.1. Lineage (NCBI taxonomy): Eukaryota > Metazoa > Arthropoda > Insecta > Diptera > Syrphidae > Dasysyrphus > Dasysyrphus albostriatus. Next base: position 129,071,544 of record OX276336.1, on the reverse strand, counting down.
GTCTAGCACTCTACCACTATGCCAATTTGCTGTTAAGTAAAACATAATCAAAAGTGAATAAGTTGATACGATATATGTACTTCACGTTCACGCAGAGGGAAAAGTCAATAACTGTGTGCATCTAACATCTGTCGTTTATTCTTCCAAACTTCTTGAATGTTCTCTGGCTGTTTTAGGAATTGCTTTTCTGTTTTTTCTCACCTATCTTTGGTACGTTCCAGATCTTTTAAATTTTTGCCATGAGTTATTCATTTTTAAGTTTTGCTAAAAAGTTCAATGTTATTGTAAGCACTTCATTTCTGTTTTACGATGTTCAAAGGGTACTTACCGTTCTTATTCATTTTAATCTGATTTTTTATAAGCACAATATTTTACAAGACACACTTGTTGATCTTCACTGATTATTTTAATTTGTATAAGGCCCTTACAAACAAGCCTTAAACAAGTTATTTGCAATGATTTGTCGTTTAGAGCCTTATACTAGCTATTATTTTAAACATTTTCAGTAAACAACTTTGGAAGGCCTTATATAAGCCATTTATAACCTATATTTACAAGCCTTGTATAGAGCTTGTGTAACCCATATTTAAGGCCTTATAGCAGCTATTTGTTTAAATTAAAGGTGGAAAATTTTTGGCTTGCTCAAGATTGCCTAATACAAGCTCTATACAAGCTATTACTTGCCAAATTCGAAAAATTTTACCTAATGCAAGCTAAATTGTTGGTTGGGATAGGCAATATAGGAACAAAACAGTTAAAGAACTGAAGTATCGTTACCGTCATTAGATCTTAGTTGATGAAGACATATTTATTTCTAAAACTCTGACGTATACTTTTTAAATCGAGTTAAATTGAATAGCTTTATAAAAAATTATAACTTGAATTCATTTTGACTAGCATTAATTGGAATTATTTATAAAGGAGGATAGTTTCTGCAATTTTTAAATTTATTCTAGTTCTAACCAATTGCACTCTTTTAGGTATTATAATGAAGTTGCATATTTTTGAAAATTTCAAAAATTCCATTTAAAAGTCGTCATATTTGACAGTGGCTTCAAACCAGCAGTAAAACACTCGATTGATGATTGTGTTAAATCAGCAAGGAGTTTCTTTTTTCAAATATTTTCCATATTTGTGAATTTACTGTTGCTGTAGTAATTATTGGGTTCAAATATCTGAAATGTATGTCAATTCTTTTTTATAATCCCATTACTGCAAGGAATTTTCATCTGAATCGTTTTCAATTTCTGAATACCAATATGTATAAAAGTAGATAAGTTTCTACTAAAAGTTTTATCTTAAGCTATTTAAGCATTGTTGTCTGCAAACTTAAATGAAAATTTTCCAATTCATATCCCAAGGCTTTCTGATGGAATTGAGACAGATATTACCCCTGAGCTCTGTTTTTTTTTTTTTTTGCAAAACGATAATGAAGACTAGACACAACACACAACATGCTGCCAATAAAGATTCAAATTGAATTTTGTATCAGAAGAAATTTAACTTTAGCATCATAAAATGGCTAAAGTTGTTTTTCTATAATTCTACGTTGAAATTTGTTTTTGTGAATTTTTCAATATTTTCATCAAGGTTTTCTTGACAATTTATAAATGAAAAATTTAAAAGAATACTTTAAGTTCTTCTGAATTTAAAAAATACTCTTCAAAGATTTAAGAGGATTTTGTTTAGGTGTCTAAAATATCATGCCTTTACTTTAAATTTAAATTACTTCATTTAGTGTCTTATAATTCACATATAATCAACATTGATATAAGCAAAAATTTAGCAACGGATTTACCAGATTTGGTTGCCTCAATGGGGCCTTAAATGAAAATTTAATCGGTTTCGAGTAGACATTCAATGCTTACCAACTTTTATTTGAAATACCATGTGCTTCATTTTACTTCTATTTTTTGCCATTTGTCAAATCAATCAATCGCTCTGTACCCTTTTGAGTACAGATTGACAAAATTTTTTGAATAAGGTAGTCTGAGACAAAGGCTAACGATTTCTCGAAGTATTCATCTTGCATCTTGGATATTTGAAAAATTCTAAAAGTTAAATGTTCCTACTTTTGAATAACAATACATTTTTTTCGAAAAAAATTACCTCAAAAAAAATGTCGATTGAAAAACTCCCAAATAATGCATTTTTGCACAATTTTTTTCCATGTTGCGTCACGAAATTTTAATCGCAAATTTAAGATTCGGATTCAGCACTCCCGAAAACATAAAAGAGGGACAGAACCAAAACTAACCCCACAGCTTGCATAGTATAAATACAATATGATTGATGGACAATTGAACGCAAATAAATAATCGAATTTCTTTTGGTAAAATTTGTATTTGTCGTCTCAAATCTATATAATCGTATATCACAAAGTCATTATCCTTAATGACGTCTCAAACGGAAACGCTTGACGGTCTTGTAACGGTATCCATCATCAGCCAAAACGGTTTGGATTTCTGGCTGAGTTTCTGGAAGAGCGTATTGGGCATCATTAATAACTGGGGGCAAGTATTCGTTGGATGGGAGCTCGTTGACATCACGACGATGCCTCAAACGGAAACGCTTGACAGTCTTGTAACGGTATCCATCATCAGCCAAAACGGTTTGGATTTCTGGCTGAGCTTCTGGAAGAGCGAATTGGGCATCATTAATGACTGGTGGCAAGTATTCGTTGGATGGAAGCTCGTTGACATCACGACGATGCCTCAGACGGAAACGCTTGACAGTCTTGTAACGGTAACCGTCATCAGCCAAAATGGTGGGTTCCTCAGGAGCAATAGCTAATGGAGCAGCTACAGGAGGCAAGTATTCGTTTGAAGGAATAACAGCATCTTGAACTGGTGGCAGGTATTCAGTTGAAATAGCAGCTGATGCAGCAGTAGCAATAACAGCGAAGAGTATCACAAAGAATCTCTATAAAACAAGATCGATGAATAAAGATCTTTCTGTCGAAGGCTATTAATTTTCTGAAAGATCATTTACTTACCATTGTTCTTTTTTTTTAATTATTTCGTAGGTTATGAAAGAAGTTGAGTGAATGATGATAATTCGCAGTATTTTTGTCTATTTATATGATATTCTTATTTAGCAATCTCAACATAATCGCAATGTTAGATCAGTTAAATGATCCTAATGCTAATCGCCTTTCACACTAATTAATTTGATTTGTTTATAATTGAACAGTTTTCTATAAGTTTGCCCAATTGGTTCTCCTTCTCATCTTTTAAATTAGCATATTTATTTTTGGCAAAAAAAAAATTTAACAACATTTGCATTTTTGTATTTGTTTATTACTGATGTATCTCTTATTAGATATCTTAGGGATATACATAAATGAGTTACCTATTCAATTAAAATTAATCAACAGGTAGTGGAATTGCTAAAATATAATACATATGTTCTGATTTCTCCAACAACAAAACAAAAAAAGAGAAGTTGTCAATTAATTCAACATTGAATAGAGTCTTTCAATACTTTATGAATAATAATAAAAATTTAATTTAAGTAAAAAGTGTGGCCAAATTCACATTTCATAAGTTTTGTCTACTCAAAATAGACATAAATGAATGTGCAAACCTATAACGAAAATTCCGATAAGGCTGAAAATTGTTATATAGACTTTGCCTAACAAATCAACTGCGAAAAGTCCTTGTCAATTCTATACACGAGTAATAAAGAAAGCCAAGAATCGAAAAAAGTTGGATTTGCTTTTATAACTTTCAAACGGTGAATAAAAAGATGTTATTTTTTTTTATAGTTTTTGCTGAAAATAATAAGTTTTTGTTGTTTTTAATAATTATTTGTCTTAGACTCATAAAAATCTTGTTGTGAAAATATAAAATTCATGAAATGGGATTGAAAATAGGTTCATTTGCTCTTTCGTTCAAATTGTTAAAGGTCAGGGGCGTTGGCAGGATTTTTGTTAGGGGGGCACTTTCATTTAGGATTTCGGTAAAGGGAGCAGCCACATTCAAAAAATAGTTTTGGTATACAAAATTTTGCTTTAAAATGCATTCAATAGAAGATTAACTGCCAAAAGTATGAAATATTTTATGATTATAGGGGGGGAGTGCCTCTACCTGCCCCCCTTGCGTATGCCCTAGCTGTCACAACTCACCCTATCACCTTGTTTCCGATATAACTATAACTATCACCCTAGCTTCACTTGACGTTGAATTTCGAGGCACCATGTAGGTACATAAGTATATCAAATTCTTAAAACATTTTTAAAATTTTCTTTTGGTATACAAATCTTAAGTATTTTAATATTTATATTTTATTTATATGCACGAAAATCAAATTTCAAAAAATATATCGAATTTTCGAAAAAAAAAATCAATTTTGATATGCAAAATTTTTCAATTATATAAATAGTTGAAAATTGTAAAGTTTTACAATTTTTTGTAGTAAATAGTACTAATTTAAGCATACAGAAAATAGTTTTATAAAAATCATAGGAGCAGTTTCTAAGATAAAACTATTCTCCTTAACGATTTTTCAACATTTGTTTAGAAGTTTCCGTAATTTGTTCATAAAAGTAAGATTTTGTAATATTTAAATACCAAGTTTTATAAAAATCAACCATGTTGTTTTCAAAATATTTGATTTCAAAAATAAACAATTGAACATTTTTTATAAATCCAAAAAATATTTTGTTGAAAATTTTGCTAAGGAAAAATTTGAATTATTATTTAAAAGCATCTGCATATGTACATAGAAAAAATATTGAAATCAAAATTATTGTTTAAAAGAAAATTGAAAATAAAAACATGGTTCTTTGGAAGGCACCATTAATAACCATTTTTCGAAAATTGGTTTCCGATCCAAAGGTAGCCTTTAGCAAAAGGAATTTGTGGATTTTTTTGAAAAATAAGGTTTTGTAAAATTGTAAAAAAAGATTGTATGGCAACAACCATTATTTTAAGTTCTAAACAAATTGCAAAATAAAAAACGTGTGGGCACAATCATCAAAAATCACTTTGTATCAAGTTTTGAGGAAATTGATCCAGCCGTTTAAGCTGTAGCCTAACACAGACAGATAAAATTGCGAGACCTACTTTTTCGTGATCCCTATCATCGTAATGACAAAGTCTGATCAAAATCTCGAGTTTTAATTATTATTATTTCACGAATGCATAATCTATATGTTTTGCAAGAAAAAATACAAGAAGAAAAAAAAAGAATTGGAAAAAAATTGTTTTAAGTTAAAAAAGATTACCAATTTTATCGTATTCTTTTAGAGTCATATATCACAGAGTATGTTGTCATGAAATAGTTTAGAGTATCTACCGGTGGCAATCCTATAGTTATACCTGAAAATTCTATATTTTGGACATTTGGCTAATTTTTAAAATGTCTTTTTCTTGTAAGAGAAAAACTGTTTTAACTTTTCAATTATTATATTTTGAAGTCCATAAACTAAGCATACTTGGGTACATTTAGTTTGAGCAACTCCATCATTTACGAGTAAAAATTAGAAAAATTTTACTTCTGGATTTTGACCAAAGTTCTTAAAATAATTGGATCTTTTTAACGGTAAATGTAAATGACAACAAATTTTTAAATTCTTTTGGAGGTCAACATACATATACTCTGAAACACTTTTTATCAACATTTACGGTTAAAAAGTTATAACCAAAAAACAGATATTGTCGTCAATTTACCTCTTTCTTCACGAGCTGTTATGCCATCAAATTTATTTATTTTTTATTTTATTTTATTTTTTGCGACGCAATTAAATTTTGCGAGATTTACGAACTTTTGCAAAGTAAATCAACTGCCTTTCAATTTTACTTCTATTACCTTGGTTTTATTTTTCAGTGCAAAACTGAGAACAACACGTAACTGTGAGATTTGAGTTTTCAAAATTTTGATTTGCAAAATTAGGCTGTGTGAGATTTTGATTAATATTTAGAATCGCGAAACTTCGTACCTCTTTGGAAATATATTCTGCGGGAAACTTTAGGAAAATAGTTAATGAAAAATTGTTTCGGGAAGAGTAAGTCAAAGCTAAACTTTCTGTTTTGATCATATTGATGAGGACTTTTCATTATTTTATTATTAAAACCAAAGCATGACTTTCTTGAACGGTTTGTGTCACTTCCTCGCAAGGATTTTTAATTTTGCTGAGATCACGCTAGAAAACAAGCTAACTGCTCAGTTAAATTCTTGTTTTAGAATCAGCAAGAAACCGTTATTAATTCAAAGGATACAAAATAATAAAAAATCATTTCAAAATTGGTTTGTATTAAATTTTTTTATTTTATCATTTACTCATCTTCAAATCAACTGTCCGTATAAACCTACTATCACAAAGTCATCAAACTTAATGACGACGCAGACGGAAACGCTTGACGGTCTTGTAACGGTAACCATCATCAGCCAAGACAGTTTGGATTTCTGGTTGAGGTTCTGGAAGAGCGAATTGAGCTTCTGGAGCTGGGGGCAAGTATTCGTTGGATGGGAGCTCGTTGACATCACGACGATGCCTCAAACGGAAACGCTTGACGGTCTTGTAACGGTATCCATCATCAGCCAAGATAGTTTGGATTTCTGGCTGAGGTTCTGGAAGAGTGAATTGAGCTTCTGGAGCTGGGGGCAAGTATTCGTTGGATGGGAGCTCGTTGACATCACGACGATGCCTTAAACGGAAACGCTTGACGGTCTTGTAACGGTATCCATCATCAGCCAAGACAGTTTGGATTTCTGGTTGAGGTTCTGAAAGAGCGAATTGAGCTTCTGGAGCTGGGGGCAAGTATTCGTTGGATGGGAGCTCGTTGACATCACGACGGTGCCTCAAACGGAAACGCTTGACAGTCTTGTAGCGGTAACCATCATCAGCCAAAATGGTGGGTTCCTCAGGAGCAATAGCTACTGGAGCAGCTACAGGAGGCAAGTATTCGTTTGAAGGAATAACAGCATCCTGAACTGGTGGCAGGTATTCAGTTGAAACAGAAGCTGCTGCAGCTGTGGCAATAACAGCAAAGAGTACCACAAAGAACCTCTATAAAACAAGAAAGATCAATGAAGATTATAATTTCATAACAGTCAAAACATTATTTTTGATTTATTTAATACTAAATAATTTTCTACAAACCATTCTTCTTTTCGTAGATGATTCGCAGTCTTTGAATTGAATTGAGTGAATGATGATAGTTCTTAGTGTTTTTGTCTATTTATGTGAAATTTTTTTCTAGACAAACGACGGTATAATCGTATGTTTAGATCAGTTGAATGCTCTATATGCTAAACGCCTTTCACACTTAGCCAAATTGTTTTTTTTTTTTTTGCGATTGAACCACTGAATCTTCTCAATTGGATTTTATCTTGAAAATTTGCATACATTAAAAGAGGACAATATTAAAATTTTTGCTTCAATAAATTATTGGTTATCTCTTTTTCGTAAACTCTTCTTTTTTTGAAGATATGAATTTTTAATGAGCTGTTTATACATAAATATATTTATTTTCAGTTAACTGTCTGAGAATAGAATTGTGAAAAAAAATTATGCTATTTTTGTTTTATGTTTAAAAACTTAAAACATAATAAATTTAAATATTTGAAATTGACTAAGTTGGAAACATTTTATCGCTCTTTGTTGAATATTCTACTCCACACTTCGTCGATAGACAGTGGCCCGAATATATCACACGAAGTTTCTCCCTCTCAAAGTACGAGTAATGAAGATAATTTTCATCTATTTTTGATATGGACGCATACATTCGCCGGACATTATGTAGTATGTTAGACCCATAGACAGCAGGACTGGGACTTTCGGAGTCGTGGGTTATGAGAAGAGTCTTGGTGGTGTTTGCATAGTGTTGTATTTTTATTTCAGTGCCTTCTTAGCTAAAAGAAACAGTGATTGCCTAAAGTGATTCTTCGATTGAAATCTGCCCTGAATCAATTTTACGTAGTAAAAGTGCAGCCCTGGTAGACTTCTTATCTGCATATATCACCATCCTGATGTAGATGAACGGACTATATTTAAAAAGTTGTTTTATTTTTGCTGACTTGGAAGTTTTTAGCAATTGCTTTTAAGAACGGTGCTTAAGAAATTGAATGAAAAAGAACCATGCGGATACCTTTCATGACTTTAAGGAATCCGATATTTTTCATCATAATTCAACATAAGCAGACAAACTTAGCAGGGATGCCTAGATAAGGATTAAGTGACATAATTAGCCTAAACTGTCACTGTGACTTTAAAATTGTAATAAAGAAGTGTGTTTGCATCCAAAGTTCCTGTTTATTTCTAAATCATTTTGTTTTTAAATATTAAGGGCAGTATTCACCGAACGCATATAACCTATATGCGCCAAGTAATAATAATGAATATTTATGAGCGCTCTTAAAAGTTATGTGTCGACCACTCATGAACTTATGAGCCTTCAAGCTAATTCACTGACCAATTTTGTCGGTAGATACTTCTTGGATCCTCACAAAAATAAGTGTCGCAAGCACACATACTTTTATGCTTTTTGTTTTCTTTGATTTATTTAGTTTTTCACTAATTTTAAAGTTTCATTTTTGTAAGTTCTTTTAGTCCGTTTTGCTGTGGAAATTAAAAAAAAAAACGATCAATAATACAACTCCGTCGCTCCCTTTCAATTAAACTAGTCCGCTTTGGATCCCACGAGTTCTATGAACCAAAAAGTATTAAAAGCAAATTTTCCTATAAAAAACTTACAAAACTAAACAAAACCAAAATAAGTGAAAAGTAAAAAAATCACTCTACCAACAAAGAATTTGAGTAATTTTGCATCACAACAATCATTTTGTTAAGGATCTTAGAAATACCGACAAAGTTGGATCAGTTTTAAATTAGTTCGATTTCCCTATTTGTGTGTGTGTCTTGTGAAGAAAGAGCTGTTTTCAGACTTCCGAAAAAGAGCTATGAGTGGCTGGTGGATAGCACAAATATTATTTGAGTTATGAGCCTCATAAACTTAAGACCCATTTATGAGTGCTTGATGAATGCCACCCTAAATCGACGAAGTTTGATTTGAGTTTCTTTAAGAATAGGTAATGTATCTCCTTTAGTCATTTTTCGCTTCTTTTATCAGTTCAGCCAATAGGCCATCCGCACCAGCAGGTTTGTAAACAATTAAGTTTGAGAGTAGTAGATGTATTGGCATCAGGTGGTAGAGCAAGAAATAGGATGAGAAACTTGGACTTAGCTATATGGAAGCTCAGGAAAAGTAAGGTCACTCGATTTGATGGTTTACCAGTGGAGCTCTTCAAGCACGGAGAGTATGTGTTGAAAAGCTGTATCCATCAACTTAATAACCAAGTTTTTATAAAAGGAAGCACGCCTGATGACTATTCTATCAGGTCCATACGTCCCTTCTACAAAAAAAGCAATCCTATTTATTTATGATAAACACCACATATACAAGATCCTACCCAACATACAGCAGTGTGAGCCTCTAAGGCCGTTCTAAAAAATAGACAAGTACCATCAGTGTGGCTTCTGACCAAGCAGATCAACTATAAACCAAATACTCCCCCAGGTAAATCCTGAAAAAGATCAATGAATTTCAAGTCCAGACTCACCATATTTTCTTCGACTTTGACCGCATAATGATAGCATTCATCATCAGAAGCTATATATGGCAATGGCTGAGCTTGGGATTCCGGAAAAAACTTATCCAGTTGTGTCCCATAACATTGGAAGATACGCTCTTCTGGATTACTGCAAACATGCACAGGGTTGAAAATGCGCTATCGTGTGATTTCTTTAAGTTCGTTCTGGAGCAAAAGTGCGCAGAGCAGGCGTTAACACTGAAGGAACCATTTTTATCAGATCTGTCTAACTTCTACAGTAGGCCAATGATATCCGCCACTCCCATCAGACCGTTAAAGGCTTTCATGGCAATTGAAGAATTGATTAAACTTGTCCGTCTTCAAGGAAACGAGGAGGACAAGACCAAATATTTACATACTATCAACAAACAATGAAAGATCTGCCACTTTTAAAAGCAACATCTTCGAAGTAGTTAAGTAGTTTCAACATCTTAGTGAAGATCCGACGAAGAAGAGCAAACTGGTGATACTTCAGTTTGGCGCAATAGATGGGTTCAAAACTCTTAAGACAAAAGATGATGTGCTTTCTCTATAAATTCATTACTGGGCCAGTTCTGCTTTATGGTTTCGAGTGTGATGCAATAAGCAATAAGAGAGAGCTGCTATTTCATCCTCTGTATGAGGAATTCAAATGGAAGAGAAGATACAACAGCTAACTCTATAAGCTGTATTAAGAAGTGGATGTAGTCCAAAAAATGTTGAAACCCGCTGACTACATTGGCTCAGCAACATCGAGCAAATGGACAATATTGCTCCAGCCAAAAGAGTCTTTGAATCTTAGCTCCCAAGTTCGAAAGAACCAAAAAAGCAGAACCTCCGATTTAAGAACCAAGCCATTGCGGATGCCAGAAAGCTTCGTCAAGACGCAGTATGTTTCGGGACTTAAGAGGTTGGAAGACTGCGTGTCTCAGGTTGTGACTGGAAATTGGGCTGTCTTCTTCCAAAATTACCGACAAAAATTTAAGTATGACAGCCCAATCATAATTGGGCTATGAATAGCCCAAATTTAATCTTAGGCTTAATTTTATACTACTTTTAATTCACTGAACTAACTCATTGGTTTTGACACTTCAAACCAACCACAACCATCTTCACTTTTAAAATATAATTCACTTTGTCTGTTGTTCCCAGAAGTCCCATTTTTATAAGAAAAATGTATTGGTATTCGGGGCTATTATTTGGGCTACTTTTTCGGCTCCGATTTTGAGCTACAAAATTTCTCATATTGGGCTATCGAACTACTTTAGGACATAGAAAATTGATAGAATTGTTTTACCTAATAGAAGAATAGTTAGCAATCTAAAAAGAGTTTTTATTTTTATTCCTTAATCCTCATCACTGTGAATTATATATTTTTCACTGCTTCAAGCATCATAAGCTTAATGAAAAAATATCAAAGAAGGGACTTTTCTATTCAAAGTCATTATTTCATTTTTTTAAGTAAAATGGTGAAAAATCTGAGTTTCGGAATCTTTGTGTAAAAACAAGTGTGCAAAAATTCAATCTTTTAGCCTCAGGAACTGGTTCGTAGGTACTTATAAGATCAAAAGTTTGATCTTCCAAAATTTCGAAAACGATATTTCCCAATTCGACTTATTATGAAACTCAAAAAGGTCCTTCTCGCATTGGAAAATTGGGAGCAAAATCATGCAGTGTCGGAACATTTGTATTGCTTTGTAGTAAATTTTAAGCTTTTTTTAGGTGTAAGGAGTCAATAAATCAATTTTCTTTAGAAAATAATTAATTGATTCAACCTACGAAATAATAAGTCGCAATTTTAGATTCGATTAGATGTTTTTTTTTTATTATTTTAATCATTGTATCATTTACTCGTCTTCAACTCAAGCTTATATTATTATCACAAAAGCCATTGAACTTAATGACGTCTCAAACGGAAACGCTTGACAGTCTTGTAACGGTAACCATCATCAGCCAAGACGGTTTGGATTTCTGGCTGAGGTTCTGGGAAAGCGAATTGAGCTTCTGGAGCTGGGGGCAAGTATTCGTTGGATGGGAGCTCGTTGACATCACGGCGATGCCTCAAACGGAAACGCTTGACGGTCTTGTAACGGTATCCATCATCAGCCAAAACAGTTTGGATTTCTGGTTGAGGTTCTGGAAGAACGAATTGAGCTTCTGGAGCTGGGGGCAAGTATTCGTTGGATGGGAGCTCGTTGACATCACGACGATGCCTCAAACGGAAACGCTTGACGGTCTTATAACGGTATCCATCATCAGCCAAGACAGTTTGGATTTCTGGTTGAGGTTCTGGAAGAACGAATTGAGCTTCTGGAGCTGGGGGCAAGTATTCGTTGGATGGGAGCTCGTTGACATCACGACGATGCCTCAAACGGAAACGCTTGACGGTCTTGTAACGGTATCCATCATCAGCCAAGACAGTTTGGATTTCTGGTTGAGGTTCTGGGAAAGCGAATTGAGCTTCTGGAGCTGGGGGCAAGTATTCGTTGGATGGGAGCTCGTTGACATCACGACGATGCCTCAAACGGAAACGCTTGACAGTCTTGTAACGGTAACCATCATCAGCCAAGACGGTTTGGATTTCTGGCTGAGGTTCTGGGAAAGCGAATTGAGCTTCTGGAGCTGGGGGCAAGTATTCGTTGGATGGGAGCTCGTTGACATCACGACGATGCCTCAAACGGAAACGCTTGACGGTCTTGTAACGGTATCCATCATCAGCCAAGACAGTTTGGATTTCTGGTTGAGGTTCTGGGAAAGCGAATTGAGCTTCTGGAGCTGGGGGCAAGTATTCGTTGGATGGGAGCTCGTTGACATCACGACGGTGCCTCAAACGGAAACGCTTGACAGTCTTGTAACGATAACCGTCATCGGCAAGGATGGTGGGCTCCTCAGGAGCAATAGCTACTGGAGCAGCTACAGGTGGCAAGTATTCGTTTGAAGGAATAACAGCATCCTGAAATGGTGGCAGGTATTCAGTTGAAACAGCAGCTGCTGCAGCTGTGGCAATAACAGCGAATAGCACAACAAAGAATCTCTGTAAAAAAAAAAAAAAAACTAACATGATTACAAGTTCAAATTTTTAAAGGGAAGATTTTTGATTCTTTGAATAAATGAAACTAGAATTTTTTACTTACCATTCTTCTGTTCTATGGTTCGCAGCCTGAGAAGAAAGTTGAGTTAATGATGATTCTTCTAGATTCACGAGCCTTTTTATATAGCAATTCTATCACAGATTATTTAGCATTAAAATACCATCTATCGTACCTATTTGTTAAAACTTGTTTTGTTCTCTAGAAGCCTTTCACACTTTGCCAATAGATTCCTTCATTTTTAAATAAATAGTTACCGACTTAAAGAACATAATATTATCTTCCTAATTTGCATACTAATATATTAACAGATGAAATCCTAAATTTTCATTGAATTATTTGTTTCATTAATTAATCTATAATTAAGCTGGCTTACAGTGGGACAATAATTAATGTAAACTAAAATTTTTTTCAAATAAGACATTGAAAAACGACGCTTGAAAATTTCATTAAATATACATACATAAATTGTAAATGTAGGTGTTTATTCAGGGAGAGGGTGATCGATGGACTTAATTTCGGAAAAAAAGTTATATTAAAAATGTTGACAAGGAAAAACCAAGTACTTATACATATGATATTTTCAAAGAAATTCAAAATTATTTTGGTAGCGTTGTATTGCGTAATCTGTATTTGTACCGCCCGATTCACTCTTGAGAGCATCCATGTATTAAACCCTACATTTTTTAACCCGATATTTTTGTTCTAAAATATCCCTGAATTAATTTTTACATATTTTTGAATATTTTCCAACTTTCAATTTATTCTCTCCCAATGTACCTACACTTAGTTGATTAGACTATTTTATAACTTCTTTTTTACAATCTTATTATGAAGGTTCTTCTCTTTAATCTCTTTATAGAATCGAAAATCTACATTAATCTGTACGCATTTGATATAGTTTTTCAAAAAAATTATAATAATCAATATTATTTGTATAAAATTTTGCAATTTTGTTTCTATGTTTCTTTGTTCGCAAAACTATAGCGATCCCACTCGTTATATTCTATTTTTGAGTTCATCAACCATTTAATTAATTTCCATCATCAACCTATAGGTATAAGGGGCTTAAAAAGGCAACAAGAAATAATAATACATAATTAGTTGTGAATGACATGAGAATTTAGGCTAAAGATGTTCATAAATGGTTAACACAAAGCTAGAATTTGTATTTGATTATGTTTTAATTGATTGCCCAGGAACCTCTTTATATGGGGTTTTGAAAACAGAAGACAAAGAGGGTAGCAATATTAAATGAGATGAAATTTATTAAATTGTTAATGGGATTTGAATTTAAAAAGAAATCCATTTTGCATAAAATCTTTCGTGAGAAATAATCTTAATCAATGATTTACAAAAAAAAAAAAAAAAAATGAGTTTATGTAGGCGAAAAAAAGATTATGTTGAATAAATAATTATAGGTTTCATTTTAGAATAAAATTTGCATGCACGTGGAATTAATCTATTTTTTTCTTTGGTTGACCTTCAATAAAGTTGAAAGCACACGACACGCGTACGACCACACGCAAATTTAAATTTATTCTAAACCTAGTTTTAGCGTTTTAATTTGGTGGTTCTAAATTTAGGCGAATGGATAAAGCGGACTAACCTAACCTACTCAAGATAAACTAATGTATTTTTGTTATTCATCATTGGAAAGATTACTTTATTTTTTTATATTTGAGCCATGGTTCTTATATTTGGCAAAAACAAGTTGAAATTGAACAGAAAATTACAGCCTTATTTATTAGATTTCTTAGACGGTTGACTATAGTTAGGCAGTTATTTTAAAGTTGAAAATAGTTGAAAATTTACTTGATTTAATTAAATAAAATGTCTAGTTGGACAAATCTTAGACAACCGTTGTCGTTGGACAACAGTTAACAAAATTTATAAATAACTTTTTGGAGTTGGACGGCTGTCTTAAGTTAGAACAAGTTTATAAATAAGATTATTATTGTTTAAATATTTATTTATTATATTAATTGTATTATTGTTCTATATACTGTGTTTTTTCCCAAATATATCTCAAACTTCACTAGCTACACCTTAATGGCTTTTAAAAAATTAACTACAAGTAAATACCTTTCCAACGATATACTTGCGAGTACGACAAATTACTTTTGAGTAAGCGCCTCAATTAAAGAATTGCAATATTGCTCTCTTTGTTTTTTAAAGCCGAATACTCTCAGTTTCCCATGGTCAAAGGTGCGCGTCGATTTGAAAGTAAAAATACAACGAGTAGCCTTCTTTTGACTTTTTATTATAGAAATTTGAACTTTTTGAGAGTACTCGTAAGTATTTTGCTAGTAATTGTCTAGAGTCAACATACCAGAACAGTGGAATGGACATTGGGGGAAAAAAAATCGATTCATAAAGAAATTAAAGCAATTTGATGACCTCGTGGCAAAATTGTAAGTGCGTTAGACTGTCATGCCAAAAGTTTGGCTTCGATTCCCAGCCGCTACCACTTAAAAACAGAAATGTTTTTTTTCCGCGGTACTGGCTTTTGCGAGAAATTGACAAATTCTCCAAGAGTATACTTATAATGAATAAGTGCGTTTCATCTCTTATCTCATCTCATCTAGCCATTCGGACTTGAATTCGGCAAAAAAAGAAGGGCCCCTGCCCTTCTATTCCTTGAGACTTGAAAGTTGTAAGTCACTAGGCCCTGGTTCTCCACCAGCCGTTGTGCGACCAAATATATTTATTTATTTATGAGAAATTTGAATTAGGCTACTGATAAATCGTTTGGCGATAGAAATAAAACTATCAGTTTGCCCTCGAATAGAAAATAAATGTACTGCACATATAAAATGCCTTACCATACCGATATCGGAAATCTAAGCAGTGTTACCAATAAACCCTCAAGTTCTCACGAATGACTTCAGTTTATTTTGTATCCCTGTTGAATATAGTGGATATATTCAAATTGTCAGATTTGCTGAGCACCTTCAATTTGCATTTGAGAGTACTTTTTATACAAAACTCTCGGCTGTGACTCTGCGAGGCAAATTTAATGACTGTCTCCACATGCGAGTTCTACCTTCAAGACTCAGGATCTAATTGAGTGTAACGGTATCATCTAAAAAAATAAAATGCACGACTGGGTCCACCGTGCTGGCTTTATGTTGAAGACGCTGAGTGCTGAGAAGAAAATTATGTATAAAGACATGAAAATTATAAGAGAAAAATATTTAAAAGCGATATTTAAATTAGCTAAAATAGTTTCTTTTAGAGTTTTAAATGAAAAAAAGAACGCCATCTTAATTCTTGATTGAATAAATCAAATAACGGTTTTCTTAAAAAATAAATTCTTAAGTATATAAAGCAAATTTTTTTGGTATGTATTTAGTTATTTGCAAAATAAAATTTAAAAAAAATCTCAACCCAGCTTTGAGATATTGAATTTTCAAAAAAAAATTCAAATACTTTATTTTTGTAAATTTGTTATGCAAAATTTTTTAATCTTATTTTAAATTTATATATAAAAAAATTATCTTAATCTATTCAGCTGATAAGAGAAAATTCAAAATTAAAAAAAATGTTATATGAAAAGTACTATTAATATGTAACTTATATTTGTAATTTTTTTTTTAATTTTTGGTAAAGAAACAGTTAAATTAAAATCGTTGGAACCATTTTTCAGAAAAAAAATATCTTCCTTATTGGTTTTTTAACATGTATATGATATTTTTTCATAAAAGTTAAAGTTTTTCTTAAAATACTTTACAAAGTGTAAAAAAAACTCTTAAAAACCGTGTTTTATAAAAATCTACCATTAAGTTATTAGAATAATTCATTTTCAAAAAAAAAAGTTGAACATTTTTGTACAAATCCAAAAAATATTTTCTTTTGAAAATTTTGGTAAGAAAAACTATTAACATTGTTAAAAAGCATCTGTATAAAAAAATTATTTAAATAAAAATACCTGGGAGGTACCCACCATTAATAAACATTTTTTGAAAAATAGTTGGCCACCTGATGATAGCATTTACCAAAAGAAATTTATTGAATTTTAGAGAAAGATACGATTTTGCAAAATTGCTAGAAAAAATTTTGTATGGCAGGTACATAGGTACCATTACTTTCAATTCTAAAAAAATTGCAAGAATTGTGAAAATTTTGGACTTTGTAATTTTATTTCCCAATAACTTTTCACTAATACAACTTTTTATCAAGTCAATTTGTGCCTAAAAGGATGCTTATTAGCATTGTATTGGGGAGTAATTTGTATTTTAGTTTGTTTTATGTTTTGAAGGGTGCTGAATCCGAATCCTGGGTTTGCAACTAAAATTTTATGAAAATAAAATAAAATCAATAACGAATCAAAAGTATATGTAGAGGCTTACACGATTTTCACCAAATCTCTGTTCAATGCTTTTTCTGCATGAATCTTTTCCTATTATTCTTTAAGAAATTCTCAATTGAAACTAATGAATTCAGCATTATTTTCAAATTATAGATAATTTAGGATGAAGGCTAACAACTAAATAATAATTTCTCAAAAATGAATGAAGGTATTCAAAAGATTCAAAAAGAACTTTGAATAAAAATGTTTATACTTCAGAATGACCGCACAGATTTATTTTGAAAAAAAAAAATCCTCCAAAAATAATACAACCCTAAATTTGCATAAAAACGCATTTTTTCAAAATTTCAAGTTCAGAAACTCAAAAACGAGCAACTTGCAACAGCAATTCTGATACCAGATTTAAATTCAGCCCTTCAAAAATTACTATAAAAGTATATTTTTTGGCTGTTAGAGACAAAAATTAAAATTTTGTCACATAAAATAATTAATTAGTCTTTTCGAGTTGATTTCCAGGCACAATAGAAATAAGTCAATTTTCAAGTCAATTTTTTCACGAAAAAAATGCTTGCGAAATTTTAGATGCCTCTGATTTGGATTCACCTTCTCCGAAAATCATAAATAATACCTGACAATTTGCTCGCAATGGGCCTGTTTGACTAGACTATATCAGCAAAGGAAAAAGGCATGACTGGGATGCACGTACTTGCTCTTATGTTCAAGGCACTGAGGGTTTTAAAAAATTATATGTAGACATGCAAATTATTAGAGGAAAATGTTTGAAAGCATGAAATACGATATATAAATTAGCTAAAAATAATTTGGGTAAAAAAAACAACATCATCTTTAGGCGCCAGTTATAGCTATCATTGAAACTCATCTTTGAAAAATCCCTAGAAAGCGAAATCATTTATTTTTGGGATGACTTAATTACTATTTCTAGCCAAATTTCTAGTATTCCCTACTTTACACATAAAATGAATTTCAATATTTCGATGATCATTGGTAAGGTAGTTCAATTCTTCAAATAATAAAAGTCATTTTAGTGGAAAGTAGAGAATACTCAAAATTTTTTTGGCTAGAAATATTAATTAAGTTCTAAAATTATTTCATCCATCAAAAACATAAATGATTTAGCTTTCTAGACTTTTCCAAATCAATCATTAAAGTTTTCAATAATGAGTTTCGATGATAGCTATAACTGGTGTCTTATTCTTTACTGAATATGATTGTGTGGACAAAAAAACATTTTAAATCGTTGAAGCGGTTTTCTTAAAAAATAATTTTTTGTATAGGTATAGAAATTTTAAAACATTTTTAAGGAAAACTTTTGGTATGCAAATCTTAAGTATTTACTTATGCACATACAATACTTAAATTTTAAAAGAATTTGTTAACCCGTTTTTGAAATATCGAATTTCCAAAAAAAAATTAAATTTTCTTAAAAATTCAAAAATAAAAATTTGAAAATTTTGATATGGAATATTATTTAAAATTTGTATACAAACAAAATTTATCTAAATCCATTCTGCCGATAATGAGTACATTTAAAATAAAAAAACACGTTCTATGACAGGTACTATTAATAGTTGCTGAGTGCAAAACTGTATAAATTTTTTTAGTTGTTGCCATTTTTGAGAAAAAAAAGTATTTTCCTTTAGGGTTTTTTTTAATTTTGTATGAAAAGTACTGTTGTTTTTCATATATTTAACATTTTTTTCTAAAAATATTTTTGAAAGTGCTAAAAAACTCTTATGTATCGAGATTCAAAAAATCAATCTTATCGTTTTCGAAATATTTGATTTTCAAAAAAAAATTGAAAATAAGAATCCAAAAAATATTTTATGTTCTTAATTTAAGTACACAAAAATATTTATAGTTTTTGAAAGCCTCTGTATAGAAAAAAAACATTCAAATCAGTCATACCGTTTTGAAGAAAATCGAAAATGGTTCTTTAGGAGGTACCATTAATAACAATTTTTCTTAAAATCGTTTCCATCCAAAGGAAGCTTTTTATAAAAGTAATTTATTGAATTTTGTTTAAGAAAAGTTGTAGAAACGTTTTTGAGAAAAATACAATTATGCAAAATTGTAAAAAAAAATTTATGGCAAGTACTGTTATTATTTTATAAGAAAAATCTAAGAAACATTTGGGCATAAAAACCACTATGTACCAAATTTGAAGAAAATCGATCGGGACGTTTAGGCTGTAGACGAACAGACAGACAAAATTGGGCCACCCACTTTTTTGGTTTTCGTCATGTTTGGTTGTTATCTCATTTTTTTTTCACAAATCCAAAACTTGCCTTATCGTACCTTTATCGTAAGTAAAAAATCAATCATGTTATTTCTTTAAAATCCAAAAAAAAAATCATATTTTCTAACTTTAGTGGGTACTTAATACTGATCATATTTTTAAGAAGCTTCTGAAAAAAAAATACATAAATCAGTTTTCAAGAATATCGAAAATAAAAAATGGTTTTTGGGAGGTACCTATACAATCAATGAGTAAGAAATAATGATATTTTTTAATTTTTATAGGTAGTATAAGTGGCCTTTTGTGATATTGCCATCAGTAACTGTTATTTTAACTTTTCTTACTTAATGTTTATGCACTGTTAAATTTGATTAAAAATGTCAATTTGTAAATCTTTCAAATGTACAATACCTTAAATCAGTCATAAAATGTCCTTATTTCGTTTATTACCAAACATCTCCACTTCATTTATTAATAATTAAATTGTAGTTTCAAACAATAAGCAAAGCTTTTCAGCAACTTTAAGGGTATACACTTTGAATGAATTTAATTATTATTTTACGAGGAACAATAAAATTTATGAGAAAATTAGCTGAAGAATTTTAGAATTTCAATTCTACCTACCTTCACTCGAAGAACTAATTAATTTTTTCTTTATCTTAAAATTTTAGAGAATTTTCAATTAACTAAAA